>OY747702.1:59576785-59674285 GCA_963556495.2 Valencia hispanica | reverse complement strand
CATTTTAAAAAAAACTATAAAGGAAATGCTGATATTGTTAAATTTTTCCAAGTCCATTAGATAGTCACTAAGTGGATTTGTGAGAATAATGAATTATTAATAACAAAGAGGCTATTGGTGATTGTGTTTCTTTTCAGTTTTTTTTTTTTTTTTTGTGGCTGAAATTAATTCTAGCTGGCATTTGTGAACTCTGGCCAGCAGGTACAAACCAGCAGACTGCCAAAACCTGGTACAATGTGGACTCACATTGGCTGTTAAATGAGACAAGGGCGTCTCTCCAGCCGAAGACATCAGAGTCATGTTTCTGCTGTAATGTTCATTACATGGAATGTCAGTGGACTGTGGTACTGGAACAAGGAAAGTATCAGTGGTGTTACAAATTATAAAAGAAAATATCAAAGGACGAATATGAAAAACTGAACAACATAGGAAACGGAAACACTTCACTTTATGGAAGCCTAGAATTAACCAATATCATTTATGTCAGGCAGACTAAAATAAAGATTTTTTTTTTTAATTCTTTATTTATGTATTTTAACAGTTTAACAGATGGGTACAATTCACATGTATGTGCGAACACGAGCACAATATTGTTCACTCTCAATGACTACTGTCCCGTCTAAAAAACAAAAAAAACAAAACAAAGAAAAACAAAAATAGCCACAAATACTAAACTTCAGGGAGTGACCATTACATTATCTTTTTAACTTCTGACATTCAAAATCAGAGCCGGCTTTTTGATTTTTATATATGCGACCCATTTTTCCCAGTACATTAGAAACTTCTCTTGTTTTTGGTTTACAAATGCCGTCAGCTCTTCCATTTAAAAAATAATCATTATATCCCACCACGCAGAAAGGGTCGGAATATCTTGTGATAACCACTTTTGAGTTATGCATTTCTTGCTTGCCACCAGCAAGATGCTTAGTAAATATTTATCTGTATTTCTCCATTCCTGTGAAATGCATCCAAAGTATACAGTTTTCATTTCGAAAGGGATTACACAATTAAAAATATCTTGTAGTGCTCTGTGGATTTCCATCCAATATTGTTTGATAAATGGACAGTTCCATAAAATGTGAAAGTGATTTGCCCGTTGGTCTCCACACTTTCTCCAACAGATAGGAGGTAGTCCGTCGAAGTGTGTTTTTTGACATGGAGTGATAAAGAATCTTATGATTGTTTTCCATCCATATTCCTTCCATCTCTGTGAGTTTGTACATTTCCATTAGTTTCCATATTCTTGTCCATTCATCCTCTGATATTGTTATCCCTCCCTCTTTCTCCCACAATATCTTTACATACTCAGTAGAATGTGATTTGCGATTCATCAACCATTTATACAAGCTTGAAATAAGTTTGTTATTTGACTTCCCATCATATGCATTTCTAAACAATTGTAACAAGACCATGTTACCTTCTGACACAGCATCTACTTTTGTATCTATAAAATGACGTATTTGAAGGTATCGGAAAAAGTCCTGCTTCTCCAGAGCATATTTGTGTTTAAGTGTATCAAAACTGTCAACTTTTCCATCCTTAATAAACTTGCTTAAAGTTGTCATACCTTTAGAAGTCCAAAATTTGAATCGCAAATCCAATTTGTTTGGTATGAAATCAGAGTCATATGCGTACCACTTTAAAACTGCAATATCTTATTCCAAGTTATATTCTTTTATAAAATTTTTCCAAACCGAAAGAGAACATTGTGCCCAAGGATTATCTACAGAATCAATATATGTTTGAATGTTCCCATCAGCCAAGGTTGCTTGAATTGGAAAAGAGAAAAATGTTCCCTCCATATTTTTCCATTGGGAATTATATAATATTTCACACCAATTTGTCAGGGCCTTCATCTGTGATGCACAAAATATTCCCTTAAAGAAGGCAGGCCCCATCCTCCCTTCTCTTTAGCCAATTGCAAGGTCTTAAAACAGACCCTTGGTTTTTTCCCCACCCACACGTATCTCGATATCATCTTGTCCCAATCACTAAACTGGATTTGCTCAATTTGTATTGGTAAAGTCTGGAACAGATATAGTAGACGAGGTAATATATTCATTTTAATAGACTCAATATGTGAGTGTAGAGAAAAGCAAGGGATTAAATTCCACTTTTTCAAATCTTCATTTATCTTTTTATTCAGTGGAATATAATTAAGTTAAACAATTTTTGTTAAATTTTTTGGTATATTAATACCTTACCTCAGCCTGCCACACCATAGGATACTTTGTAGTTATCGTCAATGGCGGGTTGTAATTGAATGTGAGCGTCTGGGTTTTATTCATATTTATCTTGTATCCAGAAAGCCGACCATATTGTTCAAATAGCAGCATTAGTCTTGGAAGGGAGTCTGTCGGTTGTCCCACATATACTAAAATATCATCCACGTAGCAAGCTAGCTTGTGCTCCCCCTCCCCCGCAGTTATACCCTTGATATGCGGATTTTGTCTCACCATTTGGGCCAACGGTTCTAGGTACAGTGCAAAGAGAAGCGGAGACAACGGGCAACCCTGCCGTGTGCCTCTTTCCAAAATGTAGCTATTTGACCAATAACTTAATTTTTATTCTTGCAGTCGGATTGGCATATAGAGCCTTAATGGTATTAATTACTGCATCATGTAGACCAAACTTGTGTAATGTCCTATAGAGAAAATCCCAATTAACCGAGTCAAATGCTTTTTCAGCATCCACACTTATGAGTACTGCTTTAGTTTTATTCTTCTGTATAGAGTCTATAATATGAAGAGTTCTGCGTATATTATCTTGTGTCTGCCGGTTCCTTATAAAGCCTGTTTGGTCGTTTTGTATAAGTACAGGTAGAAATTCCTCCATCCGCCTGGCCATTATAGCAGTGAATAATCTATAATCTATGTTCAGAACTGATATCGGTCTATATGATCCACACTCTGTTTTGTCTTTGCCCTCTTTTGGTATTGCTGTGACAATTGCCTCTTTCCAACTTGGAGGTGTTTGTGCGTTTTTCAGAATCCAGTTTAGGGTAGGGAGTAATACAGGGATCAACTCGGACTTCAATTCTTTATACCATTCAGCGGTATATCCCTCTGAACCCGGTGACTTGTTGGCTTTCAATAGACTAATGGCTTTTTTGAGTTCCATTTCTGTTATATCTGCTGTCATCCTTGCATTTTGCTCTTCGGTCAGTCTTGGTAGATCCAATAAATTTAGTAGAGCATCAATTTCGTTATCGCTTCCTTCTGGGACTTTGGAATATAATGATTTATAAAACATTTCAAATGTTTTGTGAATTTCCTGCAATTTATTCTTCATCATTCTTGTTTATGGGTCTTTAATATTCGTTACTGTATTTTCAGTTATTTTCTTTTTTAATTTCCACGCTAATATTTTCATGGATTTTGACCCACTTTCATAGTACTTTTGTTTCAGAAACATTAACCTTTTCTTTATATCTTGTATGGCTAAATTATTAATTTCATTTCTAGTGTTTTTAATATCATCCAAAACATTTAATGTTAGAGATTGTTTGTGTTTAATTTCCAACTCTTTCAATTTATTTTGTAATTCCTCCATTTTTTTATTCCTCATCTTTTTCTTGTATGAAGCTATTGCAATAATTTTCCCTCTCATTACGGCTTTTAGTGTATCCCATAGAATAGCAGGCGAGACCTCCCCATTATCATTTATTTCAAGACAATTTTGTATTTCTTTTTTCATTTGTTCCTTATATTTGACATCTTTAAGCATACTCTAATTTAACTTCCATGTAGTCATCTTGGGGAACAAATCTAAATTCACTGTTAAATACACAGGTGCGTGATCACTCACATCTATTGACCCCATGTAACATGTCTGAATTCTGTCTTTGTCTTTTGCAAAGGTCATAAAGTGGTCAATTCTCGTGTAGAGAGAGTGTGGAGCTGAATAATGTGAGTAATTTCGCCCGCTAGGAAAAAGATCCCTCCAAATGTAAATTAATCCAACCTCTTCCAAAAGAGCGCACACCTTCTTATGCAAAGTATTTGAATCTGGACCTTTTCTATTTGAACTGTCAAGTTCCGGCCGCAAACGGATATTTAGATCTCCACCAACATATCAGAAAACCCTCTGTTTCTGTTATCATTATATTTATAACTTTTTGGAAAAAAGCAAAATCGCTCCCTGGGGGGGATATAAACATTCATTAATGTAACTGGATTACCATCTATTCGTCCTTTTACTAATATAAATCTTCCTTCTTTATCTTTCAACTCAAATATTTTTTCAAAATTCAATTTATTTGAAATAAAGTATCACAACAGACTTATAGGATGAAAAAAACACATTTGTAAAGCCCCTTCTCCTCAGTTTTTTGTATTCATTATCGTTTAAATGGGTCGCCTGTAAATACACTACTTGTGCCTGATCTTTTTTTACCTTAGTCAGAATTCTGCTTTGCTTAACTGGGTTAGTTAACCCATTTACATTAAATGAAATGCATTTTACCAAACCGCTGTTCATTAGTAACAAACCAAATGTGTGAAATGTCACAAACGAAAAGAAAAAAAAAAAGGGTCAACTCCCTGAGTGAACAAGAACTCTGAACAATGAGAAACAAAAATGAACCAAACACTGAATACATAAAAAAAGGTAAAAAAAAAAGGTAAAAAGAAAAAAAGGAAAGTGACTCCAAGGTAGGGGTCTCTCCAACATGACCCTGTGTTATGGTGGTAAAAGTGTCAAACAGTAGGGGAAAGCCTCTCTTCACATAGGAGAGAGGGCCCCTATGGCAGTTCTGTACATCCATCCCAAAATCTATCTTAAATGTCTTTTTACATGTCTTTCCTCATTTATTGGTGAAAAGAAATGCTTGGCATATTTACCCAAAAATAGTGTCGAATTGTTGTTCTTAATGTTCTGTGGCAGGTGGTGATGGTCTCCTGTAGATCTGAAGTCTTTCCCGGATACCTTGCTCACGGGTTTCTTCATCCTCCCGTCGGTGGTGCGCTCCTACCACGGTCCACGCCGACCGCGCCAGCTGCTCCGCCAGACTTTCTTTCGTCGTTATCTTAGTGACTGAAAGACCTCTGGTGATCATATCAGTCGTTGCTTCCTGCGCTGAGTGATACAGTCGGGTCTCGCTCTCGTAAAACATCTTCAGTTTGTAGGGGAAAGGGGTCTGAAATCGGATGTTGTGGCGTTTCAGGACTTTTTTCAATTCTGCATATTCCTTGCGCTTTTGTAGAATAGCTGGAGGGTAATCCTGATCAAAGTATATTGCCAAAACACAGTCTTTTGGGCCCATGCTTTACGTAGTACTTCTTTGACTGTAAAACGTGCAAATCGTATTATTATCGACCTTGTCTTCTCCTCAGTCCCCGATGGCTTGGGACCCAGTGCTCTGTGTACTCTCTCAATATCAAGGCTCTCCATCACCGGAATCTCCAGACTCTCCCGAAGTAGTTTCTCCACGAAATTCACCATCTGTGACCTGTCCTCCGCCCCTTCGCGAACATTATACAGTCTCAAATTATTCCTGCGAGATCTACCCTCTTGATCGAGGAGTTTATTTTCCTGATCTCTCATAACTTTTAGCATTTTAGCTAGCACTTGTTCCACATTTTGGACCCGATCTTCAACATTTTCAATACGAGTTTCAGCTTCCGTAATCTTCTGGTTGACTGTAATTAGCTCAGATTTGAAGTCTTGGAAGTCTTTACGAAAGTCTCGTAATTCCGATAGCATAGTCAACGATGTAGCGTGAAGACTCGTGACATGCTCAGCAGCATCACCGGCGCTAGCATTATCACTAGCATCTTCGCTAGCTTCTAACTCGCTCGCTTCACGTACGAGTGTCCTTTCTTCAGTTGCACCTTTCGGTTTTGGATTTCTCTTCACCATGTTCGCCCCGTTTATCCCATGACTTCTTTTTTTTTTTAAGAGCGATAAAGACTGATGTATTTACGGGGCGAAAAAACTATTTCAAGAGAGCTACCGACCTAAGCTGCCATTCAGGGAGATGACGTCACCGGAAGTCCCCAGCATTTCACTAAAATAAAGATTAAGTTATTCTAACTCGAACCCATAAACATTTCCTGACAAATATCTGACATCAGACCATATTTTTTGCGACTGAATAAAGATGGCAGCCAGGAGGAAAAATTCATTCATTATAATCTGACAGCTGCTCTAGAGGCTGTCATGACTGATGATTCTCTTTTAAAAGATAACAGTCAGAAAATCTATCATGCATAAGCCCAATGTGACAAACTTAGGTTGTGGATCAGGTGGGAAGATTATGCTCAAATGTTCAAACTATTTATAGGGTTTTCGTTACATTTAGGATCCTGTTAAACACAATTAAATAGCATTTTCCGGTTCTATAAAGACCTATGAAAAAAGGAGTATAGCAATGAGAATAACATTGTGCTTAAGTCAACAGAAGAGATTTTAGAAAGTCCAACAAAAAACAATAAAAATGGGGAAAAGAACCATGCACTTTTGGATATAGGACAACATTTAGGCCAACAAGTTCGATTTTTATCTCATTGAACCATTGAGTGCCTTCTTCTACAGTCAAGCCTGGTGCTTCTCTTCTCTACTGTACTGTGACAAATAGTGAAGAAAGAAGAGAACCCCTGAGTCAAAATCCAAATGTAAACACTATGTGTAGACTCATATTGACAACCTTCCACAAATATTTAGAACTACAATGCAGAGACTGCACTGCCTTTTTTTAAAAAGTCAGAAAAAACAACTACGTCACTGAGGAACTGAGTGCAGAACAACAAAGTCGGATTTTCACACTCATACGGTCACAACTGATGTAATCCTGACTTCATCTAACTTGTCACAGAAGCTTCAGAGAATCGGATCGTTTCACAGATTGCATCAGTGAAGTTCTACAGAGACAATAGCTACAGTAATTACCAACAGCAGCACAGAGGGTAAGACAGACCATTAACACAAACCATCAGCTTGGCAGGAGCAAGCCAATGAATTGTCCTTTTAGAAAGTCCAGCATCTCATGTCTGCATCACTTAGATTTATAGAATTTTAATTTCAACGCAGAGTTGTTGCTTCTATGAAACAAGTTTACATTGGATGTGTTAAACACACAGACTCCAAAAGCCCAGGGAAATTCAGATGTTTTATTTCCACTGGGTTTTGATAGCTGACTTGACCCTAATCAAACAGAATATGTCAGGGTTATTATTTTAGGATGGATGCAATTGTATTCTTCAGTGATAAGGAGGCTTTTTGCTCAATGGGTTTTGTTGTTTCACCCTTTTCTGTTAAAAAAATAAAACCTGACACTGTTCTCTTGAATGAGAGTCAGGCAACCTACTTGACCAAATTCTGATCGTCTCTTTTCCTATTAGTGTGAGTTTGTACTGCTATCACAGTGAAAGCGTCCTTTTTCTGCCATGAAAACATGGAGTGAAGCTGAAAGGCTGTCAGTTACTTTCTCTTTTCTAAATCCGATCTCCATTAAAGCTTTCACAGTCACGCAGCACCTTATTATCACATAACTACCTCCGAAAAGTCTCCATCTTTTCCTGGAGTCCATCTGAACTGAAAACAATTCATTTGTCTTTTAGCCAGAAGGATATGCAGCAAATATTAACTTAAAAATGTCCCTTATGCCTCAGGAAAGCTTGATACTTCATTTCTATGCAGAGAACAAGGAAAGGAGGATTACATGTCATTGACAAATGTTCTCATAAAATGTGACTGGCTGCACAATAACGTAGAGCCTAATTTCTATTCCCTCCTTTACAATAGCATCCTGAACAAGAATCAGTTCAAAATGTTGCAATTCCACCAAATGTTGGTTGATCTTTACCCCTTACTTTTCATCTTCTGTTTCTTTGAAGTCTCACAATCAGATTTCTTTTTCTACAGGAAATATTTTTTTCATCTAGATGCATAATGAGAACTTGCAGATAGATAGAGACCATATGTTCAAAAGTGGAAAAGTTCAAGTCCAGAGTGCAAAAACATAACTCTTCCTTTTATATAAATCCCAGGGATAAATTGAATTTATTAATGAAGTGGTGGGAAGGGAGAAGATGAATGCACACAATTGCAGGCAAGTGAAGTGCTCTGTAGAACAAAACAATAATAGTGAAATGGCATGCTTCAATTATCAGTGTGCTGATAGCACTTTACATTACATCTTAACATGAAAGAAGTGGGGCTTCATAACATAAGGAATAGATAATATCTAATTACCAAGATACTAACATGCTTATATCAGGATGTCAGGTTCTCATGCTGAGATTTATGTCACAGGTTAGTAAAGAGCCAGTAATCAGGAGCAACAACAGACGGATGAATCAAAAGTAGGGTTTTAAAAATTAATGCGCTAATGCAGTTCGATTAATTTGTAGAATTAACGCGATCATTTTTTAACGCAGTGACACATGCACAGAATTGTTTATCCCACAGATCAATCCGCGCTGCGCTCAGTGTTCATTACGTAAACTGCAAGGCAGACCCAACTGCATCCACGGTTCCATGTGAATGTCTCTTCTCGGTCGCAGGCCATCAAGCGTGATTATTGGTCTACATCACTCTGTACTCTACTGCGCGTTTATTAGGGCGACTGTGGCTCAGTGGTAGAGTAGAGTTGGCTTGCAATCGGAGGGTCGTAGGTTCGATTCCAGCTTCCTCCAGTCACATGTCGATGTGCCCCTGGGCAAGGCACTTAACCCCAAAATAACATCGTCCTACCGAGCCATGTTGGGTGTCGGTGTATGAGTGTGAGTGGGTTAATGTGGCTTCAATGTAAAGCGCTTTGAGTGGTCAGTATGACTAGAAAAGCGCTATATAAGTTCACTCCATTTACCATTTATTCTGCAGAAAGAGACCCAATCATGTCTTGTTGTGCTGTTGGTTGCACAAATAGCTTTGATTAAAAAACAAAAAAGTCTTTGGTTGTAAGCTATCAGAAGAACTGATTAGAATGACCAGATTATTAAAAATGCAATAATCTGCAACTGCAAGATAACCACAAATAATACCAATGGAACCGGAGCTATGTAAAGGGCCAGTGTCACAGCATTTGCGCACACATCCACTCTGTTGATGAACAAGTAATTCCTCTACTGTTCAGAAATCAGTTTTAAATTTCGAAAATGTTAACCAGTTAGTTTGCCTTAGCAACTAGCTAAAAGACGAATAGGTTCAAAGGGCAACATGTAAATGTTATAGTGGAGTGTAAAACAAAAGTTCCATGGATCTTTAATCGTTTGATTAAAAACCCTACTTAAAAAGATAAAAAGGAAACTCTTTGGCAATATTAGTCATGTGTCATGTTTTAGGGTAGAATTTAAAGACCCAAATGCAGCAAATTACAAATAAGGATGATTTAATGAAAACAAGGAACAGGAACTTACAGAACTCAGGAGGGTATATAAGGCAGCAAACGGGGAAACAGGAACCAGACGGGCAACAAGGAAGGCAGGGACCAGAGAGGGAAGAAAGATGGACGAACCAGCGAGTAGTGAGTGAATGAGAACCGAATATATACTGAGGAGGAGAGTGAAGAGTAAACACGGAAGGAGCAGGAGACCAATAAGTGAAAGCGGTTGCAGCTGAGAGGGAGTGAGCAGGTGAAACTGATTAGCAGCTGGGATGGAAGGCAGAATGGCTAGGAGACAGAAGACTAAAGAAACTAGAAAGGATTCTTAAGAAACTATCTAAAGAGAAGACTAAGGAGAACTCTAAAGGAACTTAAGGAAACACTGGAGAACAGAAGGAGGAATTAAATAAAGGAAACACAAATGGGAAGGTGGACATAGACAGAGGTGAAAAACATCTACAGAACCCAGGAAGTGCCAGAATACAAAAATATAATTACACTGAATAAGGAAAACTACTAACTTGAGACACAAACAGGAGGAACAAAACAAGAGGGCACCTTGGGGTAAAAATGGGAAGAAAACCAAGTGGAAGGAAAAACTCAAACTTGCCACATAAAATCCAAAGACCATGACATCATGTCTTTGAGTCAGGTCTGTTCAATTTTGGCCAAGGATTTTCTTTTTCTTTTACTACTGTTCTGAATTTAAATGCATTTAACTTCACATATAAAAAAAAAACCCTTAAGTTTACAGCATTGATTTCTGTGACGTTTGTGAGATTGCCATCCTCCAAAAACCATTCAAGTTTAAATAATTGTGCTTTATGGGCAAAAATCTTAGTGGTTTAAAAATGTGATTAATAGAGATAAATTAAGTACAAAGCCTCTAATTAATTCAAAATTTTTTTTATTGAGTTTCACCCCTAGTAAATATATTATAATATAAAAATTCAGTAATTTTGACCATAAAACGTTAAAAAAAATTATAGAAAACAAATTTATAGAACATATAAGTTTAAAAATTGATTTTCTATTATCATTTTTAAAGCCAATTTTACTTGTCGTTAAGACGGGTGAGGGACTGCCTCACCTGCCTCCCCTGACCGCGTGTCACTGTACCAGAATAACTCCAAAGTGCCTTATAGACGACAAAGTCAGTGTTTGGAGTGGCCATCTAACAAGTCCTGATCTCAGCCCCATAAATAATATATGGGCAGAGCTGCAAAGGTGTATGTGTGAGAGAGGCGGTTTATAAACCTGAGTCGGGTAAACTGTTTCTGTCAGGGGGAAAGGGAAAAAACTTCCAGCAAACTATTGTTAGAAGGAATGAAAATATTTCATCAAAGTCATATAGCTCACAAGGCAATTCTGTCAAAACCCAAAGAGGTGTGTGCGAACTTCAGACTCTTAGGAAAGTAATATAAAAATAAAACTAAGCATGCAAACCAAACACTTCAAAATATAAGGTCTACTGACCTAGAAGTCGAGCTGTTTTTAGTATTTATGCATTTTTTTAATTGTGTGACATTTAAATGATAGTCTGCTTTATGAAGCGGATACAGCTGTATCACAATCAATATTTAATCAATTATTGCACAGCATGTGTTAGTGTTTATATAAATGCCAGTATTCATTAGACATAAAGCCATTTAGCAGTCTCTGTGAGACTACAAACTTCAAGTTAGCAGAAAAACTCACCACAGTTCTCCTCGTCTGCCTGATTTCCACAGTCATCTATGCCGTTGCAGTGCAGGAGCTGCGGGAGGCAAACTGTCAGATTGCCACAGGGAAAAGATCCAAGTGGGCATGTAGCCTTCTCCTCTGTGGTATTCAGTGCTGTAATCAAAGCAGAAAGTCACAAATAAATATGAATGAAAGTTTTCACCGGAAATTCTAAATTACAGGCTTTACAGATCCTTATAAGATTTTTTTATTTTTTATGAAGAGTAAAGTAAACTCAGTTTTTCTGAAGCTCTTGTGAAGCTAATGGTTTTTTTTCTTCCAGTTTGTCTGACTAAGCTGTTGTTCACTGCAGAGGAAACTAAATACAGGACAAAATTCTTCATTCTAGCAACACAAAGTGGACTCATAATCTGTTGAATATCTTTTATGCCTTTGGTTTAAAAAACAATAAACATGCAAATGAGAAGAGAGCTTTGGACTGTTAAACGTATAAAACAAGTGCATTGGCAATCAGAGAGTAAAAATACACATCAGAACAAAGGTCACTTAAAGTTACCTTTAATGTAAAGTCGGTCAATATCTGGCTCTTTAATTAAACATAAACAGGCTCATATATGTTATTTACAGAATCAAATGCCATTTCTGTCATTTCTGGTTGGGTTAAAAGTCTTTTAATAACTTGGCAAAGAACAGTTTTTCTTTCCAACAATTCCTGTTTTTCTTAAAATAACACCCAAATGAACAGTCATGAAATGTAATATTTTAGGGGTTCTGTGAAATTCATGCAGCTGCTGGCATGAAAAAAGCAAAGAGAGAAAATTGGGCAGGGATTGCCAACACTTAAACTGCACTTTCAAAAACATTCAGAAAGAGCTGCAATAAATCAAAATCAATGACAAAAATCATTTCATCCTGTAGTGACTCTCTGTCACGGCCTTTTCTGCCTTCTCTATAAATCTCTACTGTTTGTAATTAAAAGCAGAGGAAATGTATGAAAGAGGAGAAAATTACTACATTTCCCTCTGGGATCAATAAAGTATTTTTGAATTGAATTGAAACCACCAAAGCATGAATCATTGATTACCTTTAATTAAGAAAGCGCAAATTAAGCCCTTTTACAAACCTATTTACTTTATTAAGTCATTACTTTGGTTAGATGACAAATAAATTGAAAAAAAATCCCATCAAAGACAGTAAATGCCACTCCAGCAGTTAGCCTGAAGTACAGTGAGGTTAATCAGTACATGCTCATGTGGCCGACGCATAGTGTGATCCCCTCATTTAATTTTAACACCAGGGTGAAAAATGAGGTGTTGCTCAGGTTCTCCAAAAGAAATGCCTCGATGCAGAACAGATTACAAGCTACAGAGAGAAGGAATCAGAGCCTCTTTCTGATAATCCAAATGTGTATAAGATCCATGAGCAGACCTTTTCTCAAAGCATTTACTAATTGGAAGTATTAAAGCTGATCTGATGCATGCCTAAGAGGTTGTTTGCACCCAGAGCTAAGAAATATTCTGATTGATCTGATTATAAAAAAGGGTATTTTTATGAAGCAGCTTTTTTTTCATATTTTATAAACACATTTTATGAACAAGACATCAAGCACGCTCTGATGTGTTGTGACCACATCGTATTTACTCACTGCAGATGCAAATCAATAAAAAAATAAAAATATTGGGCCACTAGTGCAGTTCGGATCAGAAGGTTATGTATATGCTGCAAAAATCATATTAATTCTGGAAGCTTAATTAATTAAAGTGTTGTTGTTTTTTTAAAGAGGACTGATTATAGATCTGTTGTTGTCTTCCTAAGAACCAGTTGCACAAGTTTCAATCCACACCAAGGTAACATTATATGATCTTGAAGATATACTTACGTTTATTTAAATCTGTTAGTGTGGCCGAATATTAAAAAGTCTTAACTTAAGTAGGGCAAAGCAATTTTATTTGTATAGCACACTTTCAACAAGGTAATTTAATCATGCTTTACATGATTAAGAGGTAAAATAAAAATAGCAGTCAAACACAGACAAAGCTTATAAAGTAAAAACAGCAATAAAGCAAGAAGCACACACAGATACCAGTGTTGTGGGTAAGTACTCTAATTACTTTTTCTGTGAAATGTGTAACCTTAACACGTTATATTGTGCATCAACCAATCAGTAAATTCGTGTTTTTTTTTTTTAAGTAATCCGTTATTTTAAGAATTTCTCTCAATAAGGAAAGGAAAATCCCGACTGCAGCTAGGATTGTCAGACAGTAGGACTAGGAACGATGCCACCTGCGGCTGTATCAGCGGAGCCGAAGCGCTGTGATTCATCTGTGCCCTGCTCCTCTTGACCCTGTGTGTGTGTGTGAGTGTTTTTAAACTCCTGGCAAGATGGCAGAGAGCAGTACAGCTTCGTGGAAGTATGGACATTATTTTAATTTTGTCAATGAAAAAGAAAAGAATATAATGGTAAAATGCACACTCTGCATTGGGGAAAAGTTTCTGTCGACCGCAAAAAATTCCACTTCAAATTTAAAACATCTTGTATCCAAGCACCACTCTATCAGGCTACCCGGGCTGGATAAGTGTTTTCTGTGATCAAAAAAATAATTAATAAAACGCTATGTGGAATAGGTTATTGCTGGCTGTCTTTCCTGTTGTTATCCTGCAGAGTTAATTTAGTTGGATGACTGATGTTATTCATCGTCACGACTTCTCGGTGCATTTAAAGGAGGCTGTGTCTGTCAATTAAGTTGCAGCATCTGCGAGGCGCTGCGAACTGGCTTTTAATTCTTGGTAACGCATACTCCAACGTGTTACTTTTATGAATGGATAACCCTGTAACGTAACTGATTACTTTTAATTGATGGTAACGCTGTAACCTAATTAACTACTTTCCAAAGTAACTATACCCAACACTGACAGATACATCAGGCATTACAAAGCATATACTGTCAAAACAACAAGAAGAAAAACAAAACATGATACATCAAAGCATTTCTCAAAGGCAGCTCTAAACAGATATGTTTTTAGTTGTGATTTAAAGGGACTCAGTGTTTCAGCAGCTTTGCAGTTTTCTGGAAGTTTGTTTCAGATTAGAGGAGCATAGAAACTGAAAGCTGCTTAACAACTTGACAACGCCAGGTTGTGTGGATATCTGCCTACTTATTATGACTGTATACGGCTGGTAGTTTATCTTAGCTTGGCTTAGTCAGGGTCTAACACAGGTTGGGAATGTTCAAACAACTGCAGATCCAACGATCATCAGTTTAAGCAACTGAATGCATTATTTTAATGAATCAATGTCTTTGCTAAGGTAAAAGAAAAAAAAAAGAGCCAAACAGTCACCTTAAGGGAAAAAACTAGATAAAATGTACACAAGCTGAAAACTTTTACATCATCAGTATGAATTCAGAGAAAGCCAATTGGTACACAAGCTTCTGTTTCACACCTTCAGGCTTAAACCGAAATTTTTTTTTTCCACACAGAAATAAGCCAAATGCTTTCTGATGAAAAGGTTTTCTAGGCACATGAGACATGTTGTGATTGCATTTCTCATAAGATGAACTGAACAGACTGTTGGATGGCTGGGAGCCATTTCAAAGATGGACTGAGCAGACCACATTTCCCAGCAATCCTAGCAGTGACCCCCAACACCCTCCTATTGGTCCGTAACCACCCATGGTGACATCGACGATGACATCACGACCAAAAGGGCTATAAGAGTGGGAGTCGCGCCATTTTCAAGATGTTCTCAAGGCAGAAGTTTCAGAGAGAAACTCAGGCTGAACAGAGGTCATCTCACCGGTGAAGATTCTCTTTCGTTCTGACCCGCTGGACTGGGGAAGAACTCATTTCAAAGCTTTGAAGTGCTCATTCTGTTCGTGTATCTGGTTAGAGCCATATCCGGACTGTTCCCAGACAGTTTGTTAGACGTCGACCTTTGGGCCACACGGTCCTTGAAAATCCTGCGCAGGGTTCTTTTTTTTAATAACTCTTCCTTTTCTTGCTCAACTACAGACACAATTTGCTCTCCTCCTGGTGGACTGGACCTCCTTCAAAGCAAAGTAGGACTGAACCGGTTCATTTATACTAATATTTTGTCTGGGCGGAGATAAATAGAGAAATAGAGTTTTAACGAGTTAGATCTCGTTCATTGTTGGTTTAAAGTGTTTTTAAGCGCTGAACCTGTTTGCTCATTTTTGCGTCGCCGCACGCATAAGTTTGAGCTGTAATTGCTGTGTTTGAAACGTTTTGTTTTATCCTGAGTGGATCACGCCTTTCTTTCTTTTACCTTCCTCTCTTTTCCTCTCTCGCTCCCTGATCACCCGGTCTGGCCTGCGTTAGTTGGTCTAAGCTGAAAAGTCTGACTCCATTGTCTTTAGTCTGTCGCTAAAGCAGAGGCCTTCCACATGGACGCTTCCCCCATGTGCTCCTTTAGCCAAAGCTAGTTTTATGACTCTTTCTTTTTTTCTTTTTCTTTTAAACGTGTCCTGTTTGGCAATGTGGAGCTCAGAATTGGTGTCTGAGTACCAAGTAGAAGCCCAACAGACTTACTTTCACCAGCGGAGCAGTACAGCTTTTGCTATAGTACTCAACTTGATATATGTGTGAAAAATCTTTATTATGAATTGCTGGGGGTTTTATTTCCTGATGTTATGGACACGGAGACGGAAAATTAAGGGGAAGAAAGAAAGAAGATGAAGAAGAGAGGTAGGAAACAAAAAGTCGTGAGAGAGGGTGAGTTGAAAAAACAAGAGAGGAAGGGGAACAAAGAAAACACAGGAAAACATTGAAGTCTGCCTCCATACCCAAAGGACGTCAGAGAGAGGGGAAAAAACAAAACAAAACAAAAAAGGAAAAAGGAACATCGACAAAACAAACCAAACATCGTGAACTAAGAACTACACAACCACATCACACAAAAATGGATATAAAAATACAACAACAATGTCACAGAAAAACTCATGGTACCGATTAATCAAGCTCTAGTAATGATAACCTCAGCCCGAGAATATATCTGTACACACCAGAGACCCCACATCTATGTGTGTGTGTGAGCATGCTGGTGCATATAAGGTTTCTCCATAAGAGTGTTCGATAGCTGGTGTGAGCAGGCATCAATCCGTCTCCCAGGAATCGATGCAGACATGAAGGAGATCGGAGCAAAGACGTCCAAAGGAGCCCCAGGCGGACCCGGAGAGAGGAGGAGCAAAGGAGAACCACAGGGGAATGTCCAGCGGCTACTATCCAGGAGCCCGGGGGGCAGCAGTGACGAGCCCCGCCGGCAACCAGCCGCGCCAGGGCGGGCCGGTACATGGACCGGGAGAGCCGGGGCCCAGGGGCGCCCCACCCCCCAGCAGGGACCCAACAAGGGACCGGCCGACAAGGGGCCCCCGGCACCGCAGGGGCCGCTGCCAGCCACGCGCCACCACCACCCTGGGCCAATCCCCACCTCCAACATCACAGCGCCCCAACGATAGCCGCAGCAGACGGACGGCATCCCCAGGTCAAGCCCAGCCAGCACCTGGACATCAGGTTGTACCAGCTCCCGAGTCCTGATCCCACGCAACGCAGAGCGCCGAGACCAGGCATCCAACAAAGACCAGGGCCGGTCCAACCCGCCAATGAACCGACCATGCACGGCGCGCACAGAACAGGTGATCGAACTAGCAGTGACCATATCCCACCGATCCCAAACCTGGCACCCCTAAAAGAGGTGCCACAACCAACCAAAGGAAGATATCGGCCGAGCGCATCGGCCGACCGAGACACCGCCCCCCCCAGGCCCGGCCAGGCACGCACCAGGTCCGAACCGGATTGACCACCGACGCACTGGTAGGCAGGGGCATCCGTCACTGGCGGGGAGTGACGGAGGGGAAAGAGGCCCCCCATTAAATGTAAGGCCTGAGGTGCGCCAGGCGAGAGGGCAGCCCAAGATCCAACCTGACAGGCAGACAGAGACATACAGACACAGTCATACGTTCCCTCCCTCTTAAACACATACATTCTCACTAACTCACTAAGACACCCAAGAAATGACGCTGTACCCTCACTCACACACCCCATACACACTTTATGCTCCCAGGTTCAGGTACCGATGCCCCATTAGAGCAACCAGCCCCTGGACCCGGGAGATGGACCCCCTACCTTCTAGAACGGAGACAAGCAGACCGCCAAGGGCCCCATAGTGGCGAAGCAGCCCGACAGCCCAGGACCCCGACCAGACCACCTGTTCATCCTACGGACCCCAACCCCCGATGGCCCGTAGCGAACAGGGGTGTGAGAAGACCCCTAGCCTCTATCCTCCCGCTCGAGTATGGTGTTGATGCGTGTTGTTATAATGTGCATTTAAAACAGAGGGGTGGGATGTGGGGAAGGCAGCCACACATCCAACCCAACCCCCACCCCAAGCCCTCAGTGTCTATATGTGGTTTAACAGTGGGCACCGGCACCAGAGGTGAAGCTGATTGAACCGCTCCCCGTCTGGATGCCGAAAAGTGTGCCCACCCCAAAGTCCCTACATGTGTGTCGCATGAAAATGTTATAAGTGGGAGTGTCAAAGTTGTATATTAAAATTGGGACCCAGGACGCCCCAGTGATGTGCCAATGCCCCAAGACCCTATATGTGTGGTAAAGTGATGGAGCAGGTGGACAGAGGTGTTCGCGGATAGGGAGGGAAGGACCAGGGAGCCAGCTCCCCCACTGACCCCAATAGGCACCGCTGTTCACCGGGATCCACCAGGGGAGGGAGGCCATGGCACGTTCAACCCGGGGTCCACGGCCACAGCACCACCAAGCCCCACGGACCCCAAGGCAGTCCCCCCAGCCCCATCCCAGAAGGAGAACTAAACCCACCCTGACATTCGCTATATATATATATATATATATATATATATATATATATATATATATATATATATATATATATATATATATATATATATATATATATATATATATATATATATATTCCTGGAATCCACCAGGATGGTTCCCCTAAACCTGGTAAATTTTACATAAAATTATTAATCTTATTAATAATTGCCCTAGGCAATTTTTCATATTTATTCAAAGCCAAATCCTACCTATCTGTGGCACAGCAGACATATCAAGCTGTTTGGCAACAATGGGAATAGGTTTGGTTTGATGAGTCAAGGTAAGACTTTCAATATTGAAAACATTATTACCAAAGGTCAACTGTGGTTGTGGTAGCATCATGCTCAGGGACTGTTTTGCTGCTGGTGGTACTGCAGTGTTGTACAAGGTGAATGGAATATTAAAAATGGAGAGATAACCAGTGGAATTTGGGTTCTTCTTTAAACATAGTTAGAAGATTGATTATTCCAGTAGGGCTCAGAGTAGAGTTGCTGCTCCTTTACATTGAGACGCGCCTGTAGAGGAGGCTCCTGGACGCCTCCCCAGTGAGGCGTGGAGACGCAGACGAAGGACCCAGTACCAGCTGGAGGGATTAAGTTACTTAGCTGGCCTGGGAACACCTTGGGATTTCCCTTTGCAGATTTCCCTCTCCCCAACCAAGTGGCTGAAAAACAAATGAGCATTACCTCAAATAACACCTAGCAGGTTGAAACTTGAGCACCATTGAGTTTTATCAACAGGGCAATTATCCCAAACACATGAATTCCTTAACCTCAACTCTATTGAGAAATCTGTTCTTTATGTTTTAAAGGTCGTATTCACTCATTTTTTCAATAAATTTGTTTTGGTCTCCAGTACAAATGAATGCCCTGTGAGCCGTGGGTGGGGGGAAACGTCAGGACCACAAATCTAACTCATTATTATTCATGATATGCAAACGTCTCACCTCTGATTGTGTACAGCAATGTGACTCTTATGCTGCCTTCAGACAAATCATTAGCTTAACTTACTTCGCTGGCGGTGCTCCAAGACTAATTCTAGCAGTTTCTTCCTCAACTCCTCTTTCTTTGGTAAAAAATGCTACGCTGATGTGTTTTGTCCACAAATAAACCAAGCCCAACCCTGTTCTGCCATGCTGTGGAGTTGCTAACAATTAGCTTTCTAGCTAACAGTTAACTTTGACTTCTAGCTTCTACTACCAGAGAAGTGCTTTGCTCTCTGCAGGCTGCACAATCAGCCTTCCCGTGGGCAGTAACAAGCCAAGGTAAGCTAGACCATGAATGCTAATTTTCCCTGTGACATAGAAGGGACTGGCTTTTTCTGACTGGTTCGTTATGCAGTCTGTTTTTTTTCTTTGGCTAATGCAGGTAATGGGGGTTGGAGAAAATGTTCATGTGCTGCATGTATATGCAGCTCAGAGTGACCGATCGTATTTCACATTTTCTCAGTGAACGAGACCTTTGAAGGAAACCTTGAACTAATACCAACTCCACTAATTCCACAAAAAACTGTATTAATTACGAATTATTACAGGATCTTGTTCATTTTTGTTGAATCTTATGTTAACAGTAAAGCAAATATAAGTGAAGGTGTTTCTATGTGTTTGAGTCTGTAAATATGATCTTAAAGTGTGGATAGCAGAAAATTATAGACATTTACCCTTTTTGTTTTAGATTGATGTTCTTAAAAACATTATTTCAGCATCAGCAATTAACTCAGCAAGACCTTTGCAGAAACGATGATAAATGAATAACGTTGCACAACGAAGCTTTTACTACTTTCATGCTTCAGTTGTCTGTATAAGATGTGTTATGGATTTTGCTATGTTTTCATTCATAAGTGATGACAAAACATACAGCTTTGCTCTATGGACTCAAAAAGCCAGTTTCCTGGATCGCAGCACTGCAAACACTGCTACTTGTTCACCTAAGTAGCACCAGGGGTTTCTGGGAATCAGACCAACTGTTTGTTTGGACTCAACGTAATTCATTATGTGTGTTTTACAAAAAACAGATAAGCTGAAAAAAAAAGATCATCCTGGAAACTTGGCTACTTGTAAAAAGCAACAGCAGGCGAGGAGGTGGTTTACAGAATATGTCCACAAGCCTCACAAACAAACTCTGAATGTGACCCGAATGCATTCACAAATGTACTCTGCTGTTCACCAGATTAAGCAGGACACATGTCGGCACTAGACATCAACTACCTCGAATGAAGGTGGTGCACTATGCAAGCTGATGGGATTTTAAGCTACCTTGAAACATTACAGAAGAAGGGTGGCCTCAACATGTGTTTAACGTGAGCTGCTGCATGTTTTGGCATAAGGGGAACTGATGTTTTAAAAGTACAATAACCTTCAGCTGCATGCGAGGCAAAGCTGAAGCACCTCAATGTGGAAACAGCCAAATTATTACAGAGAAACAGGTTATGTATTTCTCTGGCGCTGAGCAAGCTGGATCTTCTTTTTCTATACAAGCATCAGGAGATAACACTTAAGGTTTAATCTGTTTTCATTTTACTCATCATTCGAAGGATACTTGGAACATTTATTGATAGTAACCAGCAAACAGTAAAGGACTTCTTACTTGAAGACCTTCTGGGAAATGTAAAATACGTCTTGAAGCAAAATACAAATGATGAAAACCTCCCATAACCTTAATGTTTGCCACAAAGGTCAAAACACCATTGCTTCGCATAAACTCATACGTCAGAAAGAAAAGTAAATAGTACAAGGAATCCTTGTAAATGACTGGCTTCCCTCTAAATAAATTCACAATTCCATGAATTTCATGGTCATAAAATGGAAAGAAAGAATGCTTCATGATGGTCAGCTAAAAAAGTCTTACCCTCAACAACTAGCTATCATGTAGGCCTATTAAAGTCACTTTAAACGTTCATCATCATGTTGAATTTCTTTATTTTTTAACACAATGTTTTTATGAAGAACAAATAAAGCTGCAATGTTCATCTTACTATAGCTATGTGGCTTTGAGACAGTAATGACTTTTGGATTCAGCAGGCGCAGCACGCAGAAAAACAGCCATTAAGGGTTATTTTTGTCATGACCTAAGGCGGTATTAGAATTATGAACCATTTCAATAGCTGTGATTCACAGTCCCCACTGCATCTCAGTCAAACTTTAACCTCAGCAGCAAAAACATCAGCTTGAGAAAACAGATAAAACAATAATGTCCTCATTCTCTGTTTAGCAGATACATTTCTTGTTCCTTGCTTGCATTTTGTTACTGTAAATACAAAATAATACACTATTTACCATAACTCAAGGTTGTACCTTTGTAATGTAACCCTGGTTAAAAGGTTAAAGGTAAACCCAGATTAAAATCTGCCTCATTCTAGACATTTATACAAGCCGTGTATATGTTGGCCCCTGTCTCTTTAAACCACCGGTGTAGTGCGTGCCCTGCGACCTCTCGCCACCACCCAGTCATGTGATTGCGCTTAGCCAACCGCGTAACGGAGTACGGGTGCTTAGGCGTGCTGCGGTGACTACCTCAATGAGTGATGTGGGGAAGTCGACCGACAACTGTGGACAGTGCTTTCTACTGGGCTGCAGGGAGTTCGTGGCCGCCATCACAACTTGCTTTGATAAAGGAACTGGCCAGGTGTCTTAATTGGAGACAATTGATGGTAAGGTTGAGCCTACTGCTGGGAGATACTGTGCCCACCGAAATCCAACAACACCAACTGGTCTGGTAGCAAGGCTGGTCGCAGCCTGTCCCCCCCCCCCCCCCCCCCCACCCCACACTCCATGAACTGGTTTATTATCACACTCACTTCCCTTTCCTTAAAATAACTATTGGACATTCAATACAGACTCTCACCAACCTCCTCGTGGATTGAACCAGTTCTTTTGGACATTTTCTGTTCGGTGTGCGACATTTGTGTTTATGTTATACGGTCAATTGCAACTAGCAAATAGCTTGAAAGTGCATGCAATGTCAAATCTTTACTGCAGTCTGTAAATATTTTTTTCCTTTTGTTTTTTGTAAATATTTTGTTCTTCCACCTACAATATACAGTAACTACACCAAACTTAATTTGCTGTTTCTGTGTCTTTAATTACTGTCCGCCAGCTCCTGTAGTCGGTCCTAGACTTCTGTTGCCCACTAGCCTAAGGTTTTTCCCTTCTAAATAAATGGTTAATTAAATGTTAGTTTTCCTAGTACAAGTATTAATACTTATTACTTTATACTAGTACGTCCCAATTACCCGTTACAGTAACTTTTGCTGTTTTTAGCTGTTCTATTTGTATCTAAGCATTATTAGGAAAAGAAAGGTATCACTGTTTTAGGTCAAAGGTTTTATCCACCAGGACATAAAATCTTCTAGATCTTACCTTCTTCTGAAAGTTGTCAACGTCAAGTACACAAGACCATGAAGCATATTCTTTACTCTTTAAACAATAATAGCGATAAGTTGGAGAATTGTTTTGTGTTTCCAGACAATGTGACCCTGTCTTGTTTACAAGATTGCTTCAGTTCCTACAGGTTGGCAGAAATGTATTTGTGCACAGATATCTTGAAGTCCCATCCCCCGTCCATTTTCTCTTTTGCTTATCTGGGATCGGGTCGCGGGGGCAGCAGCTTCAGCAGAGAGACCCAGACTTCTCTCTCTCCAGCCACCTGGTCCAGCTGCTCAGGTGGAATCCCAAGGCGTTTCCAGACCAGCTGAGAAACATCGTCCCTCCAGCGTGTCCTGGGTCTTCCTCTCAGTCTCCTCCTGGTGGGACATGCCTGGAACACCTCACCAGGGAGACATCCAGGTTGCATCCAGACCAGACACCCAATCCACCTCAAATGACTCCTCTCGATGTGGAGGAGCAGCGGCTCTACTCTGAGCATCTCCCGGGTGACTGACCTTCTCACCCTATCTAAGGGAGAGCACAGAAACCCTGCGAAGGAAACTCATTTCAGCCGCTTGTATCCATGATCTTGTTCTTTCGGTCAGCACCCAGAGCTCGTGACTAAAGATGACAGTAGGAATGTAGTTTGTCCGATAAATAGAGACCATAACCTTTTGGCTCAGCTCTCTCTTCACAACAACAGATCGGTACAGCGCTCACATCACTACAGATGCCACATCAGTGCAGAGGCTGCATTAATTCACCTATTGATCTCCTGCTCCATTTTTCCCTCATTCGTGAACAAGACCCCCAGATACTGAAACTCGTTCATTTCGGGCAGGACCTCGTCCCCGACCCAGAGAAAGCACTCTACCCTTTTCCAGCTCAAGACAATGGTCTTGGATTTGAAGGTGCTGATTCTCATCCTAGCCGCTTCACACTCGGCTGTGAACAGTTTCAGACCACACTTTTCACTTGTAAACATCGTTACACACATTGCTCTGACTGATCTCTGTTTCTATGTATTTGATCACTGTGGTCAAGTGAGCAGACACTTGAAGATAATAATCGATGCTTCCAAGGTGCGTCACTGCTCGTCACCTCACTTTCTGATTGGCTACATGTCACATTCAACAGGTCGCATGCCCGTTTGTCCTCGCAACACATCACACATGACATGATATCGGGCCAAGACAATCAAACATGTTGAAAATCCCCTATTTGTGATCGGAGAAGTCCAGACGTCTTTCCGAGTGGACCAGAGTGCTCTGAACACACCACTCATGGCAGGAATATCTGTGAGAATTATCTTAAGAGCCATCCCGATAATCGGGGCATGTTGGAAGGGGAGAATCGAGGCAAAAATCGGCCTAAGAATCCTGCTGTGTGAACCAGGGCTCTAGGAAGTAGAGCTGGCCCAGTGTCCCACAGACAGGATGAAAACCGCATTGTTCCCCCTGAATCCGAGCTTCGACTGTCTGTAGGACTTTCTTCTCCAGAATCCCTGAATAAACCTTACCAAAAAGGTTCAGAAGTGTGATCCCCCAATAGTTGGAACACACCTTGCAACACATCTTGCAGATCCCCTTTTTAAAATGGGGGACCACCACCCCAGTCTGCCAATTCAAGGGAACTGCCCCCGATGTCCACGCAATATTGCATAGCCTTAAGGAACTCCAGGCGAATCTCATCCACCCCTGGGGCTTTGCCACCGAGGAACTTCTTAACTACCTCGGTGACCTCAGCACCAGAGATTGGAGAGCCCGACCAAAAGTACTCAGACCTTGCTTCCAGATTGGAAGGAGGGCTGTTGAGATTGAGGAGGTCTTCAAAATACTTCGCCCACCGACTCAGGATGTCCTGAGTTGAGGTCAGCAGCACACCATCCTCACTATGAACAGTGTTGGTGGTACACTGCTTCCCCTTCCAGAGACGGCAGATCGTGGACCAGAATCGCTTCAAAACTGTATGGAGGTCTTTCTCTATGCTCTCTCCAAACTTCTCCCATGCCAGAGTTTTTGTCTCAGCGGCCATCCGATCCACACTCTGCTTGGCCTGCCAGTACCCATCAGCTGCTTCCGGGGTCCCACAAGCCAAAATGACCCAATAGGCCTCCTTCTTCAGCTTGACAGTATCCCTCACTGCCGGTGTCCACCAGCGGGTTCAAGGGTTGCCGCAGCGACAGGTACAGACCACCATGCGGCCATAGCTCTGATCAGCCGCCTCAACAATGGAGGCATGGAACATGGCTCACTTGGGCTCAGTGTCTCCTGCCTACCCCTGGGCATGTTCAAAGCTCTGCCTGAGGCGACAGTTGAAGCTCTTTCTGACAGAAGCCTCTGCCAGACGTTCCCAGCAGACCCTCACAACACGTGTTGGTCGGCCAGACCTCACCGGCATCCTCACCCAATATCGGAGCCAACTCATTACCAGGTAGTGGTCAATGGGCAGCTCCACTCCTCTCTTCACCAGAGGCTCCAACACATCACAGATCAGATGAAACGGCAACAAAGTTGATCATCGAGCTGCAGCCTAAGGTGTCCTGGTGCCAAGAGCACATCTGGACACCCTTCTGTTTGAACGTGGTGTTTGTTATGGACAATCCATGATGAGCACAGAAGTCCAACAACAAAAGACCGCTCAGGTTCAGATCAGAGGGCCATTCCTCCCAACTTCACTCCTCCAGGTCTCACTGGCATTTTCTACATGGGGGTAATCTGATCCACCATTTGTCGCATAAACGCAAACAGCTGTCATGACCGTTCCCCCACCCGTAGGCAGAGGGAGGCTACCTTCTTGTTCACTGGGGTAAACCCCAAAGTACAGGCACCAAGATGAGGGGCAACAAGTATGCCCACCCTTACTCGGTGCCACTCAGTGGGGGCAGCTCAAGAGTGGAAAAGAGCCCAACCCCTTTTGAAGAGACTGGTTCCAGAGCCAGAGCCGTCTGTGCAGCAACAACCTCTCGTTGATCACAGTCATTTAAACAATAGGTCCTATTGCTACACCGGTTATGAGCTGGCGGGGAAATACATGTTGATGGGGAAACGCAACACACCCTGCAAATAATTTCCGTACGTTGGTATGGAAAAACATTTCTGCTTTATTCTAACTTGTCTAACAGTTTTCCAGCCGTCTTACACCTCCATCAAAATGAACCTTACAAATTTAAGTAATTCTGTCATATTCCTCTTAACAATCGAAAGAAGCTTTGCATGTTCATTCATATCCTTATCATCACATTGTGAGCTTTAACATTTAATATGCTAACTCTGTTCAAGATGGAGCTATTTAATTTGCCCATCCTTTATCTGACTGAAGATGGTGAATTTTAGACCCAACCGTGTCTCTAGAATATTAGCAGCTTACCACAGATGAGAACTGATAAATCCACAAGGCTGCCTGTGGTGTTCAAGTGACAGATGGATTTCCTATGCTATTTCTTTTCCTTGAAATTCCATAGGAATGTTGCTTTTTTGTGTATACTGCTATAGTGTAAACCTTTGATTATATTATCTACACAAAATCAAAGTTATATAGCAAAAAAAAAACAAGATATATTACTTTTATATCAATAACATCAATAATTTATTTTATCCATCATCTCTGAAAGAAGAAAAACTGTAAGAGAATACAAGAACGGGAGGAATAGTCCACATAAATGTTTGATGTAACCTGGAAGTGGAATGGTTTATGTGACTGACTCAGCTGCTTCACAGTAGGTCTGGCAGAAGCATTTCTTTTACACTCTCAAGGAAGCATAAAGACAGGAAAGGTGAAAAAGAAATACCCAAAACTAAAATGTTAATCATCATGGGGGAAGGCCTGTGGTAAATCTTACCAATAAGATTGGGGATAGGAAGTGTGAATCCAGCTAAAACAGTGAACATAATTTCAAATTCAGGTTCTCATCTATGACAGAGTAATTTCGAAGATATTCTGAAATCGCCCACAGCCATCATCATCTATAACAACTCCTTATATGAGCTATACCAACACTTAATTTCCCTCTGGGATCAATAAATTATTTTTGAATTTGAATTTGAATGGAATCACATTAACGACCCATTAATGCATTTGAGCCAATGAACGCTTTGAATATGTAATTTCCCCATTACAGATTTAATCTGTTTTTTGTTTTTTCTCAAATTCAATTTTGGATCACTAGACAAAACAAATTTTCTCCCTGCAAATATCTCTAAAGTACTTTCACAAAAAAGCAGGTATAACTCCGAATTGACAACACTTGCTGGGTTTCCTCAAGACGGGTGCTTTGCTTTATTTATTTATTAAACGCAGTGAAAACTACAGAAACAAAAGACAATGACTTTAGACACTATTCTATAAAAGTTAAACATGTGCTTTAACAAAAAATTACCTTGTGGCCACCTGCCACTTCAGACGTTTTAGACGAATACTCTTACAGTTTTGTGCATTCTGAATTAAAATATAAAATCATTAAAACACCATACATCAAAAAACTGCATAATATTCCAACACAAGAATAACACATTACCGTGTATAACTGATAACTGACATGGCTGCTGCAGATGGCTCAGACAAAGTGCTTTGCGTGTTTCTTCAAGCGCAGGTCTCACAGCATCTTATAATTACAGCCAAACCTCGCGATAATTGTGGTGCAACAAAGATATTTCTTGTGGCAAATTAGACAAATCTTATGCTAAAGATAAAACACAGCTTCACAACATACACCACAACAATTTACAAGCAAAAAATACTTCAACTGCTGGAACCAAATATAGATTTTTTATACATAATCTGCTGCACGGTAGACGCAGTGTTGAGGATGGTGAGTTGAGCAGGTCTCCACTGTCTTGTGCAGCGTAAGCTCCTGTGTTCTGACCAGTGGACGAGTCAATCATACGCCTGTCTGTATAGAGACTCGTCATTGTCCTGAGTCAGACTAATGACCCAGGACAATGACAGGCCGTCATCTGCAAACTTCAGGAGTTTCATAGACAGTTTTGCTAAGGAGGAGTCACCTTAGGTCACCAAAGAGGACTCAGCTCAGCTGATGGTCTCCTCCAGGAAAACTGATTTAGGTCAAAGAGGAACCAAGTCAATTTGAAGTGCAGTTTTCAGATAGTTAATATACATGTTAAGTATGTTAAATAGATTAGATACATGTGTTGAACACATAAAAATGTGAATGACATCTATCTTTCTGCTTTTAAATTCAAAATGTCCCCGTTATTTAGCCCTCGATTTAGAGTTAGAGTGGTTGAGGTTACCCTGATCTATGTCTGGAGTCATGATGCAACAGGCTTAGGCTGTTGGAGGACAGACTGACCATTCTCCCCTCACTGTTCCACTTTCTCCTACTACTCTCCAATTATGCACTATCTGGAGTTCCTGCAGCAGGTATGGCAACAACTACTGTAACTAACTTTGTGTTCTCTCTCAGTTTTTTTCTCTTCACAGAAGTGGTCCACATTTGGAGCAGTATTTCAGTTCACCTGTGGCACGTTCCCAGAGGATGCGACTGGCAGACTATTGCTATCGATAAATCACTCAGTCTTTTTTAGATTTCCCACTGTCTCTCTAGTATAAAACACAATTAAAAGGAGGTAGATTCCTCCCAAAGATTTCACCACTGGCTTAGATGTTTAGCTGTGTTTCTCTCCTATATGAAGTCACTAAATAACTATTGTTGCTTTTTTTCCCTTTAACACAGAAAGTACTACTGAACCAATGTGTCTGCTTTGCTTTTGTAAGTCTGTGCTATAAGTCCTCAGTTTGCCAGTCACAGCATGTGGCCTCTCACGCTGAGAAGAGTTTTGCAACAGGTTTTGTTCGTGTTAAATGGGAGTTTTTATTTCCACTGTTTGTGCAGTAAATTCAGAAATTCGGTGGTCTCAGCTGGGTTTCTTAAATAAATCACTTTTTTAACGATTAGCAAAATAAATTGCTTTTAACTCAAATCTAACTTGAAATTCTGATTATCACATTTAATGTTTGAATAAAAAAATAAACAAAATTGACTAAATTATTCCGGATAGAAAAAGATCTGTTTGTTTATTAATGTGCCTTGAGACCATTTTTTTTAAAATTGGCAATATAAAAACAAACTGAATTCAAATGTATTAAGCTGACCTGGCCCTTTGTGGGGGAAAAAAAACTGGCAGAACCTTTTTAGATGCATTGTTGTTTTTTTCCAAGCATGAATGCGTTTAAGTTCACGGCAGAACATCTCAATTGAACTGAATTCTAGACTTTGATAAGACCAAGAGGCTGACTTGCTGATTCAGACAAATTATCTCAGCAACACTGGCTAAGTGACTCAACTGAACGGATTATTGTAGTGGGTGATCATTTCAACAGAATGTACTGCCTCTAATAATCAAAGTTCATTCATGGATTAAATTTATCAAAGAGACAGCTCGGACAGGATCCTTTTGTTCCCTTAATAAACAAAACCATCGTTTAAGAAATACTTTTTGTATTTACTCAGCTTATCCTTTGCTCATAAGAAAACAACGGAAACAAAAAAAGGCAGATCTTCCAACTTCGGATGCATTTAATGAATGAGAAAGAAATCCAATTTCTCAGTATTTGATCTGCCAATCACCAACCTAAAGATAAAACAGGACCCATTGTTTCTTATCTCTGGCTGTTTTACTGGTGCTTCTTTATTTAAAAGAAAACTAAAATCTTTAGAAAAGATTTGTTTGTCTGATCAACTTTTACCCCACAGCAATGTTTAGGATAAAATCTCCAAATGAAATACCGTGTAATCCAGTTAAATGGGTTGCATTAGGACTTCCTTGTATGGACATCCAGTCAGAAAACTCCTTTACTGACTGCCTTTGCCTTTGTTAGCGCATGCTGAAGCCTAACAAACACCGGTACAGAACGTGGCACATTGTTCAAGGAACAGAAGGTAAGTGACCACAGAATATGCTCCATGAGAGTCAAGACAAACCGCTGGCGGTTTGTAATATTCAAGTCTGTTGATCACACCAATGTGTTGTCCTACTACACAAAAGATGAACAGATCTCCTATACAATCTAAAGAATAAACTGAAGATCTCCAAAGATTTCCAGTTCTCTAGTGACCAACAGCAGTTACTTAAATCCAAATCATACTACAGTTCATTTACTGTTTGGACTCCCTTCCCTTCCCTAATAAAAGTAGCTTATGGAAGAAATACAGAATCACATTGAAGCAGGAAGACAGTAAGTGAAACAAAAGGTCTCCTTTGGAGATGCTTCATTGCACAGCTGATGCAACAATATGGAATAAATATGAAAAAATATCTGTAGTATTAATGCTTTAAATGCACAAATTTCCCTACATCAGAAAATTCCCAACAAAAGTGCATTTATGTCGTGATTATTACAATGACATAAATATCAAAAGATAAGCAACCTAAATATATTTTGATTAGATCATGAATAGAGCACAGCCTCATTAAAGATTTCAGAAGTTGTGATAACATCTGAAAGATAATTTATAACTCCGAAATGAATGACAAACCTCATATTTACAGTAAAATCAGGTCATGTTAAAAATCCTTCCATGTGTTTTATAATCGTTGCAGATGTGACACAAATTGGCGAAATGATGCAGGCAGAGTTCGGATCATAATCTGGTCAAGTTGCTGAACTTACCAGACACCCCATAAGCGAATATCACAGCCACGTAAACTTGCATGATGCCCTCCTGGAAGTTCTCGGGTAAAATCGCGCTGGTGGAAGAAAGAAGCAGTAATTATCTCTGCCACTCCTCCCAGGTGTGGAAATTCTCTCCGCAAGTTTTGTATTTATTTTTGTATTTACTGAGACCGACGCTGTGCGGTAATAACCGGCGCTGACGGAGAGAATATGATGGTCTGCTCCGGAGAGAAGCTGCAGGAGAGAGAGACCTGTGCACGCTTCGCAGGGTCGAGGCGGTCTGCCTCCTCCTCCCTGGGGAGAGAAAGCTTTAAAGAGTTGCCATGTTCTGATGCCCGGAGAGAAGCGGCCGGTACAGGTGCAGCTGCAGCGCGCAAACACAGGTAGAGTAAAGGAGGGCTCAGCAGTCATCCCCCATCACCACTGAGCGCAGCTGCTCTATATACGCTCCTTGATTTCACCAGGGACACAACATCTCACTGGGCTGCAGCCTGCTAGAGGACTGATTAGTCCAATACAACAAATTAAATCTCAACCTTGTTGTTTTCCTGGATGCGCTTTTGCCCACTCTTCATTAAATCTAAATTCAGGGGGTCTATGGGGTCCCGTTGTATGGAAGCCCATCTCCGCCACTTGAAAGTAAAAAATAAATAAAAAGAGCAGTATGTAAGAAATTAATTTTAATTAATCATAAAATGGCCCTGATATGTCACTAGACATTAAGAAATCATGTTCATTTTAAATACTTATATCACTAAAAACAGTAGGACGTCCAGGATATTGTCATTTAAAGAGTGAAGTTGCAGCCCTCAACTGATGTTGATGATGTCATCTTGTGTTTTGGCCTGAAGCTCCGCCCTCCATCTATCTACCTATCATGAAGTCGGTAGTGTTTCGGCATCCTGGTTGCCAGCTCTGATCTAGTTACTACAGCTGCAGCTACAAAAGTTTTTCGGATAAAAAAAATGTCTAACATTACAACACCTAAAAGACCTCGTTATCATTCAGAAATACGTCGTGACAAAGTCCGAAATAAAACAAGGATTTGTATAGGAGATGCCTTTGGAAGATGGAGACGGCTGAAAACAGAGAAGAATTTGAAGACAGACGCCAACGTTGTTAATTTAATCCTGTAAGATTAGTAAGGTAAGATTCCTCTATGTTTGGCTAACTTGTAGGCCTACCTAATGTAAATGGACATTTTAAATATTTATGACAGTCGAACAAAGTTATGCATGTTCGTGAATCGTGCAAAGTGACGTTACGTTAGCGTATATGGAGGAGGAGGGTCATCGAACTGAAAAGACAAGGAATTGTTTGGGGAAATAAAAACGGTAAGTTGTCATTGCTAACATTAGCGATGCATTATCAGAGCCCGTCTCCTTGTCATTATAATTAAACATAATTAACTGAAAAAAAAACCTTACTGTGTAGAATTCGTCACTTGCCACTGGAAGCTCCTTGTAGCAGAAAACGTTCCTGCAGCCCATCTGGCAACCTGGAGTCGGGAGCGATGTGGAGGGGAATCACCCCTCTAGTCATTTGAAAGTGATTGCAGTACCAGTTTTGGCCACAATCGTACATACGGCTCCTTTAAACATTGTATGCCATAATTTTGACTTTCAAAGTCTTAATTTCGACTTTTAAAGTCTTGCATCCCATAATTATGACTTTGAAAGACGAAATTATTACACACCATGTTTCATTTTTTTACTTCCAAGTATACGTATATATGTGTATATATATATATATATATATATATATATATATATATATATATATATATATATATATATATATATATATATATATATATATATATATACATATATATAATAAATTATATACAATTTAGCTGGTCATCAAAGAAAAAAAGAGGGGGTTCATTTTATATATCCATATTATATATTAATTTACAAATGTCACAGTTTTAAATTAAATATTAAGTTAACAAGCTAAATATTCCGTTAGGATCAATCCACGAAATCCTGAGACAAAAACACTGAATTTATGCCCAATGTGAACATAAATGTTGTCAATCCTTACCGCTAAACACTCAAAGCACTTTACAACTCCGTTATTCATTCCCTCTCACATTCACACACTGGTGGAAGCAAGCTATGATTATTGCCCCAGCTGCCCTGGGGCAGAATGACAGAGGCAAGAAGCTGCCCTATTGCAGCATCGGCATCTCTGGTAGGTCACTATGACATGTAGCAGGAATCAAGCCCATGATTTCTGGGTCGCAGGCAGACAACTCTACCACTGAACTACAGCCGCTCCGACAGGAAATAAACAGCTGAGCCATATAAACATTTTCTATCTGCTCTAAACGCAACAAAAACCACAATAAATATGACATAGAAGTATTCATACCCTCCACCCTGTGTGATGAATATGTCTCTAAGATGACAGAACTTTAGATTGTTTACACCCTCGACCGCTGATTGAAGCTGCATTCATATGCTGTTAAAGCTTTGTCTCAGAACACTCTCCACGTAAGTTTCAGACAGATACAAACCGAAGAACAGAGGCTTAGGGCTCAAGATTGGGTTTGGAGATCTTGAGAGTTAAAATGAAGGCAACACGACTTTTCTTGTTGTCTTTGTTGTTTGGAGCTAAATATGTAGCCTTCTAACTAAATATTTAGCTTCCTAACTAAATATTAAGTTTAGAATTAAATACTTAGTTTCCAGACTAAATATTTAATTTCTTTTTTAAATATTTAGGTCAAAACTAAATATTTAGCTTCTTAGACATAAACGGTGACATTAATAAATGAATGAATGAAATGGTGAAAATATTACTTTGAAAAATTAACTCCCATTTTCTTTCTTTTATGACTCAAATAATTGGTGTTAATTTTTGACTGTGTAACTCTAACAATGGCAGCTCATATGTCTCAGTGCAGATATATGGATTTTGCTGTTTTACGTGGAAGTTTGCCCACAGTCAGGGATTTTTGCATGACTCAGACACTTTTAGTATCTATTAGCTCCTCTCATTGGCTCTCCTTCATCATCATCATCGTCATTTTCCCCGTCTTCTTGTTTCAAAAATCTCCAGTTTCATACCCAATTCTAACGGTAATTTCCCCTTAGAGTCTGCTAAAAGCAAGTATTATGTTCAGTAAGCAGGTTTCTTTGGATTATCGAGGAAAGCTGTTATTTCTAAGAACCTGGCAGAAACTTCTTCCAGCTCTATACTATTACAGTATCAGCCAAAATCTCAGATGGCTTGATTGGCTTGGGCTCTTCTGTTATTCTGCAGCAGAATCAGGAAAAAAGAACCTGATCCAAGAGTCATCCTCCTCACGAACTCAAAAAGAATAGATGAACTTTCTCACATTTTCCTGTGTTTACCATTTAAACTTAAATTGATTTGAAGTGTATGGGGGGTTGAACCAATTTTGGTAACTGATGGGAGTCTGTGTATCTTTAAAGGCTCAGAGTGGAGAAAAGGAAGTGAGAGCTATCTGTCAACATTATCGTTTCCCATGGACGTAAACTTCAGTCAGCGCGGAACTCATCCCGCCATAATAAATAGCCTCTGGCAATAGTAACACAATAAACTACATCAGGATACAACTTTATCTGTCCAGTAGGTGTAGGATGCAAGAATGCCTGGAGTCAGTGCAGGAATATCATATAAATCAGTGTCTGTCAGAAGGTGAGATACAATCATCAGTCCATGTTTGGATTTATGTAGATTTTCTCTAACACAGAGAAGACCTGGTCGATAGTTTGACCGCTTCTCTTCTCTTAAGTTGGAGCTATTTAAATTGATTCATTTCCTGACTGATCATTCCATGAGTTTCATTAGCATGGAGATTGCGGATTGTTTATTTCAGCTGCTGGGATTTTGTGCAGCCAAAAGGATGTAGCAGCTGCACCGCCAAGAGCACTGATTTAAATTACTGAGTACTGCCAACTCACCAAGTGAGGGCGCAATGAAGATGTAGCCTCAGCATTAGGGCCAGCATGGCAGCTCTTCTTCAAATGTCCTTTTAAGCAATACACAAAGGCATGCAAGGCCCCAACCTCATGGGTAGAAAGCTGCCACTGATGGTGCACCCAGGACCTGGACCCTGATATCCTGACAACCACAATGTTACCATTAGATGTTCTGTGCAAGTTCAAAACAGGAAGCCTCATGATCCATCGTGCGTGATGCAAAGCACATTTTGTTTTAGATGAATCAGATGATCTCTCCGTAATAATAATGGCAGATGTGAAGGCATGGCTCATAGTCTCTGGTGTTATTCATCCCAAAGGTGTTCTATTTGGTTGAGGTCAGGACAGTCAATTTGTTCCAAACCAAACTCACCCATTCGTATCTTTACGGACCTTGCTATGTTCAGTGGTACAGTCATTTAGGGCAAGAAAAGGACTATCCCCAACTCAAATTCTTATGAAACCCCAATATGTTGAGGCATTTTGGCTCATTCATACTTCCCTGCCCACTATACGGTCTGCTGGACCACAAAGTCTTTGTAACAAAATGTCTGTCATCTATCCACCTACGTGGGTCCACCAGGACTCTCGGTGGACCTCCATGTGAAGCTCAGATTTTAGTGATGAATTGGCTGTTGTACTACTCTACATTGAGGAGAAATCTGCTGTTTTGCTAGAGTGATTAGTTTACCTCTCAAGGTCACAAAAACTGTATTGATAATCTGATGAGATCACGTTTTCTGATCTTTTCTGCTTCTCCTCCTGTGTAGATAGGGTGTAAATCAGGACGTTATTGCCCTCTCTAAGGCTGTGATGGAAACTATGTATCTTTTATAGAAATGTGGTTGTTCAACTGAGCAAGATTAAGCGACTTAAGGCTTGAATCAACCACTGAAACCTATTCTAAAAAGCCCTCTTCACACCATTCTTGAGCTAATCAAAGGGCTACATTAGATTCAGAGGTCCGTAGCTGTCGACTCTGGAAAGTTGGAGAACCTTGTGCTCAATGTCCATCAGCTGTGGTGCACTATTAGGGTCAGAAGTAAGACTGTTGCGCACCTATTGGTGGCTACTTCCCTGCCACTGGAGGCTATTCCGAAGCCAGGTACTGATTGGATTGATAGGCCGCCACCAGTAACTGAGCAGCCGGCACTGGCCACTAAGAAGGAGATCGTTCACTTGCATTAGCATTGGAGAGGTTATTGACCAGCATGCCTAGGCTGGTTGCCCCTACTCCCTCTGCTGTCTATTAGCATGGATAGGTTGCAGTCCGCCTTGGAGGGGCTAATGGCTAGCATGCCTAAACTGATCATTCGCTTTATTAGATGCCCATTTTTTTTTTTAATGAAAAAATAATTTTTTTAAAGAAAAATGGCAGACATACAAAATTTATAAGTGAATTGCATTGACCAGTGTTTTCTCTTTGACAGAATGTACTTTAAGTCATGAACAGCGAGCTGTTCAACTTGACAGCGAGCATAAAAATTAAACATAAAATACATGTATACAATAAGAAAAGATAAAATGCACCATCTATCAGTAAATAAAAAAAGGCGCTAACGTAGCTACTAATGAACAAAACAATATATACTATAATAGTAGGTTGTCACCTTTATAATAATATTGTGTATATATGTTTTCTTTTTAACATTTATGCTTGATGTCACGTTAAATAACAGTGCATTCTGTCAAAAGAACACCTGTCAATGCACAAAGATTTTGTATGTCAAGCAGTTTTCTTAATATAAAAAAAAAATCTGCTTCCCATAAATGGGGTGACCAGCGTGGGTTTGTCATCAGCCTCTCCAATGCTAAGGCAAGCTTCTCCGTGCTGATGGACAGCAGAGGGAGTAAGAGATCTAGTGGCTGACCAGCCTCGGCATGCTAGTCGCTAGCCTCTGAGTGAGTGGTCTCCTTATCAGTTACCAGTGCTGGCCTCTCAGTTAACGGTGTCATTAATCAGATCATTAGCATGCTCCAGGATGGATATAGCCTCCTGTGGCAAGTACGCAGCCATGGCTGGTTGTGTAATAGTCTTCATTTTGGCCCTAATACTGCGCCATAGTCAGCTCCTCTGACCCAGCTCTCTTCTTTTACACGGCCTACCACTTTCTGGATAAATTACTTTTATTTACAATTGCGCTCATCTTGTTATAATAACACTAACAGTGGACTATGGAATAGATATTTCATAATTGGACTTATTACACCAAGCACTGATCTCTAGCTGGGTTTTACAATGCCACAGGTAGAGCTTCTAAAAAATGGCTCTATAAGGCAAATTAGACCACATCATTAACATGATGAACTGTCACAAAAGTTCCCCATAAAATAATTGGTTCCTCACTTTTACAAATTGAAACAACCTTGTAGATTTTTAGGAGTTTTTTGAGCCTCTGATTATCAGATTGGTAGGAACAAGCTGTGGGTGTTTAGCAACGAAATAAAACTGCAGTATTTGGTAGCTGATGAGTAGGATTAATTCTACCTCTAAATGGATTCAAACACACCCTCAGTTTTTATTTATTTGTTCATAGAAGACGGGATAGAGTATTTATTTTTTGGCTTTTCTGCTTGGCAAGCATGCAGATTGGAAGCAGGATGCTGGAATGGTCTGATTTCACAGATTCAAATCCAGACTGAGTTGACAGTTGAGACATGAGAGAGGTGTGAAGAGTGTAGTTCTGCAGAGATTGAATGACTATTGCCTGCTTGGTATTAGCCTAATAGAGTTTGAATTAGGGTATAAAATGGTCTATATGTATGCACTGGCTGGGTTATAAAATTCACCTAGCCTTGACAAAGCAAACAGGTTATCTCACTCAAAGTGAAGATAAAATTGAATGTTCACCCGTTCAACAACAGCAGGGTTATTTAGGGTGGGAACAATTTATCATGCATGCATGATTGGTTCAGGGAGCATGAGAATTTATTTTCACACTCCTATTGCCACCCTGATGTTCAGACATGAACTCAGCTGGTGATCAGGAAACAGCTCGTTCAGAGAGTCTTTCTGATTTCTGATCACTTCAATTGCAGAATTGTTCCCTGATTTCAAAGCCTTGACTGAAGTGGCGCTTGTAATTCAGTCTCCAATGTGGCTGCAGAGCCCAGATTCAGCCTCTAGAACGTCATCAAACCCCCCAAGAGAAGTCATCAGTGAGTGATGAGCAGTCCTAGGCAAAAGTCCAACGCTTCATGACAATAACCTCTGTGGATTTCAGGTCCGTGCGAACCAAGGAAGTTGTGAGTGCTGTCGTTAAATTAAGACGTTTATATCTAGTTTCTGAGGCCACAATCAGTGATTTTTGTCTCTGTTGAAAAAGAACGTCATATATTCAATAGCTTGATGTGCGATTCTCTGTTCATGAGATTTCACCCCTTGCTCTGGCTGTCACTAGAAATCATTTAGAAAGTTGGTTTCCTTCAGCTTATTGCAGAAATGGGAGATGTTTGTCAGGCCCAAAACAGAAATGTTAGATCAAGTCTGGTATTTGGGTTGGTTATAAATTAAACATTTTGTTTTCTTATAAACCCAATGATTTGAAGAAAGACGAATAATTCAAAGCATGTAAGGACTATAAGGCACGGTTAAGTGACAAGCAAAAACCCTCTTTGAAATACTGAATAAGCACAGCAAATCCTGTGTGTTTGTGCCTATTTGTATATCTCTGGGTCATATTTCAATTAAGTCACATATTTCATTTTAGATGTATTGTTTAAGGTTGCCTGGTTGGATTTCCTTAGTTTACACTTATCTGGTTTCAACATTTCTGAATCAAAGTTCTTATTTGTTGTTAATTTATTTGCAGGTTAAGTTATATTACTAACTGTTTTAGGGTTAAAGCTGAAGCACACTTCTTAATAATGCTAAGTGCTCTTAGAAGGTCATGGATTATTAAAAAAACACCTATAAAGAAGAGCACATGCATTTAGCTGTACTGAACACTGCCTATAATATTGATAAGCAGCACAAATAAATACAAAAGGCTGCTGTAAACTTCTACATGGGCTTTAGACTCTGTTATCGTGTTTGTAGGTTAACATGGACCTTAGCTTAACAGGGATGTTTTTGTCATAAGGGTCAATTATCAACCTATCAGAGCATCCAATACCAGGCCAGTTATTTTATCCTTTGTGGAGCATTAGAGAAAATATAAACTACTTATGAAATTTGCAGTAGTGGGTAAAGTGGAGGTGATGGCATTTCTGACCCAAACAGAATACATTCAAAACAGGAAATTCAGGTCTGTTTTTACAGCTTGTAGACCTTTTCACCTCAAAAGCAGACTTAACCTAGGTTGTAGCAAATAACTGGTTCCAGATATAAACAGTGTAATCACACATCCAAACATTGATTCATTAACAGATTTGGGATTTTCCACCATCATATTCCATTATGCACTTCTCATACGCAATAAGGGACCTGCATGAATCTATAATTGGTACTTGATCATCCTTGTAAATATAGAGGAATTAATTTCTGTAAAGAGACATTTAAAAATATACCTCAACTCAGGGTTTTTAGTCAGTCGTGTAATATTGAACAACATTTTAACTAAATGGTTGGGAGCAAAGTATTTGCAGTGCCTTAAGCCCGCCACACACGATAGCTATCTGCTGAGCAAAAAGTAATTTGAGGCCGTTTGCTCAGCAGATAGCTCGCCATGTGAAGCTAATTTTCGGTGAGTTTTCTGCCTCATGAGGCGTTGAGGTGAAAATCAAACAGGTTTGATATTTTTCGCCTCACAAGGCGAAAAACTCACTGTGTGCGCTCTACTTGAGCTGAGTGCTGAGGGCAAATATTCAAGCGACCAATCAAAACACATCCTCTCGTGTGCGGCAGGCTTTACTTAACTGTTGAAAGCCCTTGCATTTTTCTACCTTTCCAACTGCTTCAGAATTTTGTTTGAGAACATTAGTGAACTAAACGGCTTCATGAAGATCAAGGAACACAGCAAAGAGGGCAGGCATAAAGGAATAGAGTTGCAGAGAAGTCTGTTCTATCATCATTTGAAAACGGAAAGGGAATGGCAGAACGACTTGGAGGAGCTTCAGAGATCCACAGCTAGGGTGGGAGAATCTGAAGAAGAAGAAAGCCATTGGTAAAAGAAAGACATTTTGAAGTACTGTTTGCAGTGTACCTCAAGCCATATAAATATAGAGGCAATGGCAAGTCTGGCCGGGTGAGACAAAAAATTTGGTTTTGTCCTACTTTCAAAACATTATGTGTGGAAAACTAACACCGAACATCTCGCTGACATGGTGGTAGAGGCATCATGCTTAGGGGATTCTTTAGTGGGGGATAAGAAAATCTGTCAAAACTGATGGGAAGATGAATGAACATACAACGATTTTCTTGACTGATTACCCTTGTAAAGGTTGAAAATGATTTGAAACTGCAACAAAGACCCTAAACGTAAAAAAAGGTAATGGAACGGACAATGTAACAAAATAATCTTGCAATGAACAAGGGAAAAGAAGGGCTTAAATACTGAGGCATGGATGGAAGATAACAAAGGTGTCAGATGTCAGTTTCTATAAATGTATTGAAATGACTTCTTGTTAAGCGCCTTAAGATGGCATCTGTTGTGAATCAGCGCTATATACATAAACTGAATGGAATTGAATAGATGAACTAATCATAGGCGATGAGGAAAAGCTGTGGCTACTAGTCGGTAAACTGAGGGAGGGAGACAAGTTAAGACAAAGGAAGCTGAACCGTGACTTAAAAGGAGCTACAAACCGAGGGAAAAAGACTAACACTGATCTAACAGACATAAATCCAAATGCACAAAGAACAGAACACAAGTACAAACTAAGAAACTAAACACAAATCAGTTAACTATTGTGGCAAGATCTATCAAACAGAAGAAAACGACAAAGACCCTAGGAAAGTGACTTGCAGTTTTTACTGCAGGAAAAGGAAGTTCTAGCAAGTATTAACTGAGCACAAGCTAAACACCATTCCAACGACACTTTTTAAATTCTATTTTAATAAGGTGTTGAAAACAATGTGTCATTTTTTTTCCATTTCATTCACAATATGGTAAATGGCCTTTACTTGTATAGCGCTTTATTTGGTCCTGAGGACCCCAAAGCGCTTTCAGGACAAATTCACACACTAATGGCGGTGAGCAACATTGTAGCCACAGCTGTCGAATACTGGCTCCACCAGGCCCTCTGCCCACCACAATATGTTATCTGACACAGAAATAAATAAAAAATATGGTTGCAACCTGACAAAATGTAAAAAGTTTAAGAGTTATGTTTACGTTTGCAGGGCACCGCACATCTGTAGGTAAAACCCAAATTGAAACATCAGCATGTATTAGAATATTACGTTGACTGCTTCTGAAATCAGCCTTGACATGACACCATCTGGCTGCCACATTTGATAATGTGTTGAGTAAAAACTAGATGATCATTCCAGGTAGTAAGACCCGCCACAGCTCAGTCACAGTGTTTGCAGGATACTGTTTCACTGATCAAAGCCGACCGACGTTGCTGCTGCCACAGTTTGAAGTTTCAGTCCAACAGGAAACCATGTCAAAACCTTTTTCTACATTTAAACCTGATCTGAAGCCTAAATAGAGAGAAGACATTTATGTTTTGGGTGAAAAGAAGTATTAAATTGCATATCCTTGTTCGCTTATCCGTGGAAGCTTAACATTGCAGAAGGTAATGATTCTTTCATTAGTTTTCTAATGTTAATGACAGAAAAAGTACATTAGCATGCAAAAACGAGCAGCAGAATATTAAACTGGATCAATCTCATAAATGACCAAACCAGACTGTGCTCTCTTCATTCTAAAGGCTGCTTTTGGTGCTTAAGAGTTAATGGAGCAACATTTTTCACAGGAGAGCAAGCATAGTTCTGTGGATAAGAAAATGAAAAGAAGAGAGACAATGAAGCGAAGTGAGGTAAGCAGTTAGGGGGCTAAGGACAGAAATATTAAAAGACAGATGGTAGTGGATTTTGTCAAGAGGGTGGAAATGATTTTGAAGAAAATGTACATCGAGAAGAAAGAGGAAGCCGAGTGGAGGGAGGGCTGAGGAAGGTCACACCGACAGACCAAATGCTATGTAGTAGGCGTAATTTGATGGTGACAGAAGACTGAAAATCAGTTTCCAGGAAACATTTAGCTCAGCAGCATCTGCTTAATTCGGAAGCTGTAAATAGGATGAGAGTGAAGGAAAATGCAGGGGTTGAAAGTTTTGGTAGAGGGACTGTTCCTCAAGGTTTTAAGGAAGGAGCTGGCTCTGACTGCTAGGAAGTTGTTCTGTGTAGCTTCTGGACAGAGGGTAAGGGAATTTGGCTTTTGCATTTCATGTGGCTGGATCCTAATCACGTCGTAAATTGAGCTTCCAAATGTAAACACAAAAAAGAATACATAAAATCAGTCAAATAGAAAAAGTATTCATTGATAGCAACATTTAAACTGAAACAGGTGATTCATCAGCTGATCAAACATTTAAAGAAAAAAACCTAAGACACAGTTAAACCCCCCACTGTTCTGGTTGATCACCTAAAATATTGTTTAGACATGCTTAATGTGAATGTTTTTGTAGTGGGCTGGTGGGGAAATGGCTCCATGTGGTCAAAGTGGCTTCACAAAGGCCATCCATGGTCTGGAGCTGATTTCTTGTCTGTCCAGTTCGTTATCCAGCTAACTCCCCTTTCAAAGTCTAAAGGCGCGTTCACACCGGTCAGCGCGACCAGGCAGCAGGGCAGCTAGATTACATGCAAGTCTACGGTATCTACGCATCTAGTGGGCGCCAAGCAGCAAGTCGCGCGCGTCGGCGCAGCTGGCATCAGCGCGTCCCCGCGGCTGATGCCGCGACGGTCCGACGGTCCGTCGGGGCGTCTGCTGCGTCAAGTTGGGAAAACTGAACTTTCGGGCAGCAGACGCGCGGCGTCAACCAATCAGAGCGACTCGTTGTACTGACGTAGTAACTCCTTCCATGGGTGAATCGGCACATTTTTTATTCCAGATGGAGGACAAACTGATCGTCGCTGTATGTAATGTCCGTGAATTGTATGACCCGTCTTCGTCTTTTTACAAAGACAGGAAGAGATCGGATCTGATTTGGAGGAAGATATCGGAGGATATTGGAGTGCCAGGTAATAAAATATTTGTTCTTTTAACTTTCTTGTTATGTTAGCTAACGCTAGCGCTGATGCCCCGACGCGCCGACGCAGACCACAAGTGTGCAAGCAGCTGGGTTTTAATTTTAAAGCGTCGACTTTCGTCCGTTTGAGCGATTTGACGCCTGGACGCGCTGACCGGTGTGAACGCGGCTTAAAGAGGCCAACGTGTGGCACTCGGAGACACAGGGTCTGTTTGTTGTTCTCTTACAGGTGACTGTTTACAGGGCTGTGGTCGGCATTAGCAAAGGTAAGAGTCCAGTTAAGACTGAGACATGAGGACTGTTTAAGGTCTAAAAGGAACCCCGGCTATGAAGACGTGTAGGCCCCAATAAGCCACAGTTTTTCTCTTGTACCAAAATATGTTGTTAGAAACACATAAAATATTGCCATTGATTTACAAATCGATAATATTTAGTACATATTTTGACCTACGTAGGACCCCATGTTTTCTGCATGCAATGCACTCTGGGGGCGATGACTTATATTGGTTGCACTTAGTAGAATAGCTATTGACGCTAGTGTTTGTTTACGTACTCACAGTAGTAATTATTAAGTAAAATGCCACATTGCGCTGCTTTTGGATGTAATTTCCAGTCACAAGGCGACAAGGGGAGTGATGTGAATTTACACTGCTTTCCTACGGACAAGAAGAGGTGAAAGCAGTGGGAAGATGCCTGTGGACGGACGCAACTTCCCAAAGATCCACGGCTGTGTTCCCGACATTTTTCTCCTGATGCGTTTGAGGTTTTTAGTCGACCACAACTACTGAAAGATCTCACCGGAGCGGCTGGGTATAAGCGAGGACTGAAACTAAATGCTTTTCAAATCATTTTCCCACACAGGGAGCCTAAACGCCCTCGGGGAGAAAGTGAAATGCGCAGTAAAAAGCCAAAGACAAGAGACGCTGGACGTTCTCCTGAGCAGACAACCCGCTGCTGCAGTTGCCGCTTCTGTCATGTTACCTCCGATTTCCACTGCATGCGCTCTAGATCCGCTCCGCTCCGCTCCGCTCCGCTCCGCAGCCCAGAGGTGGTCAAAGAAGCATGCGTGGGAATTGCGAGATCTCGCAATAAAAGCCAGTAATAAATGCGGAAGTTAGAACTAAATTCTTCATTCCGTGGAAAACGAACAGAAAAGAATAGTTATTCTCTGTTATTCTGTGTCAAGATATTTTGGACAACATATTTATAAATATACGCGGGATTATATTAATATAGCTATGCATACAAAAAATGTATAGTCCGTCTTTATTGATTTATTTTGAAAAACACCCGGAAATGTGGTTGTTCTATAACCGGTTGGTGCTCAGTTATTTGAGTAGATTGACTGCGGACTTGATCATGCGTCCGGCAAAAATAGAATCGATCCTATTTTTGCCCTGCGCCACTCAGCGGCGGCAGTGGAAACGCTCTCATTGACTACAATGGGAGCATTTTTGCTGCTGAGTGCGTGCCGGAGCGGAGCGCATGCAGTGGAAATTGGGGGTTAGGCGAACCATCGGACGCGCCACTCGTCACAGATGAAGCTGATAATTCACCTCTCCAGTCAGTAAAGCAATCAGTAAGTGTAACAATAGTGATCTTCGAATTTGACCGATGCTGCCACTCAGACAGATTTAGATACGTCAGATGCATTTCACTCTCTCTCTCTCTCTCTCTCTCTCTCTCTCTCTCTCTCTCTCTCTCTCTCTCTCTCTCTCTCTCTCTCTCTCTCTATATATATATATATATATATATATATATATATTGTTTTGCTGTATATCCTAATTATCTATAAAGCAAATGACAGCTCGGGATGCTAAAATCTCCAAAATTATTGATAATTGAATAATTTGATCACACGATAGCTTACCATGAACTTCTGCTGACAAAAATGGGAGCTCTTGACAACAAACGCTCTCCCTCTCGGTTACCATGGAGACGCATTTTCAGTACATGCTATAACCGGTTTTGTCCCGCTCACGCTTCATCCCGCCCTTCTTGCTCTTCATTTTGATGCTCGTTTTGTGAAACATGGTCAGGTCTGTCCTCCTCATTAATGTTGCGCTTGGGTTCAAATTAAAAGGCTGAACAGATTACATGTTTATGTCGCTGAACAGACACAACAGGGTCCCAAGGTCGGCCGGTGCAACCAAGGTGCAACCATATGACATCACTACCAAGAGTGCATTGTGACGCTAACAACAATGGCGACCTACAAGTTAAACTATTTATAAAAATTTTATAAAAACGAAGACATCAAGAAGGTTTTTAATACCACTTCATTATAACAAGACACTAAAATTGATCTTTTAAGAACTACAAGTCTTTGTAGCCGGGGTTCCTTTTAAGGTCTGTCACAGAGAGGCGCACACAGAGGAGACGAGGTAAGAAAGTGACTTTATGAAGTGATGATAGTGAAATCAGTGATTTATTTATTGTGCAGTTGTTTATTTCAGACAAAGAAATTTCTACATTTACATCCCGCCAGTGGGTAATATCAGCCAATGGCAGCCTTGAACTTGAACGCTTCAATAGCATTCTGCTCTGACTCCAGGTGCATCCTGGGCTGGCGGGCGGGTCTGCAGAGCAGACCAACCGTCTGCTCTCTGGGACGGTAGAAGAGCGCATGTCTAATGTAAATTTATTCCTTCTGAGGTGAATAAACATTTGGGGTTTGATGAGAACTATTTTGGGCTAGAGACAGGAATGCCCAGGCCAGGCGACGCCAGTGTGCTGGATTATAATTGCTCCAAGTGGCAGCATATAAAGAGAAAATAAAAGAGGGCCAAGAACAGAGCCTTGTGGGACCCCACACGACAGAGGAGCACAAGAAGAAGACAAATAATTAATCACGACAAAGAAGAGGTTGAACCACTTCATTACTGTGCCACGGATACCAACATGTTGGTTTAATTGGGATAAAAGAACAGAATGATCCACTGTATCGAAGACTGCTGTGAGGTCCAACAAAACCAGAACCACAGGGGACTTTTGATCAACAGACATGGCTATGTTGTTGTGTACTTTAAGTAAAGCAGTCTATGTACCACGTCCTGATCTAAAACCAGACGGATTTTTTTCAAAAATGCCATTGCTTAAAAAAAAAAGTTGAAGTTGAATAACAACATTTTTTCTTTCTAAAACTCTGGAAAGAAAAGATAAATTAGAAACTGGTCTAATATTAGATAGAACCAAGGGATCAAGGTGAGGTTTCTTTAGGAGGGGCCTGGCAACAGCATGTTTAAAACCAATATGGTACAGTTCCTGAGGTAAGACAGACGTTGATAAAAGTCCAAAAAGCAGGGCCGACAGTAATAGAAAAAAAAAACCTTCAGCAATTTAGCTGGAAGACAGTCAGGTGGACAATTAGTGGGTCTCATATGTTGCTCAATGCTGTCTAAAAAAGAAAAATACACTGGTTCAAACTGTTCAAATACAGCTGAAACAGTGATGCAACAGTCAATTTCAATTTATTTATTTACAATTTATTTATTTGGGACAATGCACATTAATGAACATCTGCATTGAAACAACAAAAACAGACGTAAACATGCCGGATTATAGCAACAGGGCTAATTTACATTCGTAGTCCCAAGCAGGGGTGGACTGGGACAAAAATTCAGCCCTGGCATTTTCTGTCCAAACACTACATTATCAGCCGACACTACATAAAAGTCCACAAATCTCGCAGCATCTCCTCTCATGCATAAAGTACAAATGAGAGTCATATTCCTTGATAGCAGTTAACAAATAAAGCACAAAACTGTGAACTCAAGGACTAAAACTGACAGCTATGGCAATCGATCACTTAGTATTTATTCATTATAGTTTCAACAGAACAAATGAAGTATGAATTCATTAAGCATTATAAGACACATGATATACTCAAATCAGAGACGTCTCGGTAGTAGCCAAAAAGTGAAGTGGAGGCAGTGAGAGAACAAGCCCCAGAAAAAGAAAAAAGAAAAAAGTCCAAAAAGGGTATGCCTGTTTAAATGAATGACCAATCACAAACACGAAACGAGGGATTCGAGGGTCATTTGTACTTCACATTGGATTGAATTATCTAATGCAAATCTTTAATTAAGTTGTTCTCAAAATGAGTTTTTTCCAACATTCAAAATGAATAATCTTGAAATCAGTTGTACCTATATTCACCAAACTTTCCACCATTGCTCTATGCTATGAGCTGAAAAAAAATTACAGAGCGATTTGTCAATACATCGTTTTAAAAATATATATGTGCTATTTTGTGTGGACAAAAATACGGAAGAGGATTAGGGCCACTGAAGAAAAAAAAAATAGAATTCTGAGAAAAAAGTCAGAATTCTGACTTTAATCTCAGAATTCTGACCTTGGATTTGTTTTATGCAAATGTAAAGGATTCATACACATCCAAACCAAGACCTCCTCTGGGACAATCAGATCACAATCTTGTTTTTCTCTGTTCAGAATATAAACCACTTGTTCAGAGGCAACCTGTGACAAAACGAACTGTGAGAAAATGGTCACAGGAAGCTGAAGAAGCCCTGCAGGATTGTTTTGCAACCACAGACTGGATGACTCTTTGCCAAGCACATGGAGAGGACATCAATGACATGACTGAGTGTGTGACTGACTGTATAAACTTCTGTGTGGACAACATCATCCCCACCAGAACAGTGAGATGCTTCCCTAATAACAAACCCTGGATCACCAGTGACCTGAAGGAGCTGCTAAACAAGAAAAAAAGAGCCTTCAGGGAGGGAGACAGGGAATTACTGAGGAGTATACAGAAGCAACTTAAGGTCAAGATCAGAGACAGCAAGGAGGCATACAGGAAGAAGCTGGAGAACAAACTACAGAGGAACAATATCAGAGATGTCTGGTCAGGAATGAGAAAGATCACAGGTTTAAAGGACAGGAAAGATTGGATAGATGGAAGTCTGGACAGAGCCAATGAACTGAACACATTCTTCAACAGGTTCAGTTCAGGAACTAGCTCAGCATCCTCCTCTCCTGTTCCCAGCCAAACAGACATCCCACTCTCCTCTGATCAACAGCTTTCCTGTTACACCTCGGATGTTTTATCCTTCACCTCAGCCATGGACTCTTCTAATTCCACAAGTTTGACTTCAACCAAGTCAGGAAATGCTGCTACCCCCTTTGCCTCCCCCTCCCACTTGTCTGTCTCCAAAAGTCAGGTGAAGAGGCAGCTGGAGAAACTGAACCGGAACAAGGCTGCAGGTCCAGATGGTGTCAGCCCCAGAGTCCTGAAGGCCTGTGCAGAGCAGCTCTGTGGGATTCTGCAGCACCTCTTCAACCTTAGCTTAACTCAGGAGAAGGTCCCAGTGTTGTGGAAGACATCCTGCCTTGTTCCAGTACCCAAAAGAACTCACCCATCAGTCATCAATGACTATAGACCCGTTGCCCTGACATCCCACATCATGAAGGTCCTGGAGAGACTCCTGTTGGCACCCCTGAGTAAGCAAACAAGAACGTATCAGGACCCACTGCAGTTTGCTTATCGCTGTGGAGTTGGAGTTGAAGATGCCATCATCCACCTACTTCAACCAACCCACTGTCATCTGGACAAAGCAGGCAGCACTGTGAGGATCATGTTCTTTGATTTCTCTAGTGCATTTAACACAATTCAGCCTGATTTGCTTTGTCAGAAACTCCTGAAGACACAGGTGGAGCCCTCAACAATCGCCTGGATCAATGACTACCTGACCAACAGACCACAATTTGTGAGACTGAAGGATTGTGTGTCAAACCAGGTGGTCAGCAGCACAGGAGCACCACAGGGGACCGTACTCTCACCATTCCTTTTTACTCTGTACACCTCAGACTTCCAGTACAAATCAGAGACCTGTCATCTGCAGAAATACTCAGATGACTCTGCAATTGTCGGGTGTATCAGAGATGGACAAGAAGCTGAATACAGAGAGTTGGTGGACCGCTTTGTGACATGGTGTGGAAACAATCGTCTCACCTTGAATGTGAACAAAACAAAGGAGATGATTGTAGATTTCAGAAGAAACAGGGATAAGTCAAACACTGTTTCCATCATGGGAGAAGAAGTGGAGGTGGTTGAGGAGTATAAATACCTCGGAGTTCACCTTGACAACAGACTGGACTGGAGGCGCAACAGTGAAGCCGTCTACAAGAAGGGACAGAGCAGACTGTACTTCTTGAGGAAGCTTAGGTCCTTCAAGGTTTGCAGCAAGATGCTGCAGATCTTCTACAAGTCTGTTGTGGAGAGTGTAATCTCTTCAGCCATCATCTGTTGGGGTAGCAGCATCAGAGCCAGGGATTTAAAAAGGCTAAACAACCTGATAAAGAAGGCTGGTTCTGTTCTTGGGACAACTGTGGAAAATCTGGAGATGATAATGCAAAGAAGGATTCTTCATAAAATCAAAAAAATTATGGACAACCCTGAGCATCTTCTTCATGAGACAGTCATACAACAACAGAGCATCTTCAGTCGGAGGCTTCTTCAGTTTCGCTGCAATACAGACCGCTACAGGAAATCCTTCCTGCCCACAGCCATCATTATCTACAACAACTCCTTAAAGAATTGATTATATGAGCTATACCAACACTTAATTTCCCTCTGGGATCAATAAAGTATTTTTGAATTTGAATTGAATTTGAATTATTCTCAGAATGCTGACTTTAATCTCAGAATTCTGACTTTATTCTCAGAATTCTGATTTTAATCTCAGAATTCTGACTTTTTTCAGAAACCTAAAACAAACAAAAAAATTTACAAAGGATTTTTTTTTCATTTCCAAAAAAAAGTCAGAATTCTGAGATTGAAGTCAGAATTCTGACTTTATTCTCAGAATTCTGATTTTAATCTCAGAATTCTGACTTTTTTCAGAAACCTAAAACAAACAAAAAAATTTACAAAGGATTTTTTTTTCATTTCCAAAAAAAAGTCAGAATTCTGAGATTAAAGTCAGAATTCTGAGAATAAAGTCAGAATTCTGAGATTAAAGTCAGAATTCTGAGAATAAAGTCAGAATTCTGAGAATAAAGTCAGAATTCTGAGATTAAAGTCAGAATTCTGAGATTAAAGTCAGAATTCTGAGAATAATGTCAGAATTCTGAGATTAAAGTCAGAATTCTTAGATTAAAGTCAGAATTCTGACTTTAATCTCAGAATTCTGACTTTTTTCAGAAACCTAAAACAAACAAAAAAATTTACAAAGGATTTTTTTTCATTTCCAAAAAAAAGTCAGAATTCTGAGATTAAAGTCAGAATTCTGAGAATAAAGTCAGAATTCTGAGAATAAAGTCAGAATTCTGAGATTAAAGTCAGAATTCTGACTTTAATCTCAGAATTCTGACATTAAAGTCAGAATTCTGAGATTAAAGTCAGAATTCTGAGAATAATGTCAGAATTCTGAGAATAAAGTCAGAATTCTGACTTTTTTCTCAGAATTCTATTTTTTTTTCTTCAGTGGCCCTAATCCTCTTCCGTACAAAAACAGGCAAATGAAAACAAATGAGTTTTTTGGAGCTACTGACACTGTTTTTTGATTTATAAAGTAATGAAATAAATCTATTTCCCTCTGTAAAAAGTTTTAATCATATAACGTGATTAGAAAATTAAAGAAAAATTGGTCTCTCACCAATTTTGAGATACGTTAAAAAATATATGCATATTAGCATATTTTTAACCAGATTACACCTCATTTGCATATCTAAACAAAATTTATATCAAAACTTCTAATACAAAAGATGTTTGTTTTAATACTAGGATAAAGTTTGTCAAGTTTCATGAAGGAATCTTGAAGCTAACTTTTTTCCCCATTCACCTGTAGCGTCTCCCCTTAATGTTTACTGTTGCTATGGCAACCAGAGAGCGCTGCCGTTAGTAGCTGTCACGATTTGGCGTTTTTAACCAAATCAACCGCAGCTACCAACAGTCAGTCCTTCAACTCTGGGCTAATATGTTTTAACAAGTATTCAGGCATTCAGGTCACATCGCAGTCAATGTAAAACCGTTTTATACTTTATTTTGGGCTTGTCTCAAAATGTAGCCGATCCAACCCCACGCTAACGTTACTCACCATGGATGTCTCCACTTGCGCGTCTCCTGGCGCAGCTGCACCTGCTGCTGGGGTGGTCACCCTGGCACCAAACAGGTCTGTCAACCTTAAACATTTAGCAGCTTCCACCTCCAGAGATTTCAGCTTATGAGCCGCACTTTTTCAGCGCCATTTTCAGCGCAGCAGCATCCTGTCCCACCACCCCGGCCCCATGTCATGAGGTCCCGCCCACCCTGGTCTGTGTTGTGATTGACAGCACTGTCATGGCTCTCATAGGCTGTCAGCCCATGATTGATTGACGATGACAAACATAGACCAATAATATGTGTCGATGCTGGCAAAACACTGCTAGCCCTCTGTTACCAATTGGCCGGCCCAATTGGAGGGAATTTAGAGAGAGAGGAAAGTAAAAAAAACCAGCGACCGGCCCACATTGGGTCAACGGCCCACCGGTATGCCAGATGGCCAGTCCACCCCTGGCCCCAAGGCAGATTACAGAAACACAAAAATTATAACATACAATGTGACAGATATTAATAAGTACAAGAAAAGTAAAAGAAGAACAGTCACTTAATGGTCTCAAGACCGGTTTGCTTTAAGCCACACTTAGAGTTTGGTTTTAAATATAGGAAATGTGGGATATTCCCTGACAGTGAGGGGGAGACTGATCCACAAGTTACAGGCCTTCACAGACAGAGCATTTTGTTCAAAGGCTGTTCTTCTGAAAGGCACCTCACAGTCACCTCTAGAGGAGGCCGTGTCCTGGCACCGCTGTGAGTCTTTGGTTTAAAGAAGCCTGACATGGAAGGTGGGGCTAATCCATTTAACACTTTGTAAACAAATCAGACATATTTAAAATATTTAAAACTCTTTAGGTTTAATAGATTATGTTTTTGTAAAACATTACAGATATGGAAGGACATAGGCTTTTTATCAAAGACTTTTAAGGCATTTTTATAAAGTGATTCTACTGATTTGAGTGTGTACATACCAGTCAATGTCCAACTTGTACAACAATATTCAGTATGTGATAAAACCATAGAATGTAAAAACACTTTGGCAGCTCCACATGGTATAAATTGATTTGTTTGAAATTTCGTCATTTAAATTTTACTGTATTCGATATTCTTTTTACATGTTTTTAAAAACTTAATGTGGAATCAAGGGTCACACCAAGGTACTTAAATTCCAAGACCATGTCTAATTCCTCTCCTCTTTAAAATACACCAGATTGTTTTATGTCGTGGGACTGTTTAGTGGAAATCATACAAACTGTTTTTTTTTGTATTGAGTAGGATTTAAAAAGCCAATTACAGGGACCAGAGCGGAGGTCAGGATGGCAGAAGCCTCTCGAACACTTTTTGCACATGTGTAGATGACTGCAGAGATATCTACAGTAGAAGATGAGCTGGTAACATGTCTAACAGATACCACTTTGTTAAAAATGAAAGAAAATCATGACACATGGAGACTGATGCATGGAGCAGAGCAGGGGTTGATGGATTAATAACAGAGTTCCATCCATCCATTTTCTGTACCTGTCATTCCTATGCAGGGTTGCGGGGGGCGCTGGCACCTATCTCCAGCTGACACCCTGGACAGGTCGCCAGTCCATCGCAGTAATAACAGAGTTGATTGTATTAAATAACACCCTGGACAGTGACTACTGTTGGAGATTATACATCAGTCAAGAACTGAGCTTTTGCCTCTTTAAGAATCCATGGTACTGAATGAGATTGTATGCAAATACTTCCAGAGATGCATGCACTTTGTCCTTCTTCAATTTTTGTTCTGCTTTTCTACATTGCCGCCTGAGCCCATGAGGGACATCATTAAACCAAAGCTCAGGTTTGGGTTTAATTGGTCTATACCTAACTGGGGCAAAAAATAAATATATCCAGAATGCCATGACGAGTCTCAAAAAATGAAGTCAAGGGGTTCAGCCCATCAAATACATTGAGCTGTGACTGGAAGGAAGATTAAAATAACGGGTTAAAATATTAAAATAAAGAGTAGATAAATATGAGATTAAATAGTAAAACACAGAAAAAATATTGAATAATTTAGTGTTAAACATTGATAAAATGTAACCAAGTAAAACATGCAGAGCAGTTAAGCAGATACTAATAAATAATAAATCAATTAAAAGCTACTCTAAAAAGGTGAGTCTTGAGCCTGCTCTTAAAAACATGAATGTTCTCTGTGGCTCTGAGGTCCTCTGGCAGCCTGTTCCAGAGGTGAAGGCCATAAAACTGGAAAGACGCCTCACCATGCGTGTCTTTGTCCTGACTTTAGGGATGACAAGGAGACGGCTGCCAGAGGAGCGCAGAGACCGCCAAGGTTCATATGGTAAAAGCAGTTAAGAGAGATAAGAAGGCCCAAGACCATTAAGACACTTAAAAACCATTAAAAGAACCTTAAAATCGATCCTAAAATGTACGGGGAGCCAATGCAGTGATTCTGAGACAGGTGTAATGTGCTCCCGCCTCCAGGTCTTCATCAGGACACGTGCTGCTAAATTTTGTAGAAGTTGTAAACCTGAGATACTCTTTTTGAAGAGACCAGAAAGCAGGGCATCACAGTAATCAATCCTACTGGTGATAAAAGCATCAGTGTCTTCGTGTTGGTCCAAGAGAGAATGGGGAGGTGACATGTTGACTAAAATCCATATAATTCAAAATATTCTGTTGATAAAGGATTTAAAATGTTATCTATATGTAGATTAAAATCACCAGCTAAAATGATTCTTTCATAAGAGTTGTGCAAAATTGATAAAAACTGACAATTCTTAGGAGGCATAAAAACCAAGATCAAATCTGAGGAAATCTTAGAACAGTTACAGTATATTCAACAAAAGTGCTAAAATGATCAAATAAAACATGTTTGTCAGAAAGGGTTGATAATGGCCTACTGGCTGGAGAGGGAACTTCCAGGGGTGGAAAGAGTACTAAAATATTCTACTCAAGTAAAAGTACTACTCCTTGGATGAAATATTCCTCAAGTTCAAGTAAAATTACCAGTCTAAAAATGTACTCAAGTATAAGTAAAAAGTAGCTTATAAGTAGATAATAGAACATGAACTTAAAACTTGTCAAATTAACATTAGCTGCTAAAATATTTTTCTTCATCCATCCATTATCTGTACCCGTCCATCCTAATGCAGGGTTGTGGTGGGGTGGTGCCTATCTCCAGCAGACACTGGGCAAGGGGGCGGGGTACACCCTGGAAAGGTTGCCGGTCCATTGCAGGATATTTTTCTTCATTTTTTCTAAATTTCAGCTCCTTTTTTGTGTCCAACTTTTCCACATTTTGTCACATTACAGCCACAAACATGAATCAATTTTATTGGAATTCCACGTGAACGACCAATACAAAGTGGTGTACACGTGAGAAGTGGAACGAAAATCATACATGATTCCAAACATTTTTACAAATAAATAACTGAAAAGTGGGGTGTGCGTAATTATTCAGCCCCCTGAGTCAATACTTTGTAGAACCACCTTTTGCTGCACTTCCAGCTGCCAGTCTTTTAGGGTATGTCTCTACCAGCTTTGCACATCTAGAGACTGAAATTCTTGCCCATTCTTCTTTACAAACAGCTCCAGCTCAGTCAGATTAGATGGACAGTGTTTGTGAACAGCAGCTTTCAGATCTTGCCACAGATTCTCGATTGGATTTAGATCTGGACTTTGACTGGGCCATTCTAACACATGGATATGTTTTGTTTTTAACCATTCCATTGTTGCCCTGGCTTTATGTTTAGGGTCGTTGTCCTGCTGGAAGGTGAACCTCCGCCCCAGTCTCAAGTCTTTTGCAGACTCCAAGAGGTTTTCTTCCAAGATTGCCCTGTATTTGGCTCCATCCATCTTCCCATCAACTCTGACCAGCTTCCCTGTCCCTGCTGAAGAGAAGCACCCCCAGAGCATGATGCTGCCACCACCATATTTGACAGTGGGGATGGTGTGTTCAGAGTGATGTGCAGTGTTAGTTTTCCGCCACACATAGCGTTTTGCATTTTGGTCTCATCTGACCAGAGCACCTTCTTCCACATGTTTGCTGTGTCCCCCACATGGCTTGTGGCAAACTGCAAACAGGACTTCTTATGGTTTTCCTTTAACAATGACTTTCTTCTTGCCACTCTTCCATAAAGGCCAACTTTGTGCAGTGCACCACTAATAGTTGTCCTATGGACAGATTCCCCCACCTGAGCTGTAGATCTCTGCAGCTCATCCAGAGTCACCATGGGCCTCTTGGCTGCATTTCTGATCAGCGCTCTCCTTCTTCGGCCTGTGAGTTTAGGTGGACGGCCTTGTCTTGGTAGGTTTACAGTTGTGCCATACTCCTTCCATTTCTGAATGATCACTTGAACAGCGCTCCGTGGGATGTTCAAGGCTTGGGAAATCTTTTTGTAGCCTAAGCCTGCTCATGTATGATTTTCGTTCCACTTCTAACATGTACACCACTTTGTTTTGGTCTTTCACCTGGAATTCCAATAAATTGATTCATGTTTGTGGCTGTAATGTGACAAAATGTGGAAAAGTTCAAGGGGGCCGAATACTTTTGCAAGCTACTGTAAATGCATCGAGCAAATCAATGGATGGATGTGTCATAACTTTCTCCAGCTGAATAGAAACAAAACAGAAGTAATTAGTTTTGGACCTAAAGAGGAACGATCTAGAGTCAGCACACAGCTTCAGTTAATCCAGCTAGAAACTACTGATCAGGCCTGAAATCTAGGTGTAGTAATGGACTCAGACCTGAACCTCCAGGGTCACATAAAGGTCAATAACAAGGTCAGCCTTCTATTACCTGAAGAACATTTCTAGGATTAAAGGACTGATGTCGCAACAGGACCTAGAAAAACTCATCCATGCGTTTATCTTTAGTCGGATTGATTACTGCAACAGCGTCTTCACAGGTCTGCCTAAAAAGTCAATCAGAAAGCTGCAGCTGATCCAGAACGCTGCTGCTCGTGTTCCTCACTAGAACCAGGAAAGTAGAGCACATCACCCCAGTTCTAAAGTCCTTACACTGGCTCCCTGTAGCTCAGAGAATAGACTTCTAAATACTCCTACTAGTTTACATTCCACCCCACCAGACCAATCAGGTCCTCCAACTCTAGCCTACTAAACATCCCTAGAATCAGACCCAAACATGGAGAAGCAGCTTTCAGTTTCTATGCTCCTCTAATCTGGAACAAACTTCCAGAAAACTGCAAAGCTGCTGAAACTCTGAGTTCTTTAAAATCACAACTAAAAACGTTTCTGTTTAGAGCTGCCTTTGAGTTATGTTTACATGTATAATGTTTTGTTTATCTTTCTTGTTTACTGCTGTTTTTATTTGACCACTTAATTATGTAAAGCACCTTGAATCACCTTGTTGTTGAAAGTGTTGCTATACAAATAAAATTGCCTTGCCTTGCTTTTGGACCTGGGCGTCCAGAGGACCAAGGTGTTTGACACAAGTGGATAAAGAACATACACAGAAACAATTTTGTTCCAAGTAAAACAGCGCAAGCATTTCTCATTATGTCACAATAACTAGTATTCAGAATGGCAAACTGCTAACTTAAACCTAGCTATTGCTGCAGGCAAACGTTAACTATGTAATATTTGTACTGTGCAACTCGAATCAATTTCCAAACCAGTGTTTACAACTTTCAGTGCAAGCTGGCCCCAGTACATGGAAAATACTATTGCCTGTTTCAGTCAGGTGTCTTAATAATGTATGAACCACACAACTGAGTTTGCCAAAAATAAAAAAAGCTTATGTTACTCAGGTGCTTAGGTTAACAGTCATGGGGAGACAGTGTTTGTCTACCTACAGAATGAACAGATAGCCCTACTGCCTTAGTGTTGGAAGCACAAGTAAAAGTAATATATAGTTATATGTACCAACATCTTCTGGACTCTGAGTCCAGCAATTATCCGCTTGCTGACTTCTGCACACATATGCTATATGCACAGTGTTTAACATTACAGCCCATTATCCCCCTATCAATCATTCCTGTTTGCTCAAAAAAATGATTAATTTGTAAATTAATTTAGGTATTTATTTAAGATAACTTTATCAATTATGCGAGGCCACTTCCTAACATCCAGTCCAATCCAGGTATTTATCATGCCTTTCACTGTAGAGCGTCAGTTTACAATGACAGCATAATGAATGAATCACTGACACTGGTCCCCGCAGCAATGGCGGCGGCGCCACAAGATGGCGACCTACACAAATCGCTCCCCGTCTATCGGTCTTTGTCAGATGACGTATCGGGTGCTGTTGGCGCGTTGCATGATGGGATGGTTGAGTGTACAAAACGGAAGCAGCGATCGCTGTGTATGTGGAGTGCATAAACCTGGACAAAATGGTTCACTCGTGTTGTGTGAAGGGCTGCCACAACAGGTCACACAATGCCAGGAGACAAAAAGTTTACAACCATATAAGATTCTTTAGGTTTCCCGCTTGGAAAAGTGATTTTGGACAGAAAATGGGAGAATGCCTTTAGCGATTTGTAATTTCTGAACTGTTTACGTGCTGATTCCTAACACAAGATAGTTTGTGATTTCCAATGCGGTAGTTAGACAGTGATGAAACGTCTCAGCTCCATTTGTTTCCTTTGAGCTCGTATGGATCCACATTGTCGATTGTAGACAATTTCTAATTCTATCTATCCCTAGCCTCCTTTACAAGTTTATCTCTGTAAGGAATGCGTTCCTCCTTTTTTTATCCATGTGTGAGACTCCAGTGTGCTTCTTCAACTTTGGCTTCTTCAATATATCCCCTAGCAACACGAGACACTTACACTCAAGATGGTGCCCAGGGGTAGTGGCTGCTATGCAGGTCACATGTCTGACAAAGAACGATAGGGAGGAGCTGGTGCAGTCTGAGAGGAGGAATTAAAAAACTCAATGGAACTTTAATTCTATATTCTAATTCCTGAACTCTATATCACTATAAAATCTCAAATCGTTCAGCATTAGCATACTTGTCTTGTTGAAAAACAACACGGCCAGGGGTTCACGTCGTTTTCTTCCAGTTCAACTTCCTTTCCCGTGGTATCTTTGTTGGCTGAATCCATATCGGTGTCAGGTGCTTCCATCTTTTTCTGATTAGCGCCAGTTTGTTCTCCTACCCGTCATGCATTGCAGTATTTCTGGGACGCGATCTTTTTATTGAAATGTTTTTTGTTTGTATTACTCAGTAACGGATATAATTGAAAATGTAGCGAATTACAATAAAGAAAACATACTTAAGTAAAAGTAAAATTACAGACTTTCAAAACAAAGTACAATTACACAAAAAAACAACTCAATTACAGTAACGCGTGTTAATGTCATTTGTTACTTTGCACTTCTGGGAACTTCAAGCTAAATAATAGGAAAATGACTTTAGATAACAGTCTATTTTACAAAAAGAGATGGACGACCCATGGGGAAACGACAAGATCAAGTGTGTGTCCAAGGTGGTGTGTTTGTTCACATACTGATCATATCGACTGATATAAACAGTGGCACAGGTGGCATCAATCAGCAATCAGGGGACAACATTGGATGGGAGGGGCAGAATGAAGGAGCCGGAGCATGAAAACTGGCAGGAACGGAGCACATCCTGACAACAGATTCCTGAACATGCCTTCCTGCTTCCAGGCTGGCCATGGAAATGCAGCCGGTGCTTCTCCTTTCCCGAATGCTTTTTGATTAGTTACCTGAAGGAAGACACTCGCTCATTAATTTTCTTTCGTTAGACGCAATATATGGAATGTCAGAAAGATTACACCATTCTTCCTGTGAGGGAAACACCGTAAAGTGATGTGACCTGATGTAAATATGGGAAGGTTTTGAAAATATAGGTCAGAGCTACATCACAACATGAGCCAAGAAACATTAAAACCACCTGCCTGATCTTACATAAATCCCCCCCGAGTAGCTACAAGAACTCTCTCTTCAAAGAAGTAGCCTCCTTTTACTGCTGGATACTTCAGTGAAAAAAATAAACAGATGGAATTATATTTGATTTCTCTGTAATAATGAGATAATATTTGGGTTATTGATCATTTTTACGTTTGTAAACTACAACTGGGTCACTAAGAAAAACAGCACACAGTGCAACTAGACAATACAAATTGTTTCCAATTGATAGGTAGCAGCCATTGAAAGAGTTATACAATGTCATCTAAAGCATAATATCATACATATTAAACATTGTCGTGCTCTTTGAGTGATGCACATTGTCCTGCTGAGGGGCCACTGTTGCCATGCCACCACTGACTTCATCTGTCACTTTCAATGTTGTGGCCACTCACTGTGTGTCTAATATTCAACAGGGGGTATTTGATGTGCAAAACTCACCTTTCACTTTTCCTATCACGTTTCTCTCCTGTTTTTGATCTCTCCGAGTCTCTTCGTCTTCTTCCTTTGTTATCTTTGACACCCCCTTTTTAATTGGACTCGGTTTAATCAGTCTGAGTGGTTTTCCTTATGAGATTCATTACAAGAACAACTGGATGCAAAAACGAAGAAGATGGCGCTAATTAATAAATGCCATAATCAAAGAAATTACATTAATTCATCCTTGTAGTTAGACTGCAGGGATGTCCTGCGCTCTCTGTATATATATATATCTATATATATATATAGATATATATAGATATATATATATATCTGTATATAGTGCAGCCTTCAAACGCAACTCTGGGAAGTTAAAAGCTCAAAACACTAGTTTAGTGTCTGGATTAGAAATGTAGTCGGTTTAAGTGTCCTTAATTGGGTCTGTCCTTGCAACTCTCTTTATTACTCCTCTCTGGCATTCATAATGTCTAAGGACATATTTTTTTTGTCATGTTTTAATAATGTCACAGCTTTAGTGTCCTAAAGGGTTAATATCTAGTGGCCCTGATTTATCAATATTCCAAATAAAGAACACAAAGTTGTGAGCGCAGGTACACATTTGCGCTAAGGTTACTGGTTTGCAGGTGATCTACTAAGATTGTGTGCGAAAATGATAAAAGGTGCAAAGATTAGTATTCAAATAAGCACTTTGCATCCACTGCTGTACGCCAGCCTTTCTGCCCCATGCGTTGCGCCACAGTCAGAGACATGAGGAATACAGTAGGCGCAGTGGATCATGATGCATCTTTGGCAAAAAAAGGGGAAAAAACAACATACAGTACCTGTCAAGTTAAGGCTGTTAGACATCCATCCTCACGGGGCGAGGGCGGGGTACACCCTGGACAGGTCGCCAGTCCATCACAGGGCAACACAGAGACAAACAACCATGCACGCACACACTCATACCTAAGGGCAATGTTGAGAGACCAATTCACCTTACAGTTTTTAACTATTAGTCTAGACGGTCTGTGAATTATATTTTTCTTTTGTCATTAATAAACTTAATGCAGGCCCCCTATTCCAGCGTCAGACTTATTAAAGCTGCAGCTTTTGTTGTTGAAATGCACCGCACTTTATCATGGCTTCTATTAAATGTCAAGTTTCAACCTGCTCATATTCATAAAACGATATTCTAACAGGTCAACCAGAATCATGTTGCAAAAAGTTCATTTACTCTGATCAGAAACACACCCACTGTGCTAGATATGCTTGTGATACCTAATTAATGGTAAAACGTGCTAACATAAACTTCTCGCAAAAATCTGCTGTAGAGAGCATCTCAGGAATTAAATAAATTATCTAAAAATATTAGAAAACTAAAGCACATGTATTCTTTTTTAAAAGTATTAAAATCAAATTTTAGCTTTGGATCTACCTGAATGTTTTTGGTATTTTATTGAAGGTTTGAAATTTACAAGTTATTTACATCTGGCTTTTGTTTGTAATCTGAAATGTATGAATATTTTGGTAATATGTAATGTAATTGTCATTGTGGTATTGTACATGATTATTATATTTTATTAATTGGACCCCAGGAAGATTAGTAACCACGCCGGTGCAACCAATGGGGATCCAAATAAATAAATAAACAGCCGGTGCAGGAACTCAGTGAGTTATGGAAAAAAATCGGGGGAAAAATTCTATATAACTGTCAGGTTTATGGCCATTAGAGAGTTAATTACTATTAGGTTAGAATGTGTATGAATTATATTTTTCGTTTGTCACTAATAAACTTATGTTGAATCGTGGCGGCGCAAAGTTAAAACATGCCTTTCAGAGGCGGTAAAACTAGGCGCTAAAAGAGTCGGCTCAAACAGTTTCATGTTTGATAAATCACACTGGTGGAACGCCTACTTATTTTTATGTTGTCCTCCCAATATTTTACATCTTCTGACAGAAACGGCCATCTTGTATATTCATCAAGGGCAAAAGCGCTAAATAGATCTTGCTGGAGGTTTAACACGCGCATTCCTCCCTGCGCCTGCTTAGTAAATCACCTGCTGCATGTTTTTGCGCCTGCTGTGACGTTTGCACACGTTTTAACAAGCGCAAATCTTTGATTAATCAGGTCCTACGTTTTTTTTTTAAACCAAGGAGTAATTTCTTTGAGTAGGACCGAGGAGGTTATAAATATATTTGCCCAATATAAGTCAAATACAATAAAGGGGGCATTTTATGCCTTTTTAAAACCAGTTAATAGGTCTATGTAGCAAACATATCAATGGAGTCCTTTGCACAAAACCAAACACGCGCACACACACCACACACCACACACACGTGTGGGGATTCTGGCGTTTACAGATGTATTCTTGGGCTGAGGTTACTACAACTAGATCTTGTATAATCGGTACCATAATCTTTTCAGTGATACTGTTGTATTTATATATCTATTTGTGGATTGTTGTGGTTGTGTAGTTCTCAGTTTGCATTGTTTGGTTTGTATCATCATTGTTTTTTCCCTCTCTCTGCCGTCCTGCAGGTTTAGAAGCAGACTAGGAGGTTTTCTTGTATTTTCTTTATTTTCCCTCCGATGGATGGGATGTAAACAGAGCGCGTAAGCATAAGGTGGGCTCTGGGCAGCCGTGGTCACATGAGGTAACTGCGTTCCATTTAACTGTTTTCTTTGACCAAGGAAGGACAGTGTCGTAAACAAGGTGAGGCGCCTTGACATTGAGAAACACCCAATGGCTTTACTGGTTGTCAGTCAGCTGGGTGAAGGCGGAGAAGTACGGTGGCCCTGAAAGGTCACAGCACGCAACTTAAGAAAACACATGCAAAAAGACAGAACACAAGCAAATTGAGAAAACATTTTCATCAATTTGACAACACGTGTGCAGCATTTAGAAAAATGACACAACACATAAAAAAAATGCGCTGCAAATAGACCACAACACAACAGAAATGAAGTGTTTCCAGGGGACACTTAAATGTGATGCACACGGCTAAAGGTTAATGATAGTTTAGCATCAGATCACTGCAATAGGCTGAATCATGCGATCACAATGTTAAAATAAATAGAAAACAAATACTTTTTATCTCGTTTTCCAACACCACTGATGGACAGAGACGATGACTGAGATGTGACTCAAAATCCGTGTCAACAACAAGCATGTCTGGCCGTGTGCATCACATTTAAGTGTCCCCTGGAAACACATATTTTTAATGTGTTATGTTGTGGTCTTTGCAGCATATTTTTTATGTGTTGTGGTCTTTGCAGCATATTTTTAATGTGTTATGTTGTGGTCTTTGCAGCATATTTTTTATGTGTTGTGTTGTGGTCTTTGCAGCATATTTTTTATGTGTTGTGGTCTTTGCAGCATATTTTTAATGTGTTGTGTTGTGGTCTTTGCAGCATATTTTTAATGTGTTATGTTGTGGTCTTTGCAGCATATTTTTAATGTGTTGTGGTCTTTGCAGCTCGTTTTTCTAATGTGTTGTGTGACGTTTTTCTAAATGCTGAACACGTGTTGTCAAATTGATGAAAATGTTTTCTCAATTTGCTTGTGTTCTGTCTTTTTGCATGTGTTTTCTTAAGTTGCGTGCTGTGACCTTTCAGGGCCACCGTAGAGAATTGTTTTTGATGCGCTTTCATTAAGTAACCAAAACATCTTCTTGTTTGGGGGAGGATCCTGTTTATTTTATTACTTTTTACACAAATACTGTGCTGCGATTTGAGATGTTCAAAAATGAAAAACCTCCGTGCCATGGTGTGGCAAGCCGTAAAAATCCCTGTGCTCACCTCGCCACCAGTGCAAAATTGTGCAAATCACCAGTGGACACACCTGTATAATTTCTGACGTGCCACGTCACCATCACCAAAGGTGAAATGCAAACCATGAAAGAATAATCAGATTTTAAAGAAATGGCTCCTCCTGAAACTCAAAGGAAATAAAAATAAAAATTTTAATCCTTTAGTGAAGCAAGCCTTTTTGCTGGTTAAGATCGTCTTTAAGATTATAGTTTCGTCAAATAAAATAAATAAATTGCACATCCAAAATTATAATTATTATAAAGGAGTGTGGACTGGGGATATCTGCTTCCTTGAGTGAAAGAAATTTAAAAAACCTATTGCCTTCTTAAATAAAGGTTGAGATGGTTGTGTTTTGGTGAAAAGCAGCTGCAACTGCTCTTCTCCAACAGAAGTACACCACAACTCTGCTAGTAGAGCATCATGTGATAAAAAAAACCCCAAAACACTTCACTAAAATGACAGAACCAACAGGAAAAACAGACTCTTAAAATTCAGAAAATTGATTTCAATCACTTGTAACTTGATTACTTTAATAGGGAAATTGTTTGTTCACTAAACCAGAGGGTCTGTGCGCTGAGCAAAAAAACTTTTTAATTTGTTTAATTAAACAGAAATATTTAACTACCTTTTGTTGAAATTAGAGCATTTCTTTACCAGCTTTGCAAAGAGATTGAAAGTTTTGCCAATTCTCTGCAAAATAGCTGCATCTCAGTCAGATAAAGGGCATCTGTAAGCATAACTTTTCAAGTTATTTCACAGATTCTCGATTCGATTTACTGTAAGTTAAGTCTAATATTATTTAGGGGTATTAGCATTAGGGGTTTGAATATAAATACACTATTATTTGTAAAATACAGTCGAAGTGCCATTTTCCTTTCACTTCACAACTACGCACTGCTTTGTGTTGGTCTATCACACCTTACTCAACGGCTTTAATCCTTAGCTGCACTTACACCAGGATTTACCTTATTTTGCCTTGTGATAAAATGTAATGGAGGATTAATGAAAATACCAAAACAGATCCGCTCATAAATCGGCTCAGCTGAGCAGAATTAATTGAATCATTAGAAAAGTGCTGCTCAGATATCTTTAGTAGACCTGCTGTGTTCAGTCCACAGCAGGTGAAATGTTAATAATGAATTTATGTACCTTAATAATCTGCTTTATGTGTGATGGCACGATGTGGATTCTCTGTTCAGTTTGTTCGGATCGAATATTATTTAAAATGAATGAAAATGAAATGCTATTGAATATGTCATTATGATTAAAAAAAATTGGCAGGTAAAAATAGAGTATGACCTGATTTTCAGTTTAATCCTCTCAGTCGCAATGACCGACAACAAAATATTGTAGCGCCACCTCTGGCCAAGGATAACCTGATAAGAAGTGATTGCTGCAGATTGTTGCATTTTAATCACCTGCTCATTCCAATTGCTTCTTCTGAGCTAAGGAGGAAATATTAACAGGTCAGTCCAAACAGTGTGTCCAAAAATCTTTTGGCTTTTTTAGCATAAAACATTGAGGTTAAGCAATATTTGTATTAACATATACATGATTTGATATTATGCTTTTAAAATTCTGCTATTTCATGAACTAAGTAATTAAAGCTGCTAGTTCTAGAGTCATCAATAAACATATATGTATGCATAGTCATAAGAAGAAGAATATAATGTTCAATTGAAATGTTTTCTTTTTACATGACAAAAGCCTCCTGTCCCACACCCTTCCTTTCTCATAACACAGCTCATTTTCCAATAGACCCATTAAACACAGTTATAAAATTGATGTTCCAGGAAACAATCCCTCACTTTTCTTGGTGTGACAGATAAACACACTACTGGACCTATAATCTGTACTATTTCCTATTGTTAATTTTGATGTACTGTTCCTATAGACACGTACATAACACAAGCTGCCTGCCACGATGAGATACCTCTGAGGGAACGCTACAGTTCTTCCTGGAACACATCCAGTTTCATTCATCTGTATGAAAGAGCTAAAAGGTTGAGAGCAGAAGCAAAGGGATGATTAAAAGTGTCACGAGTGAACTCAGAAATGTGCCAGAGACGGTTGTTTTTATTGTTTCCCCTTTTGTTTGGCAGTAGAATAGTTTGAGAATACAAAATTTGTTTTTTGATTCAACTGTCTCGTAGACAGCTGCCTTAAAACATGAATTAGGGTCATAAAATATCCATGGAAACAGGCTTAAACACTGTGTGGGGAAAGAGACATGTACATTTGGGAAATTAATGAGTAAGCCTTTCATCGCTATGACTTATGTTTTTCAAAACTGACTGATTCATTTGGAAAATATTACTGATAGTGTAGACTTTTCAAGAGTTGTTGAGTTGCTGCAAATTGTTCAATGGATTGTGCGAATACACAGAAGAGACCAAGGACAACTCTGACACCAACAGTAACTCCACATAAGACTAAAAAAGTTAAACCCCTGACATGTGCCCGAAAAAGATTAAAGATTGAGAGCGACCGGCGTACGAGCGCGTGCTGCGCGAACGAGCAGAAAGGAGGGGCAGTTCCGTTTTTTGGCCACAGGTGTCAGTCGTGAGTTTAAATTTCAGAAAATTGCATATAGCCCCTATAAATGTTTTTACTTGTAGCAAGTCAGTTATCAGAACGAAGTGTTGGCAGATGATCCTGCTGTGGCCGAGTCACGTTGAGGACTAGTCAGTTGCTATGGCATTTGTTCTGTTTATGTTTGCAGGCTGCATCATCTTAGGGAGGTTTGCAAGACAGGACAGACAGACAGACAGACAGACAGACAGGTGAAGGGAGTTAGATTGAGTTAGTACAACTAATAGTGAAGATGATGTTGCAAGTTGTCCCCTTGGTCTTTTCATACCCCAACACAAGTCATACGTTCACCTACTTCCTTGTTTTTAAATAACATGACCAAGATTTCTGGTCCCAGCATATAAAATCAAAGGTTAAATGTAAACAAATAAAATATTAATATTTTGACATAATAATTAAAGCCTTAGTCACATTTACAGATTCATATAGATATGATTCAAACCATTTAAAAAGGTAAGAGACACATGCAATTTGCTGGGTAGCGAGCCTCATATTAAAGCTTAAGAATTTAAAACCCAGAAAGTGGGTGGTACTAACTGTTATGTTCAAGGGCAGTGGGAATTTACGCATCAAGTCAGGAGATATGTGATTGGTTCAGACTCCAAGTCAAGGAGACATATGAGGAACACACAAAAAAGATGGCGGTTAGCCGAGACGTTAAATCGGTGTCTGTGATTTAATTCAGAAGCAGAACTTACAAACAGAACGAGAGGTGCACAGGCAGCTGCCGCCCAGCGGAGAATGATTAGATTGGAAATCTTGCGCTGCACAGTCAAATGCTGGACACAGCTCCTATTTGCGTGATGTGAGATTTGAGTTGAAAAAGCCTTGCAGTCTTGCACAATTCGGGATATCTCGTCACCCCATGGCATGTGTGTCTTTCTGTAGCGTCACACATGCAGTAGAGGTGAAGAAGACAGTTATATGAGTGAGACTTTAGTTAAATTTCCCTCTTGTTGCTTATGCCTCATCACTATTAACTAATACTACAGGCTAAATGCATTACCTTGTAGAAACTCCCAGTCCGCTTGCAGAAGTTACATTCACGTGACGATGTTTTCTCTTCAGGTGCTGCAACATCATGGAAGTACTGTTATAGTACGCTAGGTCCATTTGACAATATTTACACTAGACAACGGTATCAGCCTTGCGTAGCGTAATATTGTCCCACACCTTAGACATTTTATGTCTTTTTCGCACTCTCTCTGTGTCCATGTTTTCCGCCATTGCTAAAGAAAAAAAAAATTGCTTCACTCGTGTCCCTCATCTTTGCATCGGATCAAATCTTTGTATGTGTCAATTTCAGTCCAGGTGAAACATGATGCCGGCGGAGCTACAACTGTCTACAAAGTGGCAGCGATACAAAAGTAGAGCGACATTTAGAGTAAACAGATTTTGGTGACAAGAATTAAACGAAGCCTCGAGGGAGAGAATTTGCCTCGAAGCTTTTTTGTAACTGAATTACTCGAGTTACTTGAGGAATCGTTTTGACATCTGATATATCAATCAATCAATCAATCAATCAATCAATCAGTCAAAATGTATGTATAAGCCCTTTTCAAACAAACATTGCAACTCAAAGTGCTTTACAGATTAAAATGACCCAACATATAAACCACATTCCCATCCCTTCCCCCACAGATTTAAAAGCATGATCACAATTATACCCCCCTCTCCCTAACCTAACCCCCATGCACACACACGCTCAAGAGCAACAATAATAGGACATTGAGCAGAGTACAGATGAGCCAAGTAATGTAAGGAAATGCCATCAAATGAGCCATCTGCACCAGCAGCAGCACATCAACAGCAGCAGCCAAAGTACTGACACAGGGCGCCCAGAGGAGGCAAGGCCAAGTTATCAAGTAAGAATCTAGAAATCAAATATTAACTGATACTTCCCTCATGTAATTAAAATAAAGGCTAACAAGCACTAAATATCTTAATAGAAAAGACACATATGCCATAAACACTTTACTAATTGTTAAGTTCAACCAGGAATTCAGGAAAGTGGAAAGTGAAATATTGACCAATATCACTGAAGGTGCAATGTTCACCCGACTAGGATGCGACTGTCACCAAAACAAAACAAGCGCACCTGCTCCTTCTTCTGCTCATTCCTCTTATCTCCCTCACCTGTGCACTCCCAGGGTTCATTCCAAAGAAAGGTCTTCATCACTTCTACTAACGACACTACTGGTAAATCTAACTATAGACTGTTATGGACAATATTACCTCATGCACATATGATTCATCTGCATCATTATTACCAGATTGAATGTTTGTTTGATGATTCAGCTATTTAATTTGGGGTATAATTATGCTTAATTTGCATGGTTTGTTTAGTCTTTTAGTTTTACTGTATGTAAGTTAAAGGAGTTGGTTAAAATTATTATTTGATTTATTATAAATTAATGATTCATAAAAATATTGGTTGATTAAAATAATTGTGTAGATAAACTAAGTTAAAACTTGATTTAAGATGTATTTTGTTTCAACATTGTTTAAATATGTTAAAATATTTATAAATAATCTTGATTTAATTCATTACATAACTTCAGTATCTGTTTAAAATACATGGTGAAATGGTATGGTCAGTGTGATTTAAAAACAACTATTTAAAAATAACAGGTTTAAAAGGGAACTGTTCTCTTTAATGTCTAATTCATGTGTTGTTTGTTTGGTGTAGGTTATCAACCTACTCTGCAACTGTTGAACTGTTCAAACTGTTCAAAATGAGAAGAAGAACATTAAAGGACAAATATTGCAAATGGAGTTGAGTTGTCCAAGCGTCCCTTCGTCTAAAGTGAGGCCTTTTTCAAGTTTAGGCAGGAGCTGAAGAGACTTAAACAAAACTTGACACTAATTGAGTACTCATGAAGTAATGCCCCACGATTAAACAAGGGCTGTTAATAACGCAACCTTGAACATGAGGTAAAACAACGTACTTTCTGACATTAATGTAATGCTGTTAATGTCAACGTTCTTTGCTGGAGATTGAGGAAAACACTCCGCTCATATCATACCAAACACATATCGGACCTAGGGTGACCAGATGTCCCGCTTTGTGTGGGACAGTCCCGCAAATTGAGACATTGTCCCGCATTGTCATTAACAACATTGTATTTATGAAAACACTTTAGACAGTAAGAAATAACCAACGTAATTTAAAATTGTCCCGGTGAAAAGCTTAAAATAATCAGCCCAACGTGCTTATCTTCCAACCTTGTAAATATCTAGCTTTCTAAAAAAAACAATCTTTAAAAAAAAAGTTGCTGCATCCACATGCGTCTCCCCATTGATCTGTCTCTCACTCCAGAGCTAAAAAATGCGTGTGCTCATTGCCAGCTCGCTCCCGGCCCATGGTTTGCTGTTTCCCTTAGCAGCACCAGAACTTCATAGACTTCAGCTATGGCGAGATTTTTCAGCAGCAGAACAAACAAAACAAACGTGAAAAAATCTGGAAAAAACAAAACAAAGACTCCTGAGTGCACCAGACCCGCTGTGTTTAACCCTGAAATGGTTTCATTTAGGGCGTCATATTCAAAATGATTACAAATATTAATGCTTGAATAATAATGTTAATATAACCTTAAAAATACTTCATCAAGACTGTGGAGCAGGGGTGTATCTAGGAAGTATTCAAGGAGGGCAAAGTGGGGGCCAGTGATGATCTTGGGGTGTCATGCCAAAATTAAAGCGGGGCTGTAATACAAAAGGGGTTGAGGCCTAGACTGAGTGACAAACATCATACTCTCATGAAGGTCAAAGATTGATGTAAACATAAATACATAAAACATGTAAATCTAACTTATTATAAGCAATTTTTCTTTCTTAATGTAACATTCTAAAAAATATTATCTACAGAAGTGAGCTGCAGCAGAAAGCAGAGCAGGACTAAAATAACTGAGTAATAAATGACTCAGGTAACATTTTGACTGATTTATTGACTAAATAATTAGCTCTAAATTGCAGCTCTAAAATGTAATAGATCCTGTAATGTACATCTGCATTTAAAAAATCATTGTTTGGACTAAATTTAAGGAGCAACAATCTGAATATATATATATATATATATATATATATATATATATATATATATATATATATATATATATATATATATATTTGGTGGCTTGCAAAAGTATTCGGCCCCCTTGAACTTTTCCACATTTTGTCACATTACAGCCACAAACATGAATCAATTTTATTGGAATTCCAGGTGAAAGACCAAAACAAAGTGGTGTACATGTGAGAAGTGGAACGAAAATCATACATGATTCCAAACATTTTTTACAAGTAAATAACTGAAAAGTGGGGTGTGCGTAATTATTCAGCCCCTTTGGTCTGAGTGCAGTCAGTTGCCCATAGACATTGCCTGATGAGTGCTAATGACTAAATAGAGGCGCCTGTGTGTAATCTAATGTCAGTACAAATACAGCTGCCCTGTGACGGCCTCAGAGGTTGTCTAAGAGAATGTTGGGAGCAACAACACCATGAAGTCCAAAGAACACACCAGACAGGTCAGGGATAAAGTTATTGAGAAATTTAAAGCAGGCTTAGGCTACAAAAAGATTTCCCAAGCCTTGAACATCCCACGGAGCGCTGTTCAAGCGATCATTCAGAAATGGAAGGAGTATAGCACAACTGTAAACCTACCAAGACAAGGCCGTCCACCTAAACTCACAGGCCGAAGAAGGAGAGCGCTGATCAGAAATGCAGCCAAGAGGCCCATGGTGACTCTGGACGAGCTGCAGAGATCTACAGCTCAGGTGGGGGAATCTGTCCATAGGACAACTATTAGTCGTGCACTGCACAAAGTTGGCCTTTATGGAAGAGTGGCAAGAAGAAAGTCATTGTTAAAGGAAAACCATAAGAAGTCCCGTTTGCAGTTTGCCACAAGCCATGTGGGGGACACAGCAAACATGTGGAAGAAGGTGCTCTGGTCAGATGAGACCAAGATGCAAAACACTATGTGTGGCGGAAAACTAACACTGCACATCACTCTGAACACACCATCCCCACTGTCAAATATGGTGGTGGCAGCATCATGCTCTGGGGGTGCTTCTCTTCAGCAGGGACAGGGAAGCTGGTCAGAGTTGATGGGAAGATGGATGGAGCCAAATACAGGGCAATCTTGGAAGAAAACCTCTCGGAGTCTGCAAAAGACTTGAGACTTCACCTTCCAGCAGGACAACGACCCTAAACATAAAGCCAGGGCAACAATGGAATGGTTTAAAACAAAACATATCCATGTGTTAGAATGGCCCAGTCAAAGTCCAGATCTAAATCCAATCCAGAATCTGTGGCAAGATCTGAAAGCTGCTGTTCACAAACGCTGTCCATCTAATCTGACTGAGCTGGAGCTGTTTTGCAAAGAAGAATGGGCAAGAATTTCAGTCTGTAGATGTGCAAAGCTGGTAGAGACATACCCTAAAAGACTGGCAGCTGGAAGTGCAGCAAAAGGTGGTTCTACAAAGTATTGACTCTGGGGGCTGAATAATTACGCACACCCCACTTTTCAGTTATTTATTTGTAAAAAATGTTTGGAATCATGTATGATTTTCGTTCCACTTCTCATGTGTACACCACTTTGTATTGGTCTTTCACATGGAATTCCAATAAAATTGATTCATGTTTGTGGCTGTAATGTGACAAAATGTGGAAAAGTTCAAGGGGGTATATATATATATATATATATATATATATATATATATATATATATATATATATATATATATATATATATATATATATATATACATAAATTTAGAGCTGAAAGTTTATCATTTTAAAACCTATTTTACACTTTTATCTTGATGCATAGGAATATCACTGTTGTCCCACATTCATGTGGTCTTTGTCCCACATTTGCTGGGTGGGGATCTGGTCACCCTAATCGGACTGCTTTCAAAATAAAAGCATGTCACTTTCCCTACCAAATTAGCATCAGCAAACCTAACATATGAGGGCCCGATCCTTTCATACAGTCGCCCCAAAATGTGTTAATGCATTTGTTATAAATAAAAAACTTATCTGCCATCACTTTAAGAGTGGTTTGGTGTTCGCTTGCTCTTCTCCTGATGGTAGGGCTGGTAGAACTATCAACCTCGCAACAGGTCTGGTGTATACATGTCCGTTAATGTTCACATCTGCAGAGCTAATGTAGCCATCATAACTTCAGTGAGTCTTGACGACATGTCCTGGAGGCCATTAACCACATGGCAACTGTGGGTCCATCAAGATGACCACTTCCCTCTTCAAAAGTTCGGGAGAGGAAGATTGCCAATTCTGTCTTGCTTGCAGATCAGGAAGATACTCTCTGATTAACCTAGTCCAGAATTGGTTGGCAAGGATCTTCAAGTGCCGCCAGCGTTTCCTGCTGAGGTTCTCCAACTCCGGATAGACCACTTAGGGCAGCAACCCATCCGACCGCCCCATAAGAAGACTGTTTGGGTCACGGGGTGCAAATCAGTGATATCTGTGGAAACACAACCTAATGCTTTAGAGTTGAGGATTGATTCCACGTCCAGAAGGACAGTATGAAAGACTTCTTCATTGATATGTTGGGAACCCACACAGGTTAGAAGAGCTGACTTTACAGTGTGTATCTCTCTTTCACCGCCGAACTGTAGGGACTGGAACTTAATCTGTCGTTTGGCAAGTTTCTGCTGTAAGTCATCAGCCGTATCTGAGAATGCCTTCCTGATTTCCTGTTCTCCCCCTCTGAAATTGGTCCCTTCGTCTAATCACAGTTTAGCGGGTGTTCCTCTTCTGGCAACGTACCTTCTCGGTGCCATGAGATAGGCATCGCTATCCAGACTACTCAGGAGCTCTAAGTGTACCGCCCTGGCGTTCATACACTTAAAAATAATTCCCCGTCGCTTCTCATGTCTTTTCCTTATTTTAACATGCATTGGCCCAAAACAATCGACTTCAGTCCAATAAAAGACTGGTTTAAACAGTCTCAGCCAAGCAGGGGGTAGATCGGCCATCTTCAGGATGGATGGTTGTCCCCTCAATCGCTGACACTCCAGACAAGTCCACTGATGTTTGCAAATTGCCTGTCCTCCTTGAAGAATCCAGAATGACTTCCTTAACTCGGCTAGGACCCTCTCCGGACCTGGATGATGTAGTTCATGGTCATACTTCTGAATGAGTAACGAGGTAACAGGATGTGATGCGTCAAGGAGAATAGGATGTAGTGTAGAGCTGTCCACGCCCTCTGAAAGTCGTAGACACCCATTCACTCTGATGAAGCCTGTAGACACTTCCAATTTGGGAGCCAAGGTTAGTAGGTGACTTCGGGAATGAACCAGTTTCCTTCCTGGAAGGAGTTTGCATTTTTCGGGGAATGACTTGCTGAGCTTGTCATAAAACTATGATCTCAACTCGCCAATGCTCCTCAGCTGTCAGAGAAGTGCTGTTTGGCGTTGATCCCTGAAGATCATGAATGGTGTCCTCCAAGATTTCCTGCCAAGTGCTGTTGACTTTATCTTCTGCACAAGTGAGCGCTGCCGAAGTGGTTAATGTCCCACACAATACGGACTTGGAGCTCAGATCCCTCCTCACACTGTGCAATACTGGGCTTGGTCGGCCAATGGTCAGGATCCTGAAGGTGGGAGGATGGTCTGTCCGACCACTGATTTGGCTCCATAAGCTTTTGGAGAGTCTTTCCTCTGGTGAGATCATCAGCTGGATTACTTGTGGAATTTACATGTGGTGGAGTCTGACCAAAGCACCGTTCGCTTAATCCCCACCATGAGCTCCTTGTTCAGGACAACCGCCGGTTGGGCTCCCACCAAAGCTGCACAAAGCTCTAACCGAGGAAAGGACAATGGTACATGGTACAGTACTTAAAATGACGCTTCAGTTTTAGGTCGGTTCGATTTTGGCCAAGGATGTTTGTTTTCTTTTACTACTGTTCTGAATTAAAATGCATTTAACTGCATATTTCAGACATTTAAATATCTTAGGTTTACAGTAATTATGTCTGTATCACTTATTTGATTATGTCATCCAACAAAATCCATTCAAATTAAAATAATTGTGCTTTTATGGGCAAAATTCTGTGTATATTTAAAATATGATCAATCAAGATCAATTAATTACAAAGCCTGTACAAAGCCTCTAATTATGTAGATACCCCTAGTTTTATCCCACCCCTAGTTCATACTTTTATTTATTTATTTTTTATTTTTTTTACGTGTCCTGTTTGGCAGTGTGGAGCTCAGAATTGGTGTCTGAGTAACAAGTAGAAGTCCAACAGATTTACTTTCACAAGCGGAGCAGTACAGCATTTGCTACAGTACTCCACTTGATATATGTGTGAAAAATCTTTATTATGAATTGCTGGGGGTTTTATTTCCTGATGTTATGGACACGGAGACGGAAAATTAAGGGGAAGAAAGAAAGAAGATGTAGACGAAAGGTAGGAAACAAAAAGTTATGAGAGAGGGTGAGTTGAAAATACAAGAGAGGAAGGGGAACAAAGAAAACACAGGAAAACATTGAAGTCTGCCTCCATACCCAAAGGACGGCAGAGAGAGGGGACAAAACAGAACAAAACATGAAAAAGGAACATCGACTAAACAAACCTAACATCGTGAACTAAGAACTACACAACCACATCACACAAAAATGGATATAAAAATACAACGATAACCTCAGCCCAAGAATATATCCTTAAACACCAGAGACCCCACATCTATGTGTGTGTGTTAGCATGCTGGTGCATATAAGGTTTTTCCATAAGAGTGTTCGATAGCTTGTGTGAGCAGACATCAATCCGTCTCCCAGGAACCGATGCCGAGATGAAGGAGATTGGAGCCAAGACTTCCAAAAGACCCCCAGAGCCCCAGGCGGACACGGGCGGCGCCGACCGCATCCTCCAACAGAGGAGCAAAGGAGAACCCCGGGGGGAACGTCCAGCGGCTACTATGCAGGGGCCTGGGGGGCAGCAGTGACGAGCCCACGGTCCCCCCGCCGGCAACCAGCGGCGCCAGGGGGGGCCGGTCCATGGACCTGGAGAGCTGGGGCCAGGGACGCCACACCCCCCAGCAGGGACCCAACAAGGGACCGACCGACGGGGGGCCCCCAGCACCACAGGGGCCGCGGCCGGCCGCCACGCGCCACCACCACCCCGGGCCAATCCCCACCGCCAACATCCCAGTGCCCCACCCCTGCCCCACGTCGGGGTGCCCCACCGATAGCCGCAGCGGACGGACAGCATCCCCAGGCCAAGCTCAGCCAGCACCTGGACACCAAGTTGTACCACCTCCCAAGTCCTGATCCCGCGCAACGCAGAGCGCCGAGACCAGGCATCCAACAAAGGCCAGGGCCGGTCCAACCCGCCAATGAACCCACTACGCACGGTGCGCACAGAACAGGTGATCGAACGAGCAGAGACGCTGGATCCGTATCCCGCAGAGCCACCGAGCAGGCACCACCAAGATATCGGCCCAGCGCATCGGCCGACCAACACACCGGCCCGGCCAGGCACGCACCATGTCCGAACCGTATTGACCACCGACGCACCAGTAGGCAGGGGCATCCGTCACTGGCGGGGAGTGACGGAGGGGAAATAGGCCCCCCATTAAATGTAAGGCCTGAGGTGCGCCAGGCGAGAGGGCAGCCCAAGATCCAACCTGACAGGCAGACAAAGACATACAGACAAAGACATGCAGACACAGTCATACGTTCCCTCCCTCATAAACACATACATTCTCACTAACTCACCAAGACACCCAAGAAATGATGCTGTACCCCTACTCACACACCCCATACACACTTAATGCTCCCAGGTCCAGGTACCAATGTCCCAGTAGAGCCACCAGCTCCCGGACCAGGGAGATGGACCCCCTACCTTCTAGGACGGAGACAAGCAGACCGCCAAGGGAATTACCAACACTGCAACTGCAGACCAGACCACCTGTTCCTCCTCCGGACCCCAACCCCTGATGGCCCGTAGCGAACAGGGGTGTGAGAAGACCCCTAGCCTCTATCCTCCCACTCAAGTATGGTGTTGATGCGTGTTGTTATAATGTACATTTAAAACAGAGGGGTGGGATGTGGGGAAGGCAGCCACACATCCAACCCAACCCCCACCCCAAGCCCTCAGTGTCTATATGTGGTTTAACAGTGGGCACCGGCACCAGAGGTGAAGCTGACTGAACCGCTACCCCTTTGGATGCCGAAAAGTGTGCCCACCCCAAAGTCACTACATGTGTGTCGCATGAAAATGTTATAAGTGGGAGTGTCTAAGTTGTATATTAAAATTGGGACCCAGGACGCCACAGGATAGCGAGGAGGGAAACCCCTCCTCGTACCCCAGTGATGTGCCCATGCCCAAAGACCCTATTTGAGTGGTAAAGTGATCGAGCGGGTGGACAGAGGTGTTCGGGGATGGGGAGGGAAGGACTGGGAGACAAAATGTCTTCCCAGGGAGCAAGCTCCCCCACTGACCCCAATACGCACCGCTGTTCATCAGGATCCACCAGGGGAGGGAGGCCATGGCACGTTCAACCCGAGGCCCACGGCCACAGCACCACAAAGCCCCACGGACCCCAAGGCAGTCCCCCCAGCCCCATCCCAGAAGGACAACAAAACCCACCCTGACATTCGCTCTACTATCAGAACACAAAAGACACTAGACACCCAGGTTGAGTTCGGCTCCTCCCCTCCAGTACACCCCTCCCCCCCGTCCAAGTGCCCTCGTAGGGGGAGAGCACCTGTCGCTAGTTAGCAATAGCCTCCCCACCAGCAAAGGAGGCCCCCAGCGCCACCTGCGCATCGGAGGCCCCCGCAGCCCAAATCCCGGTGACGTACCTGCCCAGACCAGGAGCAAACCGATGAACCAGGCGGCCGACCCACCAGGCCGACATCCACCAGCCCCATTCCCTTGTGGAGCGACCACTGCTGCGCAATGGCCCGGCAGGCAACCAAACCAAGCGCCCCACCCACCTGCCCTGCACGCCCACTACCCTGCCAGTCCACCCGCAGGTCCGACCGAAACCAGGCAAACGCCTGTGGCCCCAGAGCCCCGCAACGCATAAAGATCAAGACCCAGGGGCTAAGTCCAGTGCGAAAATGGACTGCTCAGGCCCAGAATTGCCACCCAGCCGCCGCGACCAGCAGCCAGGCACCCCAACCAGCAAACAAGGCGAGACGCCATACAGGGACCGGCGATGACAATCGGCCCAGGGATAAAGAGAGAGCCCCGACCCCCACAGGCAACAGAGACCCCACGCCGGCCGACCCCCGGCCAGGACCACAGCCAGGGGCTGCGGCCAGAGCCCCGAATGCCCAGATCTCTAGCATAGGCATCTCAGAGAGAGGGTTAAGTTGTTCCCCACTGGTCGCTCATTCAATACACCCAGCTCGGTCTGCAACGCACCAGCTTGCCACAGAAGCCCCCAAGGGGGCCAGAACAACTGATCACATGGCTTCTCATGCTGACATCTGTCGCTGACATCTGTCTTTCCCATTTGACAACCACACATTTTTAGCACTAATCTTGAGCCTGCTTCAAAAGACACATCGTGGCGGCATATTAGGGTAATACACGGTGTGACTTTTGAATGCGCTGCGAGACGCGGACATTGCGGCATTCGTGCCTGCATGCATGATAGTAATATTACCGCAATATTACCGTAACGCTGGACTTATGAATGAAGATTATGCCTGGGTGCAACAGAGAGTGATATCATGATGACGTGTGGAATACGTTATCTTGATGGGTGTGTACGTCCCCCCTCTCTGCTAATGCTGCTGTGGCCTGTGATGTCCTCCACACTCTGACCAGCAGACCCCAAACACAGCACCCCAAGGCCCTCTTTCTACTCTCTGGGGAATTTCACCACATCACCCTGTCCTCCACTCTCCCTACCTTCACCCAGTACGTAACCTGCCACACCAGAGACAATAAAACATTGGACTTATTGTATGCCAACACCAAGTAGGCATACAGCTCTTCACCACTCCTTCAACCTGGGGGGCTGAGATCACTACCTGGTTCATCTTCAGCCTGTGTATAAACCTCTAGTACACAGAGAACCAGCTGTGACATGCACAGTGAGGAAATGGTCAGAGAAGACTGAAGAGGCTCTGAGGGACTGTTTCATCTCTACTGTGTGGGAGAACCTCTGCGCCCCTTTGGGGGACGACATCAACGTTAACTTTTATACTTTCTAATGCACAACTGCACATTCTGTAACTATTCACAATACTAGTAATACTAATCTGAGTATGCCCCTTTATTTTTTAATAACTTAACAATACTGTGTTTTTGTAATTGTGTCCTTAATGTACATATATAATTCTTAATTCTGTTTTCATACTGCTTCTATAATCTGTCAATTTGCTGCTGTTACAGCCAAATTTCTCCTTTGTGGGACAATAAAGGATTTTTCTATTCTATTCTATTTTCTTTCTGTTTTTTTTCAAGGTGGAGATGTAGAAGACGGAGCAATGGAAGTTCCAAAAAGGATTCCAAACTAAATCTCGATCTAAATTTTGTCAATGATGTTAGCCTACTAAATGCTGGATGAAATGGCTTCCATGCATAAGACAATCCATCTTTATGTTTTGTTTGAAAATGTTGGAATTCCCTACCAATCACTAACAGAACAAGGTGTCACTATCTATCTTCAACAAACTCTTGAAGATCTTTCCTACCCTTGCCTCAACCCTGTACTTCTCTTCCACCTCTTTTCCACTATGTCTTTGTGCACTTCCTCTTATGCCTCCATTGTTTTTACCTTGTCATCTCTGATAGAACCAGACCAGTGATTTTCCTTCTAAGTAGATTATTGATAGCTCCACTAGACCTTTGAAGGTTTGCTGTGGTATGTGACACCAAGCCGTTGGCAGCAGATATTTGAAGTTCTGAAAGCTGCAACGTGGGAGTTGTGGGACCTTAAAGTCCTTTGTCTAACACATCTGCAGAATTTGGAGACCAAGCAAATGCATCGTACTTCTTGGTATTGGTACAATGCTAAGGATGGTGATAGGTGTCAAAGCAACATTCGTTTGAAGGACAAGACCCAAGGGAAAACCCACTAGAGCTGTTTTGTCTACCTTATTTAAATCTCTATTATAACAATTTTTCTACTTCTAACATGTTCACTTGTTCTCTATCAGGTTCTATCAAGAAGAGATGATTAGTGTTATTTACATAATCTGTCAGGTATTTTAAGCAAGCACCTGCAGACAGAGGGATTTCAGTTTTGAAAACCATTGAGCAGTTTTTCCGGAATAGTTAAGTTAACATCTAGAAACGCACCTTTAAAAGACTGAAACAATTAAACTATCTGGAGGAATATATGCATCAAAGAGTTTCATGCACTGGGATATTGGCTTGTAAGACTTTAGCATGTTCAGACTAAAATATTTAACACAGTTCCTTAATATACTACCAGAATACTTTACACTTTCTTTAGTTGGATGGAATTTTGCTCTTGAATGGACTCCATCTCAGTTTGTATCATGAGATTACATTGATTCTTTTTCAGACTAGAATCATTCTGACTGTCATCTATTCAACTTAACTGCTTGTAAAGATAAAACATAATCTTTAAGACTGATTTATCGAAAATAGACACACAGTTGTTGTGAATAAAGGTAAAGTGTGATGAATAACTGTAACCTTGAAGATGACGGTGAAAGTTTAAATCTCATGGTCTTAGTTATATGAATTAAAGATATGCTGCAGTTCGCATCTTGCTTTCCTGTCTTAGATTTAGCTCATGTTTAGATTTCGGTTTGTGACGCAGATGGAAAATCTTCCTCTTAATTCATAAAGAAGACATTGTGAGTTTGCGCTGATGATGGGTTCTATAGCATTCTTAAAGAAAGACGGATGGCTTGTCAGGTTGGTTTTTATCAATCTATAAATCTATTCAGTGTTCCAGAAGCTTCAACGTGTGAGAGAATAATGCTGTTTGTATCGTTTTGAAAACATAATTTATTTTAAAAAAAACCAACAACTTTGTTCTCCTTTTGAGTGGTATAATCATGTCTTACAGAACAACAATAATTATTTTTGGTCAAAAATGTAAATCAATGTTTAAAATAAAGTCCATTAATGATCAGATAAATAATGAGAATAGAAGCGTTTATGGTATCAACTCTTAGAGTTAGTTTTACTGTAGGGCTGGTCCATCCATCCATCCATCCATCCATCCATCCATCCATCCATCCATCCATCCATCCATCCATCCATCCGACCAGCTTCCCTGTCCCTGCAGAAGAAAAGCAACACCACCCAATATTGGAACCTAATATTTTACTTTTTTTGAGATACTTGTCCGAATACGAAGTAGCTGTCATCATGAGGATTCACAAGGTCTCTTAACATCTGTGCATTCATGCAATGTTCATGTTTTTTTCTGTTTTTAGATAGAAAGTATTTTCTGTTATTGTTCTTCTCTGTCTTATTGATGGCTGTGGTTGGTCATGTGTGGAATGCAGCTTATGCATAAGCTGTCCTTTCCTAAATGTATTTCAGTAAATAATGAGTTTATGCTGCTGCTGAGTTTACTTTTGGATGACTAATACAGAGTCTAAGGCAAAAATATATACAATATAAATCTCTATCCATGACATTTTGTGAGTAACAGAACATCTGTTCTCCAAAGAGATTTGCAAAGTGTTTAACAAAATCATCCCACCCCTCTTTGAGAGGATGAGTTTTCACTTAAAGAGCTCAAAAAATGTAAACCCATTGGTGACCACTGGGGATAAGATGCGAAAATAAGGGATGATTTGTTGAAGAGCATCCTTAAAGTGCTTTCATCTATTTTGTTTTCTTTAGAAAGTGCATGCATCTATAACAGTTTTCTTTATCAATATTTGCTGAAGTCCTGTAATTTCCTATTTCCCAAACAATTGTTTTCCCATCTATCATGTTTTGTATATTGAGTAGGGCTGTCAAAATTAATGTGTTAATGCATTTCGTTTAATTTGTAGAATTAACGTGATCATTTTTATTATGCATTTATGCACAGAATGACTGTCATGTTCATCCTAGAATTCAACCCGCGCTGCGTTCAGTGTTTGTCACGTAAACTGGGTGGCAGACCCGACCTGCATCCACGGTTCCATATGAGGAGGGACTATGGGTCTACCTCACTTCCTGCTCTACTGCTCTCGTCTTCAGAAAGATGCGATCATGTCTTGTTATGCTGTTGGTTTCACAAATCGCTTTGATAGAAACAACAAAACATGCAATTTCTATAGAATTCCATCAACTCGCACCCCTTTCAAGGCAAACTAAAGACGTCTTTGTTTGCAAGCAATCAGAAGAACTGATTGGAATGAGCAGATGATTTAAAATGCAACAATCTGCAGTGATCACTTCATATCAATAAAGTAAGCCTCCTTGGCTAACAAACAAGCTAACATCGCTAACCAACACTGCAACTGCAAAATAAGCACCTATCATAACAATGGGAACCGGAACTATGTAACGGGTTGATGTCGCATCATTTGCGTGCACATTGGCTGTGTTGATAAACAAATAATTCCTCTATTCTTCAGAAGAAACGGTCAGGTTTACATTCAGAAACTGTTGACCAGTTAGACTGATTTAGCAACTGGCTAAAAGATGAATAGGTTAATGGTTCCACGTGTAAATGTGATGGTTGAGTTCAGAACAAAAGTTCCATGCATCTCTCTGGTATTCTCTAAATAAAGAAAGCAACGGCATCTGGTTTTGTCCTTTATTCACACCGAAAATTTTACTTTTTCAGTCATATGTAAGAATGTTGATTAATAGTACTTAATTTACAATTACCCTGTGAGTAATTAGATTACAATCTTTAATGTCTAATAAGATATTTACAAAGCCATTTGTTCTTTTCAAACTGACAGATATTTTGGAACATTTATAAATAAATTTTTTTCTACAATGTTTTACTACAGTGGCTTGCAAAAGTATTCGGCCCCCTTGAACTTTTCCACATTTTGTCACATTACAGCCACAAACATGAATCAATGTTATTGGAATTCCATGTGAAAGACCAATACAAAGTGGTGTACACGTGAGAAGTGGAACGAAAATCATACATGATTCCAAACATTTTTTACAAATAAATAACTGAAAAGTGGGGTGTGCGTAATTATTCAGCCCCCAGAGTCAATACTTTGTAGAACCACCTTTTGCTGCAATTCCACCTGCCAGTCTTTTAGGGTACGTCTCTACCAGCTTTGCACATCTAGAGACTGAAATTCTTGCCCATTCTTCTTTGCAAAACAGCTCCAGCTCAGTCAGATTAGATGGACAGTGTTTGTGAACAGCAGCTTTCAGATCTTGCCACAGATTCTCGATTGGATTTAGATCTGGACTTTGACTGGGCCATTCTAACACATGGATATGTTTTGTTTTTAACCATTCCATTGTTGCCCTGGCTTTATGTTTAGGGTCGTTGTCCTGCTGGAAGGTGAACCTCCGCCCCAGTCTCAAGTCTTTTGCAGACTCCAAGAGGTTTTCTTCCAAGATTGCCCTGTATTTGGCTCCATCCATCTTCCCATCAACTCTGACCAGCTTCCCTGTTCCTGCTGAAGAGAAGCACTCCCAGAGCATGATGCTGCCACCACCATATTTGACAGTGGGGATGGTGTGTTCAGAGTGATGTGCAGTGTTAGCTTTCCGCCACACATAGCGTTTTGCATTGTGGTCTCATCTGACCAGAGCACCTTCTTCCACATGTTTGCTGTGTCCCCCACATGGCTTGTGGCAAACTGCAAACAGGACTTCTTATGGTTTTCCTTTAACAATGGCTTTCTTCTTGCCATTCTTCCATAAAGGCCAACTTTGTGCAGTGCACGACTAATAGTTGTCCTATGGACAGATTCCCCCACCTGAGCTGTAGATCTCTGCAGCTCATCCAGAGTCACCATGGGCCTCTTGGCTGCATTTCTGATCAGCCCTCTCCTTGTTCGGCCTGTGAGTTTAGGTGGACGACCTTGTCTTGGTAGGTTTACAGTTGTGCCATACTCCTTCCATTTCTGAATGATCGCTTGAACAGCGCTCCGTGGGATGTTCAAGGCTTGGGAAATCTTTTTGTAGCCTAAGCCTGCTTTAAATTTCTCAATAACTTTATCCCTGACCTGTCTGGTGTGTTTTTTGGACTTCATGGTGTTGTTGCTCCCAACATTCTCTCAGACAACCTCTGAGGCCGTCACAGGGCAGCTGTATTTGTACTGACATTAGATTACACACAGGTGCCTCTATTTAGTCATTAGCGCTCATCAGACAATGTCTATGGGCAACTGACTGCACTCAGACCAAAGGGGGCTGAATAATTACGCACACCCCACTTTTCAGTTATTTATTAGTAAAAAATGTTTGGAATCATGTATGATTTTCGTTCCACTTCTCACGTGTACACCACTTTGTTTTGGTCTTTCATGTGGAATTCCAATAAATTGATTCATGTTTGTGGCTGTAATGTGACAAAATGTGGAAACGTTCAAGGGGGCCGAATACTTTTGCAAGCCACTGAATTTATGTTATTTTACAATATCTTCATTGATCAACTATAAGTAAATACAGATGGGAATCTTGTATTTTGCAATAAAAGCTATAGTAAAAAATTTATGTGGATTACTCAAAAGAGCAAAAATTATAATCACACTCTTATTTCACCCATTAAGCTACTTTACCTTGAGCCTTTTCCAAGATTAACTTCAATCCAGTTCCCAATAAAACAACCTTCAGCTACAGCAGCTGAACATCAGAAAATGGTTTTATTTGTAGCGGTAATATCTAGCCATTTCAGAAAGCAATGAAAAACAATCATTCTGACAAAATACTCTTTGATCTTCCCCACAAATAAGTCCATGCCGCCTCTGGAGGACTTGCCATTATCAGCATCCACAGCGTCAGCTGTAAAAACTCAGCAGAGAGAGGATGTGAGTAAAGCAGCAGAGCCCGATAACATCCTTCGTTGTGCACTAAAAAGTTGTACCACTCAACTCACTGTTGCCGTTTCGGGTGATTTTAATTTATGATTTAATGGATATGATATATAATTTTGATACATTGCTGGCGTCACATGTTTTGAGGCAGCCACCATAGTCCAAGAATTAGAAATCTGTCACCTTCTGACCTAAACTGCGTCCGCTCCAAGGCATTCACCCTTTTTCTGAGCCAGTGTTGCTGTACATCAAAGGCAACACACTAACCTGCCTGCATCCTGACTGGGTTGCATTTAAAACCAAGCTTAAAGACGATGGGATCTGCATTGACTTTCACTCTGTTTTCATTCACCAGACAAAAAAAACACCACTCACAAACACGCTCAGCATTCAGGAACACCCTCCAAACCATGTGAGTTGAGTTGCTATTTCTTGAACATACAGGGAGGCAAAAAAAAGTATTTAGCAGCCACCAATTTTACAAGTTGGCCTATTTAAAAAAAGATGTAATTTTCATCAGAGGTCAACTGTGAGAGACAAAAAAACAACAAAAAACCATCCAGGATATCACATTGTATGATCTTTATAGAATTTATTTGTACAATAATGCAGAAAATAAGTGTTTGGTCAATGACAAAAGTTCACCTCATTCCTTTGTAAAGTAACCTTGGTTGGCAATGGCAGAGGTCAAAGGTCTCCTGTAGGTCTTCACCAGGTTTGCACACACTGTAGCTGGTATTTTGGCCCATTCCTCCATGCAGATCTTCTCTAGAGCTGGGATGTTTTGGGGCTGTCGCTAGGCAATAAGGACTTTCAACTCCCTCTACAGATTCTCTATTGGATTGAGGTCTGGAGGCTGGCTAGGCCACTCCAGAACTGTGAATTTTCTTTTACGTAGCCACTCCTTCGTTGCCTCGGCGACGTGTTTGGGATCATTGTCATGCTGTGAGATCCGACCATGTTTCATCTTCAATGCTCTCACTGATGGAAGGAGGTTTTTATCCAAAATCTCACCATACATGACCCCATTCATCCTTTGTCCCCTTTGTAGAAAAGCAAAGCTCCAACAGTTGATCTTTTCTCTTTTAAAGGTGTGGACAGGTGTCTTTTAGACAGATAACCATTCAAACAGGCGTCATTAATACAGGTAACGAGTAGAGGATAGAAGAGCTTCTTAAAGAAGAAGTAACAGGTCTGTGAGGGCCAGAATGCTTGCTTGTTTGTAGGTAATAAATACTTATTTTCTGCACCATTATACAAATAAATTATTTAATAATCATACTATATGATATCCTGGAATTTTATCTACATTCTCTCTCTTACTGTTGAAGTCTATGATGAAGATTACAGATTGCTCTCATCTTTATAAATAAGTCAACTTGCACAATTGGTGGCTGCTAAATACTTTTTAGCCCCACTGTAAATATAAAACTATGATAGAAAGTCTCGGCACTTAATAATGAAATGCCTCCAAATAGTCCAGATGATTTCTCTGTAGTGAAATCTGCAAGATGTTTGACACGGAAGAAAAAATAGAAATAAAAGGGAAATAATGAATTGTGATATAATTTACATCCAAGCAGGGATCATGTTCTTTAGTATCTTAAACAGTTTGTTTTTTTTGTTTAAGAAAAAAAAAAAACTGTGACGGAAAAATCTGACAGACTACAATTAACACCCTTGACCACTTGGTGAAGACACGCAGACATGTCCTACTTTATGCAGAGAGTTCAGGGAACTGAGTCATTAACAAAAAAAAAAACATTCCTATGAGAGAATCTGAGCAACATCTCAGATCTGGATGCCGTACCCAATGCATCTGGCTAGCCGGGAGCTCAGCTGACGGCAACCTGAAGAGTTATGGAGGCTTTGGAGCGAACAGCTGTGCTGGACACAGACAGGTGCATCATACCCACTGATGATGAAGGAGCTCAAACTGCGGATCCCATCTCCTCAGTGTGGCAGGAGAGCGCGGATTCAGCCTTCATTTTCCACCAAGAGATGCACAAACCTCGTCCATGGATCAGGAGGAAGTTGTGACTCCACGTTCATGCCACAGCAGGTGAAATGTTCAGACACGTATTCATCTGCCCGATGTGTGATGGCACGATGGGGATTGTTTGTAAATCTTTTTTGGATTGATTATTAATTAAAATGAATTAAAATTGGTTTAAAAAAAAACTGGCTACACGTGTACATGGCATTAGACTGTGAATGACTGCATTGCCTTTGCCACATTTTTTATATTCTTTTTGCTCAATCTATTGGCAGCATACATGATACTTTCACCTTTCAGCATTTGATAAGATTAAATCTGGTCATTAAACCATCCTTAGATACAGACCCAGCGCCAGGGCAATTTAGCTAGGGGGCGTGGCTTTTTTTGGGGGGAGCCCAGTATTTATTTAACCCCTTTGCATTTTTACGTCCTGTTGACGTTGTGTTAAATACTTCCGCCTTTTTTCAGCCTTTTAGGACACCCTTTCTATGTACATATTCATATTATACATAATTTAAAAGCTGAGATTCTTTCAGGGGCGGGCTGGCCAAAGGGAGGTTCGGGAGTTTTCCCGAAACGGCCGGCCACTGTCATGTACTACTTTGTGTACGCGAGTGAGGCATCTTCCTTTATAGAAGATCTTTGTAAGCGCTACTGGTGTGGCTGCAGCTGTGAGTGATCAGTACCTCTAGCTGCTGCACTGGATTCTGCTGTCAGCTATTTTTATATTGTATGCTAGCTGCTACCAGACGTCAGTAGCTCTCTTCTGCTTTGAAAGGAAGGCCGCCACCTTGAATGACCTTGTTGTTGAAAGTGTGCTATACAAATAAAATTGTCTTGCCTTGCCTAACCTCACAGTGCTTCCAAATATAGGTCGCCCCGACCCCATAAAGTTTGAAATATTCATGAAAAAAATAAATTCCTATTCATGACCCACCCGAGGTAAAGAAACTTCCAAGCTCCAACACCATCCTATCCCTGCTTTTTATTCAAATGATGTATGCCAATAAATGATATAATCACACCTGTGGACTCAGTACAATCTTTTGTCAAACCACTCAGGAAGCAAATAAATGACAACTTTCTGTTTGAAGCCACATTTCAAAATCCAGAACAGAGCCATCTCGAACAAAAATGGTCCTTTTACATCCACAACGGTCCAGTTTAAAATAGTTGGTCCACAACAAGTGTTATGTCCAAAATCTAATGTAATCTGTGCTCAAAACCTTGATAATTCCCTTTCTTGTGTGTATTTCTCATAGTTTTCATCAGAACTACTGTTACCATGCAAGTTAGCCTAACAAATACCACAAAAAACTTATTTTTTGTGTTTATCAGCAAAATACTAATTGATGCATTAGCACCACCGACTGGTATGGAGTATGGACCAAAGTTAACACACTGCATGTATGGAATTTAGGCAGTGGCGGCTGGCCAACAGAGGGCGATAGGGCGCCGCCCCCCCAGTGTTTTCCCAAGTGTTTTTAATTTTAATTTTTAAATTTTTTTAACGATAATCACATATTCTAACTTAATTGTGTGTTTAAATTCGTAACAAAGTATCATATATAAAAATATATATCATTTTCGGAGAAAAAGCTCCCGCTGCTGCACTGCTTGGGGCGACAGAAAGATCGCCACAGGCAGTGCCGCAGCCAGCCAATCAATGACAAGAAATTCGCACATAGCAACAGGAATTTATCCAATCAGCGTCGTTGATACGGACGCTTGAAGGGCGATAGAGAAATCGGCCCAAGGCTGGTGTGAGGGCGGGCAAGATATCTGGTGGTGACATTGGCAGTGTGATTTCTCTGCCACAAGGGGGCGCTGCTGTAAGAATTAACAGCTTTTTGTTTAAATTTTATGTGTAAACCTAATAAGTTATTTGTTTCCAGTTTGGTTCTAAACTTGTTTTTGCAATATTGTATTTATGTTTAGAATAAGAATGCCTCAAGTTATTAATATTGGCATTAAAATAATCAGTATTTCACATAGTACTGGTATCCAGCCGTTTATGTTTAATTGTTTTGGGATGATTATTGAAAATGACTTGATAAGCTATATGCACAGCTCCACTACTTCCTAAACTAAGTGCAGCCCTTTTATTTCCTGTCTGTATTGGACAAACTGACAGGAAATAAAAGAGCTGTACTTAGTTTAGGAAATAGTGGAGTTGTGCACAAAGCTTAGAAAGCACAAGTTTGATTTAAAAAAAAAAAAAAAGCACAGCCCCACCAAGAATATTTTTCACCAGCCGCCACTGAATTTAGGGCATTGTAATCTGTCTCGGGTGGGCCTCATACCCCCCATGTTGCTGGGCCTGCTTAGATACAGCTACATAAAAGCCTTGAAAAAGCAGCGACTTCTTGTTTGTTTTGGATATTGAAAGTCATATAAAAATACTTCCTGGTCAATAGGATGATACGCATGGAATTGCAAAATTACTAAACCTATATATCATATTGATATTTCTGAACACAGATTAGATCCAAAAGCAGAGCCAGTTGTGTAACTAAACAATAATGACAGAGAAACATATTTTCAGCTTTTCTCAAGGCTCCTGGATTGATATTAAAAAGGGACGTATTCAGTTCAGGAATCCTTTAACCTTTTGAAAATTTATCTTTACGCATTGATCTGTAGCGTTTCACCATGCTTGATGAACAGATTAGACTTCCACAAAGAGGCTCGTTGATTGCAGGAGTTCATAAAACGAGACATTTAATCCAGACTTCAGCATCATGCTCTCTAAAAAAATAGTAAAGGATAATTTGAAGTACAAAGACCATACAAAAGTTCTCCTTTAAAAATCCTGAAGTTGTGGTTTGTTGAGGCAGCTACACACATCCATCCATCATCCCCTACACCCTCTTTTCCCTGCAGGGCCGTGACAAGTGGAGTATGTCCTGAACTGGTCACCAGTCCATCACTGGTCAACCAAGAGACACACAGGACCAAACAACCATGCACACACTCACACACACACATACACTAAAGACAACTAACCCCTGCTTTCCACCGGATGTCTGCGAAGCGTTATTTGCAGTTGATAGCCGCCGTTATACTTAATGGGTCTGTTTCCACTTGGAATGAAGCAGTACAAATCAGATGCGTCCCAGAAGCGAGTCGCGGCCCTCACCTTAATTTACGAGCTGGTCTATCTTTTACGTGTTATTCTTCCAGAACATGTCAATCTCAGCAGTTTATATTGGACCAGCCGGGAAATCAGACATGAAAGCAGTGTAAAACATCCGGCAAATTCCAAAATGAAAGACATGCAGATTTCTGATTCCTTAACTATGAAAGACCAAAACTTCATTACCTGTGACACCAGGGTTGAAGTCAGCCGGTCTTTGTTGGTTTTCATCACAGAAAATGAAAACTTAATTTTTGAAGTGGTCAATCACCCAGTTTATATGAAACGGGTGATCGTTTTTACAAAGACAACCTAAAAAAAGGAGAAGGCATGGACAGAAAAACAAGCGATTTTGGGAGTGGATGGTAAGTTTATGATACTTAACATATATATATATATATTCTGCAAACTACCCTTTAAGTTATGCAATTGCAATTCTCCTGTGATTTTGTGATCTCCAGCTGGGTGGAACGCATTCACAGGTAATACACCTCTGAAATGCTCCAGTTAGGAAGGCATGTGCTGCTGAGCTCCAGGCTGCGATTCGAGTCTATCAATTCAATTCAAATTCAATTGAAAAATACTTTTTTAATCCCAGAGGGAAATTTTCTTTTTTACATTTTTTATTTCGTGAGAGCATAATATATACATTACAATCAGACAAGTTGTACTTGCATAGGTGTACTTCTGCTGCTCACAATTGATTTTTTTATTTTTTTTTTCCACAAAAAAAAAACAAACAAAAAAACAACACAGCAAATCAAACATTAACTTTGAACATTTCGCGAAAGAAGGTCAGTTAGAAGAAAGCCAATCAGGAGAGAGAGGTCTATCTGGAAGTTTTAAATAAAGTATAAGTGATCCAAGACTAATTGTTAAGCCCCATACAAAACAATCAACCCACCAAAAATAAAAACGACATTACACAATTATTCTGTTAATACTTCCATCTGTAGGGAACTCACATATCTTACCCACTTGGACCAAAGTTGAGTAAACACATTTATCTGAAGGCGAAGGGAGAAGGTAACCCTTTCCAGAAGTTAAATATCATCTACAATGTTTCTCCAATCTTGTGTTATGGGTGGGTCAGGAAGCAACCAGTGCTTTGTAATGGCTTTTTTACCAGCAGTTATCAAAATACGAAATAAATATCCATCAGACTGTCTAATATGTAAATGTGAATTTCCAAAAAATAGCGTAGTAAACTGCATTGGGAGGTTAGTGTTAAATATCCCTCTTAATACTTTGTGGAGCTCAGTCCAGAAGGGTTTGATCACTGGACACTCCCAAGAGATATGCTAGTGGTTCGCTTCCTGACTTCCAGTGTCTCCAGCACGTCGCTTCCCCTCCAGAGGAATTTACTTTTTGTTTTGGTGTAATAAAGAAACGAACAACACACTTCCACCCAAACTCTCGCCATATGTGGGAGTTGGGGCATTTCCACCGGGATTGGCAAATATCAAGCCAATCCTCTTCGGATATTAAAATATTACCCTCTCTCTCCCATTTCTCCTTAACATATCCTGTGCTGTAGGATTTGTTAGTCAATAGGCCTTTGTAAATTTTAGAGATTACACCCTTATTAGATGTACTTTGGTAGGCCTCAGTAAAAATTACCAATATTGGGTCAGTAAGGCCTGTTTCTTTCCTGATATTACTTTCAAAGCGATTACGTACCTGAAGAAATCCATAGAAATCAGCTCTTTCAAGGTCATAGTCTTCCTTTAACCTCTCAAAGTTTTTAAATTGTCCCTTTTCTGTAAGAGAGTAGAATGTTGTTACTCCTTTCAAAATCCATGATTTAAAACCCTTATCTATTGTGTTAGGCCTAAAGTCAGGATCATAGGCACACCATTGAAGTATCTGTAATTTATGTATTTTATACTCCTCTCTCATCATATTCCAGATTTTTAACTGTACTATTATCCATGGGTTCGGTATCTTTTCTATGAATCTTCCCAAATGTTTGTGAAGTAGTAATGCTTGTATTGGGGGGTCTATAAGAGTAGAGAGTTCAATATCCTTCCATCTGGCTTGAAAGGATGGGTTGCACAAATTAACTAGGGGTCTAGTTTGGGCTGCATAATAATAATCTCTAAAATTAGGAAGTCCCTTTCCCCCCTATTCTTTTGGAAGTTGTAATGTTTTAAATCTAACCCTGGGTTTTTTACCCTGCCAAATAAATCTGGAAATAATATTGTTCAATTCAAAAAATTGCTTTGAGGGAATTTCTACAGGGAGTGCCTGAAATAAGAAAAGATATCGAGGGAGGATATTCATTCTTACGGAATCAATTATATGGCCAAGACCAAGAAAAGAAACCGAATTCCATCTGTGTATGTCTTCTTTAATTTTCTCTTAGAGGGATCATAGTTTATCTCAGCCAGTGTTTGAATTCTTTTAGGCAAGTTTATTCCAAGATATTTCAATGAATTTGACCCCAATTTATATGTAGTTTATCTCTGAGTTGTTTTGTGGGTTGCCATTCCGGAATTGCACCTCTCAAGGTGGCAGCATGTTGGAGTAGCTCTGTTACTTTGGTTCATATTTTTTTCTTTTTTAAAACTTTTATTCTTCCATTTCTGGTAGAAACATTGTTTTTGTGGACAACTGTTCTCTCTGGTTTTGAATGCTGTGCAGCTGGAAGGATTTTTGCTGATACTTTTTATTTTTGGACATTTGTTATGATGCATAACCATGGCAACAAGGTGGTTTACATCTGGCAGCAGCTGATTAACATCACAAAAGCTCAAATAATACCTCAACTACAGCCACAAAACCCTGATGAGTTGAAAAGAAGACGCCATAGATCCAGAGCATCCTCTACATCAGACTGTCACACAACTACAGAGCGTCTTCAGTCAGAGGCTTCTTCAGATCTGCAGACTGCTACAGGAGATCATCCCTACCCACAGCCATCAGCATCTTCAACAAATCTTTGAAGGAACTTGCATAATGAGTTACAACAACATTTAATTTCCCTTTGGGATTAATAAAGTCATTTTGAATGGAATTGAATTTGATAGCCAATAATTGTGCTTTTTTTATATTTAATTTATATCCTGAATAACTACCAAATTTTTCTAGAAGATCCATTAATTTGGGGAGCGAATTAGGATTACTGATGTAGACCAAGACATCATCAGCATAAAGTGCCACCTTGTGGTCTTCTCCATTAATGCAGATGCACTTAAAAGGATGTCTGTCTTATCCACTGTGCTAGAGGTTCTATATAAAGCGCAAATAGCATACCTACCTAGTGTGAATCCTTTCTATCTGCTAAAAGGGGCGCTGGTAAAGCCGGCTGCCACCGCGGTCTTCTAAATCCTGTATTGTGTTAATGTTTGTAATTGTTTGTATGATCTTGGATTGGTTGTACTGAAACTTAATTTCCCCACAGGGATTGTTAAAGTATTTCTTATTCTTATTCTGATTAAATGTGAAGAATTACAATTTAAAAGAAAGAAGACACAACAGTTTTAAAAAGTATCGTTCTATTTTTTACTGTCTTTATATTTTATTAAACAAGATAAACTAAAAATAATTCCTCTGGACAACGTTATATAATACTTCTGTTTGAACAATTTTCATATCAGGCTTCAATGAGACAAATTCTTTGTTCCTTCATATTCCTAATGTTTTCTTCTAAGAGACAAGGGAACTAATTTTCTCCGAAATGACAGCCTTTTTACTCTGACTCATCTTCCTTCTTGTTGCACCGGCTCTAACATCTCAAAACCTGTAGATCAAAGCGTAATATTAAACTGATTATTTGGTCAATCTTGTGTATTTTATTTGCTTGATAATGAGAAAAAACTAACTAACTGGGGAAACACAGTTCTATAATGTAGAGACTTCAAAGCAACATATTTGCCAAAGGATGCTTAACATATTCCTTTTAATAGCTGATCCTCAATGTAGCCACTGTAACACATCTTTGTGAGAGAGCCTTTTTGTCTTCAAACACAATGCACAGTAGTGATGATATTATTCACATCATATCCTTTTCAGTTGTTTGATACATTTCTTTTGCAACCATCAACCTATCATCATTTTGATCTCAAAAGTCCCTCTCCACATTTACCCTGTTCCAGTGGTCAAATTTCAATTTGTTTCAAACCACATACGTACAACATTATCCTATTCTTTTTCAAATACATATAAAACAATAAATTAGATAGGTCTTATATAGAAAGTGGACACATAATAAAGCATTGACCTATCTACATCTTACATTACCATCAAATAAAAACATGAAAACAATATAAACCACGAAATTTCATTTTAATGTTCTTATACTAGAGTTTTAATGTATTTGTTTTTTATATTTCTGTATCTGACAACTAGACTTTGTCAAAGCAAACTTTGTTTTGAAAGCACTTTACATGCAGTTTCAATTAAAATATGCATTGGTGCAAACATGGCACGATTACAAATATAAAAGAAGCTGCAACATGCTTATGTGCCAACATGTCAAACACAGTCTAAGAAATGAAAAAAAAAACATTTTTTAATTTAGATTATTGAAATTACTTATTTGTACTTTGCCAAACTGAAATGAAAAAAAAAAGTCTCACATTTCTTGTTGCCGCCTGAAGGAAAGAAATCTTCTTACTGCACAATTTGCCAAATTAGGCCTCACTGGGTTTATGCCGCAACTTTTAATGTTTGATATCGAGTCAAAGTAAAGCGTGGCATATCATTATCAGTGTCAAAATGGAAATTTATTTTTAATTGAATCTTAAAGTAAACGACTGCAGAATTGAAAAGAGGATATATAAACTCAAACTTTTGGCTTTGAGGTTTCACTGAGATCCACTTTCGAGCTAAGCTTACCTACATATCACTTCCACCTGTTCTTAAGTCAATGAAGAGTTATTTTTACTGACGGCATTAAGTTGGCTTTAATGTGAGTTGTAATACCTTGAAGTTGGTTTAGTTACAGCATCACCTTGATTACAATACTACGCTACCGTCGAACTAAAGCACAACATCAATTCCATGATATAATAAAACAAGTAATAGTTCTTACATGAGAACTTCCACAATGAATGGCCTAATGTATCATAAATTATGCATAATGCAAAGATAAAATGCATTAACTAAAATGATGGCAGTAAAACTACATATGTATACAGAATCCATATTTGGTGGTGCAGTGGGTCATATATACTACATTGAACTATATTCATTCCTAAACAGTCGGTCTCAGTTAAACTGGATTTTACCATAAAGGACACATCCTCAATCTTGTTTTTAATCAAACATTTACAGATGCTGTGTAATTCTCTGGTTTAGGGTTAGTTTATCATCAATCAAATCAATCACATGTATTTAAGAATTGCATTCATTATAAATCAAACAATAAATTATTTCCTATTTTATTAAGTAAAAAAAAGACAAAACAAAGAATTAGAAAAATAAATACATGTTGTTTTCCACCATGTGGAATATTTCACAGCCTAAAGTTCTGATTTCTAACACCAAATGAAGGAGTCACTTTTCTGAAGCATCTGGATCTGGCTCAGGCTTTGAGGAGTTTTAACGGTTTCTTCTTTAGATCACTCTGGTACAAAACTAGGAAATAAAAGACAAACAATCTTAGAGAGCCACAAAGATGCTGAGAACAAGAGGTGTGGGGGGCAAATCGAAAACCTCACACAAAACTTAAATGAATGTATCAAAGCATGGTGCTAGAAAACAATGATCACAAGCAAGTCGATCAGGCTTGGTTCTCCTCTTTGCATGTCACAGAACAGCGCTGTGAATTCAGGCAGACAACAAACAATGTTGTACCAGGCATTCAGAAAGAAAGACCGATTCTAACGTTTCCTTCTAACACTTGCTAATTTTTTCAGAGGGAGTGCATGAATGTTATTTTATTAATTACTGCCTGGCCACTGAAAAAAGGTCGCCACCTGGATTTAACTTAGCTGGCGTCCTGTCATATAATTACTGCATTTCTTCTTTTTAGGAAGATTCGAATCCATGGCATCAAGCTGACAAGACAATGCATTCACAACTGGAAGGACAGGAGGGAACGAAGGGGAAGAAACGTGGTCAGAAAAGAATCCTGAGTGAATGTGATCAACATTTAGTTAAATTAATTAGAAGAAAAACAACAACCGTAGGACCAGGGCCATGTTTATTGGTGAAAATAAGAACATTTCCACACGCACAATGCGAAGGTAACCCAAGGGTTTGGGATTACTTAACCTGTGTAGCCATAAGAAACCTGCTAATCAGGGAGGCTAATTGGAAAAAGGCAAGGGAGCATAAATATTGGACTCTGGAACAGTGGAAAAAGGTCATGTTACCCTGTTCCTGAGTGACGGGTGCATGAAGAAGAGAGGCAGATGAAGTGAAGCACCCATCATGTCTACTGCCTACTGCACCAACCACTAGGGGCAGAGCTACGATCTGGGATCCCTGCAGTTGGTCAGGTCCAGGTTCAGCAACATTATGTGTCAAAAGAAAGAGGGCAACAGACTATCTGAAGATACTGAGTGACCTGGTTATTCCATCAATGCTGATTTTCTTCCCTGATGGGATGGGAACATACCAATATGAAAATTCCAGGATTCATTGGGCTTAAACTGTGAAATATTGGTTCAGGGAGCATGAAACATCATTTTCACTTACAGATCAGTTTCTGTATTTGAAATATTAGCAAAGCAAGATCATCTAAAAAAAGAGACATTTGAACTTTTAATTTTGTGGCCTATGTGTGGTATCAGAAGAATTTTGGGAAAATTATTGGAAAAGACCCGAACTGACACAACAAACAGCAACTTTCCTATCATCATCTCATGCATTTGGTGATGAAACCACAGAACCCGGAGATCTGCTCTGAGATCACAGCTATTTGTGATTAAATCTAAAAAATTTTTTTATTATAATTAGCAATAATAGAAATAAATTACTTTGTTACATCATGTAAAAACGAAATAAGGTGTAGCCTCACTGACATTTCTTATTATTTTCGCCTAAAAACACATCAGAAATCAGAATTTTTGGCTCTTTGACTGGAAACTGCATTTTAAGTTTGCTATTATTTCACACAATACTACAATAATGAGAATAATCTTTAATGTTCTAAATTAAAAATACATTTTGAAATATGTAATTTAAAAACAAACATGAATTCTGTTTTCATCTCTAACAGACAAGATTCACTTTTTCTTTAAAGCTCACAGAAAATATAGAAATTTCTCCCTGAACTAAAATGTCACAATTGTCAAGCAGGAAAAGATTAAGTGTCAAACTGTGTCTGTATCAACAAGAGAATAAAAGGTAGGGACAGTCAAGCCATCAGTTGTCAGGCAAGTCAACTGATCAGTTTAGACACGTCAGACATGTTTATATCCTGCACCTGCACAATGGCATGAAATTGGCAAATTTAGTCACTTCTGGAGAGTTTGTGAAGTAATAAGAAATGTAAATACTGTATGTAGCTCAATATTCAGATGAATATAGTATTACAGTCTTTGTTTGATCTACTGTATATGTTGGCACACTGTGTAAATTACTGCATTAACTACAGATTAAATTGCATTCCCTCACATCAGTTAATTAACATGGGTCAACATATCTGAGGTGTGTGGTGGAAAATTGTTCTGTAATTAGGAATTAATTGTATATTCTCTGTTTAGTGAATGTATCTAAGGCAGAGGACAAGGTTAGGGGGAAGCTTATTGTTCCAGCTTAATGTTTATAATATATATGTGTCAGGTCACAGAGAGACAGACGCCGGGGCAGTAAGATAACAGTCTGGCCTCCGGATGAGCTGTTTTATGCGTTGATATGAGACTCGCATGGAGCAGCTGTCCAGAGGCGGGGCGTGAAGGTTGGAGAAGACGTCTACAGAGATAAACAATGATTGCTGAATACTATTTAAGCGGTTAGTTAGAAAGGTTGGTTAGGGTGATGCACGAGTAACTCTGTCCCCTCCATGTCTGGCCAGACATGTTTGGATTAAATACTTAAACGCCTTCTGGGACTCAAGTCTTCTTTATTATGGAAACCCTGAGATACTATTTTTACCATAACAGGTGCATTAAACATGTTAATTGTTTACTGTTCCTTTTCGTTATCTCCTTTTGTGAATGCATGTTTAAGATAAAGATAAGACTAAAAATGCAAACACCCTACTTTCCTGAAGGGGTTGAGTTTCTTAAACTTTCTACAACAGTGACTTTTTCTTCCCATAGAGGGTGAAGTTTATTAAACAAGAACAGGACAGATGTCTCGCCAGCATGCATCAAACCCAATCCTTTCAAGATTGTAGAGCCATTTCATTGATTAATATGAGTCACTCTGCTGTTGAATGGTTGTTAAGATGAAAAAACCTTCCCGAGTGTCTCCCTGCTGGGATTTAAGTTGAGTTCATATTAGAGTAGAAATTGATTTCCCTTTGTTGGGTATAAAGTTCAAAAAAGAGAAATGAAAGTATGAAAAAGAAGTGGAAAACAGTCTCAGACAATTAGGAAGCCTGTTCCTTTTAGGAAACGATAGCGATGGTAAGGGCCCCACAAAGGTGATGTTTGAAGCTTTGGTCAGTCATCCAGGCAAAACTCATCTCGTCTTTTAATACCATCATTTACCCCAAAAGTTAAAACGTTTTTGTTTTTGAGTGCCGGTGAACAGTATGCTCTAATTCTAAGGAAAATAAACTAGACACCACAAGCTAGCAAATCAATGATTCTTATTTTGCACAGGATTTCTTTAAACTAAAATTGTGTTCACAAATCCATATAAAATTTTTTATTTTGGGATGTAATAAATTAAGACCTATAGAAACAATTTTAATGCTTATTCAGTGTAAAAAATATCCATGAAGAGCTAATAAAATCAGAAACAAGAAAAATATGGATACGTAAGATCAGCCTTGGGATGATCTTCTGCCAAGCTCATTTTTATTCACTTTAGGCATTACGTCGTCTTGAGTTCATTTTTTAGTCATATTTTCACCATGTTATTCATTCATTTATAAATGTCACAGTTTATAGCTTTGATTAGCAAGCAAAATTTTTAAAACTTAAAGCAAATATAAAGTTTAAAAACTTTATATTTGCTGTTGGTCCAAACTAAACATTTATTTAGCAAGCTAAATATTTATTTGGTAAGCTAAATATTTAGCTCCAAATAAATATATTTTTTTAAAGGTCTTTTGAGCCTATGTGGCCTTTATTGACAGTGGACAGAGTTTTGAAGGGGGAGAGAGGTGGGGGAAGACATGCGGCAAGGGTCGCCTGGGACGGGACTCGAGCCAGGGACGGCCGTGTCGAGGACTGAGGCCTCCGCACATGGGACTCTAACCACTGCGCCACGCGACGCCCCCAAATGAAATATTTAATGCAAATTCACTTGCCAATAAGCAGAAATGGGGATACCAAAATAAAAGCTAGGTCTTGCAAACCTCAGAGAACAGATTAGGAATGGCCAAACAAGAGTCTAGAAATAAATCTGACTTGAAAACTGTGGGGTGGGTGGACATTGCCATATCAAGATGTTGCTTCCTGCTAAATATTAGATGATGGACTTGGGGCTATGCTGGGACAAGAACATTAGTCTCCAACAAGAGTAGGGATATTATGGAAATTAATCTAAATACCCGCTAGGTCAACATCATTTCCATTTTTTCCATTGATCTTTATGGAAAAGGACATTCAAACAGTGACAACACAACTTCTTGTATTTTAGGGCATCAGAGTGG
>OY747702.1:59351785-59574285 GCA_963556495.2 Valencia hispanica | reverse complement strand
CTTTTCTCAGTTGACTAAGCAGCACAACTGGACACTGGTAAGAAAGCAGTTGTTTTTAGGGATGTTTTTAAATGTTATAACACGGTTACTGCAGCATACATTCCATCAATAATCTTTGCTGGTTGGTGTCAAGAGGAGAAGAGGGGACCTGTTCTACGGTTATAACATTGCCTTTGTTGATCGGAAGGATTTGATGACAAAACTTCAATAAAGTATTCCATGAGTGTCCAGCACCAGTTCTCAAAGTCTGCTGTTCTGACATTTTAGATGTGTTTCTGCTTCAACACAGCTGATTGAAACCTCAGCAAGTCAATGTTTTGCAGAGGTACTGCTAATGAACCATAATTTAATTTTAGATAAACTAATACATGCAGGATATTGGCATTGATAACCAACATTTAGCACCACTTCTCAAAACCAAACCACAGTAAGTGTGAAATACTACACATATACATGTCACCAATGTAAATAATGTGGCAGCATTGTGTATAATAGTATTTTAAATCTAAAGACTGTAAACAGATTTTTTTTAATTAAAAAAATTATTTCAATTTATTTCATTTTTCACAATACATTCAGAATTACCATGACCTTTGTGTCAGATTAACAACTTTTATTCTTACAGAGAATACAGTCAATCATATAATGTATAAACAAAAACTGATTACTAAAGTGAAACTGATTACCAAACTATCAGGTGTGTGATTTAGCTTTTATATCACTTAAGAGAATTTGGATATATATATAGATGTATTGCAAAATTTACCACATAGTTTGAACTAAGGTTTCTCTTAGAAATGATCAGTGCATTGAATCACTAAAAAGAATGTAGATTGTTTAAACCATTTGTTAGATTATCATCTCTAGTTAATGTGTAAAAGGAGAGTTTGTCAATCCCAAGAGGATAACTATTAAAGTATCTTGCTGACAAATTATACGATTATTTTGTAAATTGTGTTGTGTATTTTGTGATCATCTGTATTACAGATCAGTTGCATGGCTCATCAGTAAGAAAAGCAGGAATACTTTCCATCAGAGGTGACCGACGGGGACAAAACCCCCCGTCATGATCCATTTTTACTCACGTGTTTAAAATGATAGACATATTACATAGTATTTATTAGTTTTTCATTAAATTAATATTCAAGGTGAACATAGAATCCACATCACACATCAAGCAGATGATGTAATTGTGTTTTCTTCACAGTGACAACCACTGATTGTGGCCCCAGTAACTACACATTAACAATTTAAAAACTTCCATCTAAATGTAAAAAATGGAACAGTTCACCTACTGTGGCCTATATGCAGTCTCACAACTTCCTGTATCCCAAAGGAGCAGAAATGTGCAAAGGTTATTGTCTTAAGGTTTTGGACTTTTGCCTTTAGACTGATGACTTCTCATGGGGTTAAGATGTTCTGAAAACTGAATCCATGCTCTGCTCCCACACTGAACACTGGATTGCAAGGCAAGTCAAGGCAATTTATTTGTATAGCACACTTTCAACAACAATGTGATTCAAGGTGCATTACATGATTAGGGGTAAAATAACAGCATTAAAACACAGACAGCATATAGAGTAAAAACAGCAATAAAAGAAGAAGTACACATAGATACTTCAAGGCATTACAAAGTATATAATGTAGAAACAGCAAGAGGCATAAACAAAACAAGATATATGTGAACATTACTCAAATGCAGCTCTAAATAGATACTTTTTTTAGTTCTGACTTAAAACAACTCAGTGTTTCAGCAGCTTGGCAGTTTTCTGGAAGTTTGTTCCAGATTAGAGGAGCTTAGAAACTGAAAGCTGCTTCTCCATGTTTGGTTCTGATTCTAGGGATGTTGAGTCGACTGGAATTAGAGGACCTGAGTACTGGGTACTTTGGTGCTAGGCCATTCAATGATTTATAAACTAGTAGGAGTATTTTGAAGTCTATTCTCTGAGCTACAGGGAGCCAGTGTAAGGACTTTAGAACTGGGGTGATGTGCTCTACTTTCCTGGTTCTAGTGAGGAACACGAGCAGCAGCGTTCTGGATCAGCTGCAGCTGTCTGATTGACTTTTTAGGCAGACCTGCGAAGACGCTGTTGCAGTAATCAATCCGACTAAAGATAAACGCATGGATGAGTTTTTAGAGGTCCTGTTGCGACATCAGTCCTTTAATCCTAGAAATGTTCTTCAGGTGATAGAAGGCTGACCTTGTTATTGCCTTTAAGTGACCCTGGAGGTTCAGGTCTGAGTCCATTACTACACCTAGATTTCAGACCTGATCAGTAGTTTCTAGCTGGATTAACTGAAGCTGTGTGCTGACTCTTGATTGTTCCTCTTTAGGTCCAAAAGTAATTACTTCTGTTTTGTTTCTATTCAGCTGGAGAAAATTATGGCACATCCATTCATTTATTTGTTCGATGCATTTACTTAGGATTTGAATTGGTTCAAAGTCACCTGGCGACATCATAATGTAAAGCTGAGTATCATCTGTATAGTTATGGTAGCTAATCATGTTGATTGTTATAATCTGGGCTAGTGGGAGCATGTAGATATTAAATAAGAGGGGCCCCAGGATGGAGCCCTGGGGCACCTCACATGTGATTTCTGTTTGTTCTGATGAAAAGTTTCCTATTGAAACATAGAAGTCCCTGTTCTTTAGGTAAGACTCGAACCAGCCAAGTACTGTACCAGAGAGTCCGACCCAGCTCTCCAGTTGTTCCAATAATATATCATGATCAACAGTGTCAAATGCTGCACTGAGGTCCAACAGAACCAGCACTGTGGTTCTACCAGCCTGTATTTATGCGGATGTCATTGAAAACTTTGATGAGGACAGTCTCGGTGCTGTGGTGAGCACGAAAACCAGACTGAAAAACATCAAAGCAGTTGGTCATATGAACAAGCATCACTTCAGCCATAGCTTTGAAAGCGGGAAATTTCTCCTACTGAATTAATCAAAAGTCAAAAAGATCCAAGCTATTGCTTCAGCAGGAGGAAATCCCGTATCACACGGCACTTCTGTACAGGTGGTTGGAACTACACCTGGCTCTTCAGAGCATGACAGTGACCGCTCCAAAACCTTTGTAACTGACAGCGATATGCAATGGGATGATGCACAAAAGCTCTAATGGGAATTTCTTTTTTTATTATTTACTTAGCTAACTATACTCCATGGTTAAACTTAAGAAATTTCTGCTCATCAAGTTGTCAGGGGTGTGAACACTAAGCTGTCAAAATGAAAGCCTCCAGATTTTTCCGTCACTGTTCTAAAAAGAACTTCCCAGAAAAACAGTCAAATAAGGATATGACCCCTGCCCCTGTATTTCAATATACATTAAAATTCTCTCTATGGCCAAAGTCCAATTGTTTTCAAGGTTTTAACAACAGGAAATTTGTTAAAAAGAAGATAAAAAGTCTTATTAATTTGCAGAAAAACTAAATCTGTTGTTGAAATTAGGGCTGGGCAATATAGCCTCAAATCTATATTCCAATATGATCTGAAACTAGTGGGGTAACGATATCTATTGCAATACATTTTCAAAACTGCTTTCAAAACAAAAAAATTAAACTTGTAGTGTAAAGAGGAACACAGAACATAAATATTTATCCTCCTTGATGACATCATCAAAATGCACAGTTGTGGTAGGCCGGTATAGTCAAAATCTCTACCGTTGGCTAAATTTATACCTTTTATATCCCCCACCACTAGTTGAAATAGATGAGTTAATGCCTACAGCCTGTAAATAATAATGTTCACGTCAGCAAAACTTTTGAAGAGTGACAGTTGATAATGCACTACATTACCCATAATCTTTGAGGCCACGGACAGACTTTCATTCCATATATTCAAAAACTATATATATATATATATATATATATATATATATATATATATATATATATATATATATATATATATATAAATAAATAAATTGTGTTTAGCATAAACAGTTTGTGTATTTTATTAACTCATCCACTTCATTTTCATTTGGGTTGGTATGATGAGCATTTTCTTTAGTCAGCACTTTTTCATTTCTGTTTTTCTTTGGTTTCATTTTTGTTATTTTAGTCAATTAGTGAATAAAAAAACATTCAACCAAAAATGATTAAGAGAACTACAGAATGTGTGTGGAATAACGATTGCCAAACCTTGCTTACCTGAGGAGTAAACTGGACAACCATAAATTTGCAGATGTTTCTATTTGCAGATTTTTCTGTGAATCATACCTCAAAGGTATTAACAATAATTCCCCTATAGTGAGATTTTCATTGCGACTGTGGTGGATCAGGTCATCAGAGCTTAATTGTTCAACATTAAAAGCAAATAGAAAACACAGGAAGATATTTTAGTGCTGCCTAGTGTTCGTTTTTGGAGAAATCTGAATGACCAAAAATATCACAGACTTTAAAATTAAATGTTAGCGGCAGATGAAAGTGACAATATTTGACTAAAAACCAGAACCAATTTTTAAACATGCTGAATAGATGTAATTTTAAGTACATGCTTGGTTTGTTTTTGATTGATTCAGGTGCTTTTGGCTCAGCAGCAAGGCAGCAGAGAGATCAGAGGTTTTCAGGGGCTGACAGACTGGCATAAATGGGACGCACTTCTCCTGTTGACTTTATCTGCAGCCTGTGGAGGACTTAGTGATCCACATGCCAATCGGCTTGACAAGATCAGATGCTAACCAGCAGGTCTTTTTTATGACATGTTGGTTTGAATGTTTTATGATGTTATTCTAGCTGGGCAGCAGTGAACCATACATAGGCCTGGGATTGAAATCAGTTGCTGGGCAAATAAGATGTAGGTTATTCTAAGATTAAATGCAGTATACCTAGAAAAATGGAGCAATTGGAATGAAAGTTGCAAGCAGTCTTGAACGGCCCTAACAGCTTAGTGCTGCTCTGCTCCAGCTGTCGCAACCATGGGTATATGACACCACCACCACCTCAACGTCACTTTAAAAGTTTAAAAGTTCTATAGTCATGGAAGATCATCATATAAACCCGTGACTTTGTTCCCAGTGGGCGGGGCTAAAGTCATGTCATCAACATACCCTACTGTTGTGTTGAACAGTCGTCCATGAGGAAGCACACAAAAGATGGTGTGGATCTGATAATGTATGAGGGAGATACAGGTGTGTAAATAAATTCTAGGGGGCACAGTGGATTCAAATTGTAATTCAAACCTATTGAGCAACTAGTTTAGAAAGATCATTCAGTTTGGAAAGAATGTAATCATGCATGTGCGATTTAGAGCCAACTGTATGTGAATGGTGAGGTAGAGAATTTCGCCACTCTGCCACACCCACAGAGTCAAGCCAGCATTCACTGTTCAAAGTATGATTCAACATCAACTTATTTGTTAAACACAACTGGAAACAGTTCAGTGTTATGGAAAAATAAGACAACCACTATCAAAACAAGTAACTTCATGTTAAAAGTGGGTGGGGCTAAAGTGATGTCAGCAAATGAGCATTTCAATGTGTTGATTGCTGGTCGGTGATGACCTTGTGTGTAAAGCTTATTACATGTTTGTCTTCTCTGGCAAAAGGTCATATTCTGACACCAGGCCACGACCACATTCTGTGATGCAGCAAAAAGCTTCAAACACCTTTCGATCCCCAATGCCAAAACAGTACACTGGCTCATTTTGAAGTCTGTGAGTCAAACGCTCTAGAAGGAGTTTGTTCGGATACAACGTGAGTAAGAGGCACAAAATGGCGGATTTGGACCAAAATGGCTGATTTCCTGTGGGGTTTGGACCAAGGCTCCAAGTTTAGTGTTTCGTAGCCTCAGTACTGGACATCAAGTTACACTGGCCACAGCTAGATGTTGATTAGGACAAGGAAGTCAAATATGGACCTTCCAAAATAAAACATTGGACTTCCTATTCTTAGGGGGCGGGGCTTTGGTTAGATGAGCAAATGACCCTGTGAATGTGTTGAGTGCTGGTCTGTGATAACACACAATCTGTGGCGCAGCTCTGAAACTGAATGGAAGTTATTACACCTTCTTTGCAAGAAGGCATAATTTTAGTTCCTGGCCATGCCCACATGCTTTAACACAGCAAAAACCTCTGAACAGCTTTTGATCCCCAATGTCTTTAGAATATCTTAAATCATTTTGAAGTCTAAGTCAAAACCTCTAGGAGGAGTTCGATCAAATACAGCATGTGTGAAAGGCACAACATGGCGGATTTAATCCAAAATGGCCGACTTTTTGTGCGGTTTGGACCATGGCTCCAAGAGCCTTTCTTGTAGGTCCTGAGACACTACATATCTTTACCGAATTTCAGAATCCTTGGAAAAGGTATGACTTGGAGCTAATTGTTTTAATGCTTCTAGTGGGTGCTGTGGGGAAATTAGGCCACGCCCTCCTTTTAGGAGATGGACTAATTTCATGTCGATTAGGTCAAGGGTGTTAAATATGGACCTTTCATGTTTCACGTAAAAAACAAAACGACCTTTCAAAGAAAACAACGCTTTTTGTTCTCAAGGGGCGGAACGTGAGTGAAGTCAGCATTTATCCATTTATTCTCTTAGGGACCTGATGACATTCCACCACAGCAGGTTTCATGCCTCTGTGAGTTTCTGCAATGGAAATATCAGAACTTTTATATTTTTGGCATGCAGTCAGAGTGAGGTCTGGCCCTGCCCCTTGAACATGCACCAAAAGGTAGAATTTGGATTACTTCAGATCCCCCATGCCTGAAGGCCATACTGACTAATCTTCAAGCCGACTGATCAAAAGATCTAGGAAGAGTTTGAGCATTAAACAACCAAAACGGAGTCAAAGTCGCAAGTCCAATCAAAGATAGTCGGCTTCTTGTATTCAAAGTCGTCAGGGGGCGCTCTTGAACTGATTCTGTTGAGACTTTTGCTAAACCCTAAGAATATGTCAATTTGCAGATGTGTCTGCAAAGAACGGTGAGTTTTCATATACGTTTAGGACTCCAAAAAGGTAATTCATTTGGGGGAAGAAAAATAAACGGTAGAGATACAATGGGCCTTCGTGGCGCTTTTGCTGCTTAACACTATCTGTTGCTTTGGTTTTACAGATTATATAAAATTGTACATCTCCAACAAAATATTCCAGGTAAAGAAAAGAAAGCATATGTGTTTTCTATGGCTTCTTGTTGTTACACAGTAATATAAGTTGTTAGTTTAAAGAAAATGTAAATATTATGTAGAGAAACCAGCATGAATCTTTGTTCATAGACCTGACTTGTGTACACAAAATATAACCAGAGATCAGCGAGGAAGTTTATAGACTTAAAAAGTGCCTTTATTATTCTCGTTGTTTAAACTGAAAATGATTTTCACCTGATTATCTATGTTCCATTTGCTCTTCTGATAAACCAAACATCAGTGAGTTAATAAAGGAAAGAAAAACAGCCTTGCATTTTATTTTCTCTCCACCTGTTCACAGCTCACCTGCTGTCGATTCTGATTAGTTTCCACAACACCATTAAACCCGTAGTAAAATACACACACACACACACTTGTACTTCTGTTAATCTGAGGAATTTGTATTGACTTCCCTCCATTTAAGTAGCTGCACTTATCCCTTAGCAAATCCTAATTTGACCCATCCCTCTAAACCTAACTAGCAGACTTCAGTACAACTAAAAGAGGGATGAATTGCACAAAGCAATTGTGTCTCCAGTGTTCTCAGCTTGGTGGGAGTTAGAGGAGTTTGAGATGCTAAGGTTATTTTGTGTCAGACACACTCTAGGCTGGTCCTAACCATATAATGGTTTTGGTGAGTCTTCTTGATTTTTACAAAAGGTATTAAGTTGTTTTTGTTGGTTTTTATTTAGAAAATACTTTTATTAGGCCCTCTTTGTAACAACGCAGTGTTTGTGAAAATTATTTTTTTAATGTAGAATAGTTGTATTCAATCATGGGAAATGGGAATCACAGGAAAGCCCGCTGACTTGACAGATGTTCAGTAAATAGTCATTAACACCCTCCACAGGGAGGGTATGCCACAAAAAAATAATTACTAAAGAAGTGCTGTATCAAAAAATGTGAATGCAAGGTGTGTGGAATTAAAACGTGCACAAGAAAAAGGTGAAAATGTCATAACGGAGTTTTAAGGAGGACCTACAGGGAAGCACACAGACCTTAGAGCGAGGACCGAAGGAGAAGCAGAAGAATGCAACGGGAGGAAGCGATGAAAAGCAATGAGAAAAGGTACGCTTATATCCTGAGGAAACAGTGGAGAGTGACATACGAACCCGAGGAGCTAATCAACGTTAACCAGATGCAGGTAAGAGAGTGAATGAGCAGAGGGAGGTGAAGCACAGCTGGGAAGGGAAGCAGAAAGGCAGGGAGGAAAACAGAGGAAATGGAGAAGAAAGGTCAACACACTATGCAGATAGAAACTCTAAATAACAAAATTTTCCTAAATGTAAAATAATGATAAAGCAGAAAAACTAACAAAGGAATGGGCTAGACATGACAAAAATAATAAAGAAATTATCAAAAAACCCAAAAGAAATTAACCTAAAAGTCCACCTTCCATGTGTTACGACACTCCTAAACCAGAGACAATATTAGAAGTGTCTTGCCTGGGGTAGGACAGAAAAAAAAGTTTGTTGCTTTGTGCTCCAAAGTCCACTTTTCAGCTGGAAGTAATTTTGGCAGTTTATTCAGAAATCGAGGTTCCTGAGTGAGGAGGAGAAGTGGAGAAACACAGAATCCAAGTTGCAGAATGAGGTGCATTGTTAAGTTTCCACAGTCAATGATTTGTGGAGTCGTGTCCTCTGCTGGTGTTGCTCCACTGAGTTTTATCGAGTTCGATATGAGCAGACACCTGGACATTTTACAGCACTTCATGAGGATCTTTTGGTAACTGCTCCCACCGCCAAAAGTATGAACACCTGCTTTAATGACCATGGTTTTACTGTACTTCATTGGCCAGATAACTGGCTGGGCCACGACCCCTCATAGAACCTCTGGAGTATTGGCGAGAGGAAGATCAAAGACATGAGGCCTAGCAATGCAGATGAGCTAAAGGTCACGCTATTTACACAACCAGGGTGTCCTGAACATCTCAGCAGAGCCACATGTTCGCTCCATCATGCATTCATGTAGTGATTCATGCAAAAAGAGACCTGGTCAAGTAAATATACAGTACCTCACATGCACATTCTCTTTAGTAGGCCAACAAAAATATTTATTATGACCCTATGTAATTACTTTTTTTCTGAAACTAAATCTGCCACTAGCCAAATTAGTCAAAATGGACAGAAACAAAAGAAGTACATCAGTCTGTGTGTAATAAATCTGAATTGTTTCACTATTTTATTTGAACTATGGTATTAAGACATTCAAATCTGTAAATTTACATAAAGCAGGAAAATTTTTAACCAAGCTAAATAAACCCAAAACATCAGGTTACTGCTTGAGTCAGGTATTATACAGTACCTCCAGGTTCACACTCAATCTGGGCTTTCAAGATACAGTAAAACCAGCCAAAAATGGAGATGGTTTTAATAGTGATACACTTCTTCTTTAGAGTAGTGAATCTCACATCCATTTTTGGGTTTTTAATGTTTTTACAGTAAGCAAACAGGTTGCAGAAATAAAGTTTCAACACTTCAACTGAGCAAAGATCTTTTTTTTCTTGTGAAAGTCGAGGATCAAATAGCTTACACTTCAAGCATATTCAGTTGTTAACATGGTCATCTTTCTCTCAATGCTGTCTTTCTTTTGGGTTAAATACACCTGCTGCTGTGGCAAAATCTTCAACCAATAGCCGGTGAAAATTACCTCCTTCATTCTTCCGTGTGTAGTTCGAACCAACCCTGCTGCAGAATAATGATAAAGACACTAACAATGAACACAGGTGGGTTTTGATACAAACTGCAAGAAATATTTCAAAAGTCACACACCCAAAAGGAAAGTTGTGCACCCGTAAGAGAAGAGGTGAGCATGCACAGCAACAGATTCGAAAGTTGTGTTTACTGACCTGTTGTAGCAGAAGAAATGACATATGCAAATGTAATTCAAGCATTTCCCATTTCTTTTCTACAACTTCACATTTAGAGCAAGTTTGTGAGAACATTTTTTACAGGTGAAAAATTTACACACATGTTCAAGTAGATTTTTGCATGTATTTAACTATGTGATACAAGTAAAAATGTAGTTGTACAAGTTCGGATTTGCTGTGAAACTTCTCACATCGCAAAGTACAGATGAAACATACCCACCTTCAAACTTGTGCAAAGTTTAGCTAGTAATTTTTCATTCTGCTTGTCCTGAGCTTTTTTTGTTTCAATGCAAATGTGACTTACAGTAACTTGGAAAGTGGAGAAGAAAAATACTTTTTGTGAAAATCATGATTAGCAACTCTAGTTTTAAAATAAAAAAAAAAGGTCCTCCATCATTATTATGGGTCAAATTGGCCAAACACAGTAATGGCAGCAGGAGGTTTTTCCCAATGGTCTTAAAGATTTACAGCTTTAGGTAACTATGTCACAGATTTTTAAAGTGACAAAAGCAACTTGCTCCCCTCACACTTTAAATGTAGCATTTAAATAGAAGAACCAAAAATCACACACTTAGTTCTGTACTCCAAGTGAAAGTGCATTTTATTACATGTCTTAATAGAAATGACTTCATGTACTGAATGTATCTTGTGATGAATATACTAATGCATAAATCAGTATTCTGATACAATGTCCATAACTACAGTCGTGGCCAAAAGTTTTGAGAATTACATAAATATTGGAAATTGGAAAAGTTGCTGCTTAAGTTTTTTAACTCCGGTGAGAATGTTGACGAGCAAAAGGCCGGAGATCATTATGTCAGGCTGATTGGGTTAGAATGGCAGACTTGACATGTTAAAAGGAGGGTGATACTTGAAATCATTGTTCTTCCATTGGTAACCATGGTGACCTGGAAAGAAACACGTGCAGCCATCATTGCGTTGCATAAAAATGGCTTCACAGGCAAGGATATTGTGGCTACTAAAATTGCACCTAAATCAACAATTTATAGGATTATCAAGAACTTCAAGGAAAGAGGTTCAATTCTTATTAAGAAGGCTTCAGGGCGTCCAAGAAAGTCCAGCAAGCGCCAGGATCGTCTCCTAAAGAGGATTCAGCTGCGCGATCGGACAGACACCAGTGCAGAGCTTGCTCAGAAATGGCAGCAGGCAGGTGTGAGCGCATCTGCACGCACAGTGAGTCGAAGACTTTTGGAAGATGGCCTGGTGTCAAGAAGGGCAGCAAAGAAGCCACTTCTCTCAAAAAAAACATCAGGGACAGATTGATCTTCTGCAGAAAGTCTGGTGAATGGACTGCTGAGGACTGGGGCAAAGTCATATTCTCCCATGAAGCCTCTTTCCGACTGTTTGGGGCATCTGGAAAAAGGCTTGTCCGGAGAAGAAAAGGTGAGCACTACCATCAGTCCTGTGTCATACCAACAGTAAAGCATCCTGAGACCATTCATGTGTGGGGTTGCTTCTCATCCAAGGGAGTGGGCTCACTTACAGTTTTGCCCAAAAAACACAGCCATGAATAAAGAATGGTACCAAAACACCCTCCAACAGCAACTTCTTCCAACAATCCAACAACAGTTTGGTGAAGAACAATGCATTTTCCAGCACGATGGAGCACCGTGCCATAAGGGAAAAGTGATAACTAACTGGCTCGGGGACCAAAACGTTGAAATGTTGGGTCCATGGCCTGAAAACTCCCCAGATCTTAATCCCATTGAGAACTTGTGGTCAATCCTTAAGGAGGCGGGTGGACAAAAAAACCCCACTAATTCTGACAAACTCCAAGAATTGATTATGAAAGAATGGGTTGCTATCAGTCAGGATTTGGCCCAGAAGTTGATTGAGAGCATGCCCAGTCGAATTGCAGAGGTCCTGAAAATGAAGGGCCAACACTGCAAATACTGACTCTTTGGATAAATGTCATGTAATTGTCAATAAAAGCCTTTGAAACGTATAAAGTGTTTGTAATTATATTTCAGTACATCACAGAAACAACTGAAACAGATCTAAAAGTAGTTTTGCAGCAAACTTTGTGAAAACTAATATTTATGTAATTTCAAAACTTTTGGCCACAACTGTACATTTACATCAGTGTTACCCTGCCTCCATCAGGTCTAAACGTTGAATAAAACATACATTAATTTTCAGCATGATCAGATAAATTCATGTGGGTTTCAAAGGTTTCTGTTTTCCACTTCTGCAGATGCAAAGCTTCATCCACTGGCATCTCTGTCATTTGACTTTGTAGATTTGCACATATTAGATCAGTTGTAAGAGCATCCCCTACAGAAAAGGGGAAACACTGGCCTTTAAAAATTTTGATTTCTATCTGTAGTTCTTGATATTTCCTCCAAAAATGTTGATGTAGGAGTCAAGTAGTGCTTAGATTTTATGCTCTGGGTTTTCTACTTGAATTAAAAAGGGCTGAACAGAAACGCACATAGCACTTTCAGATTTTAATCAACATTTGGAACACGATGGATCCTTATTCATTCTTTCTCATTATTATGTTTTATTTTGAATTGATCAACCACATAAAATCCCCCTAAAACACACAGAAGTTTTTTATTATTTCGTAACAAAACGTAAGAGCTCAAAAGTCATAAAAACATCTGCAACATTTTATGTAGAAAGATGACAAGCTCGATCTCTTATGTGCACCTGTTTCGAATGTTATCATCCCATTAAATGGCTGTTATTAGCGCTCATCACTCCCATACAATAGCTTCAGAGTGTTCCTCCTCTACCTCCTGCTCGGTAGGTCGTTATCTTGTGACTTTAGGTTTAGGAACTTGTCCTGAGATTTTAGGATGAGGGTTGAGGGTAGGGTAAGGTTATAAGTAAATATAAATCGTTACATAAATTGTAAACACAGGTTTTAAATAAAGTTAACAAAAACGAAACTTACGCTTTTAGACGTGGGCGATGCTGGAGAAAATTCTAATGCATATTATCACCAATAAGAATGGTAGATGCGTACCTTCTAGCCTGCTAGGATGTAGAGGAGGCACATTCTGAAGCTATTGTATGGGAGTGATGATCGCTAATAACGTCCATTTAAAGGTTGATAACATTCGAATCGGGTGTCATGTGCTGTTTTGGGATGAGACACAAAGTTCAGTACAGCTCTGACCTTGTGTGTAGAAGTTTTTACATCTTTGTTTTTTAGGGGGAAAAGTCCATTTTTGAGGATTACCCATGTCCGCATACTATAATGCACCAAAGACATATGAACATCTTTTGATCCCCAATACCTTGAGGCAATATCTGCTTATTTTGAAGACTTTATGTAGAAAACTCTAGAAGGAGTTCATTCAGATACTTGTGTAAGAGGCACAAAATGGCGACATTGGACCAAAATTGCTTACTTCCTTTGGGATTTCAACTATGGCTTCAAGAGACTTTTTATGGCCTTAAACACTACATATGTGTAGTGTGAGAGTTTCATAATCCTCTAATCAAATCATCACTTGGGCTTGATTGTTTGTGATGTTTCCAGTGGCACTGTGGATAAATTAGGGCATGCCCAACAAATATTTGCATTGTTATTTTTAAAGGGCTGGATTAGTATCCATTATGTTAAATTTGGTCCAAATCAGATGAGCTATGTGTAAATTAGATCCAAATGTATGGCCATGTCACCATCCAGCAAAAAGTCTCTCTGTTGAAGACAAAGTGTGATCTTTCAGAGTAAAAGCCTGACTTTCTGTTCTCATAGAGCATGGCTTAGATATTTTTAGAATATGACTAAATGTTATTGTTGGTCACTCCACCCCCACAGTGATCAATCACACCAACGTATGTAAAATTCAAATTTTCAACGCCAGGTTTATATTTTGAATTTTTGTGAGACATCAAATTTTGAAGTTTAGCCACGCCCCCTGGAGATACTCGCAAACTCAAGATTGTTTTATACATTTTAATGCCCTATGCCTCAAGACCATACTGACCAAAGGCAATACCTCAAGATCCCTTTATCAAAGTTCAGCATGTGTAAAATTGATAAATCCCCCGAAAAGACCCTTTGATCGAAAATGCCAGACTTCCTGTTGCTTTTAGGGAATACCTACAAGAATTTATTTTCTTGTTTTGGAGGGGTTTAATTCCATTGAAATACAAAAAATGTTCCTTGGAGTTGAATTTTGTGCAAAGGTTGGTCAGGTTCAAGTATGTTTAGGCCTCCAAAAAGGCAATTCATTTACAGAACATTTTTCACGCAAAAAACAATACAGTGCTTTTGTTACTTAGACCTAATCAATACATACAGTCATGTAAATCTTCTGAATGGTGCAGCTAAATGATCTCAAATGTATTTTCCTTGACTAGGCTAATTGGTTTGATAACTTCTAACTGATGATTATGATGCTAGCTTTTCTTTTCAAGCATTAAAATATTTTTTTAGTCAGAACTCATTGGAATGACCATCATTCAGAACAATGGGAGAGTCCAAGGAACTCTGCAAAAATCTAAGTGTCTAGGTTTACATGAGACAAGAGGCTTTCAGTAAATATATCCAACTTTCTCAGATGTGTCACGAGGTCCAAAATGTCACGCTCATATGAAAGGAAAACAGGATATTCTGAAAGAACCCATTAAGCCGTGGGTGTGTCTTTACTGTATTTGGAAAGCACTTAAGCACCAGTACCACCAGCCCCTTTCACAAAACTCTGGCAAGCAAGAAACCTTTTACTCCAGCTTCATGCTTTCTGTAAGCCTTGTATCATCTGACTTGTGTAAGAGTAAGCAGTTGTTGCAGCACGATGTGTGTTTGATGTACATCTTAAAGATGTTATGCGAAGCCAGCTGTCCCTGACATCTAAGGCAAAATGACACAGAGACCCTCTCTTTTTTGATTCACATCATTTACTGTCAGACACATTGGGCAAGGAACCCTTAAATTCACTGTGACAACATAACTTCATCCAAGAATAGTTCCTTCAGTAGCAGTTCTTTAAAAATAGTACAAACCCAAAAGGCATCACATGCCACAAATGTGTAACTAAAGCCAGGGATGGAGTATTCAAGTCCTGGAGTCGGGCTTAAGTCCTGACTTGAGTCCCGTTTAAGGGACTTTTGACTTGACTCGAGCTGCACGCCAATGACTTGCACTAAGATTTGCAACAACAGGAATTGAGCTGGGACTTGGGACATGGTAAATTGCTATTGCTGGAGTTAGCATGTAGCCGATGCTAATGTTAGCTTGTTATATTAGGTCAGACAACTGGAGAAATTGAATAACTTCCCAAAGCCTTTGTAAGTGTGTGGGTGACAGATTATTTGCCGTTTCCAAATTTATTTTAAGCATGTTTTAATATTTTGAACAGGCTACTGTGTTAGTTTGGTGATAGCTGGGGGGCATTGAGTACAATTTAAAAAAATAAAAAGAGGTAAACCATGTATGGCTGTCGGTATTCTTGTCTTTAAATCTACAACCTGCTCTCTTATTTTTGACTCTCTCTCAGATTATGACGACTTGACTTGTACAAGAAGATTCTTTTTGGGACTTAGACTTGGCCTGTAGGACCTAGTGACTTGACTTGGACAAATCCTATGTGATTTGGACTTGCACTTTGACTCGAACACTTAAGACTCAAGTGTGACTTGGACTTGAGAGATGCTGACTTGACTACAAAACTGACTGAAGCAGCCCGGATAATACTTTCATATTGTATAGAGCTCTTTATAAACCCTGTAAAGTTCCACTCATGTCTTCTTTGGTTTCAGGATATTAATTTGTGATCTACAAATGTCCAGCAGAAGTGTAGAGACCGGTGGTCGCATTAACCTAATATTTTCTGCATTGACCAGTTTTTAAAAGGTGACGGAAAAATCTGAAGGCCATCAGTTATTTTTGATTTTAATTCCAACCCCTTACCACTAGTGCAAACTCGCTGACATTTTCAACTTTATGCAGAGTTTCTGTAACTAATCAATCGAAAAAAGATACCCATGAGAGCATCAAGTTTTAATCTGGAAACTGTAGTTAATACATATATAGGAGCTGAAGTGTTAGAGGTATGGATTGGGGAGACAGATTGCTGCAGCTTAACGACTGATACAGAAGGAGTGCATGCAGGGATTTCTTCCCGCTGAAGTGATCAGAAAATCCCTTGTTCAGAGTCTTGTCAAATTCTGATCAATTCAATTGGAGAAATGTTCTCTGATTTTAAACTTTGGCTGAAGTGGCGCTCACTTTGTTTCAATAAGAAACTTATCAGAACGACCATAAATCACATGTGGGGTGCCCCAGGGCTCCATCCTGGGGCCCCTCTTATTTAATATCTAATTCAGACCTGTGAGGACGTCATTGCAGTAATCAATCAGACTAAAGATAAACGCATGGATTAGTTTTTCAAGGTCCTGTTGCGACATCACTCCTTTAATCCTAGAAATGTTCTTCAGGTGATAGAAGACTGACCTTGTTATTGCCTTTATGTGACCCTGGAGGTTCAGGTCTGAGTCCATTACTACACGTAGATTTTGGGCCTGATCTGTAGTTTCTAGCTGTATTAACTGAAGCTGTGTGCTGGCTCTTGATCGTTCCTCATTAGGTCCAAGAGTCTGTTTCGTTCCTGTTCAACTGGAGAACGTTATGTCACATCCATCCATTGATTTGCTCGATGAATTTACTTAGGGTTTGGATGGGTTCAAAGTCACCTGGTGACATCGTAATGTAGAGCCGAGTATCACCTGCATATTTATGGTAGCTAATGTTATTGGTTGTTATAATCTGGGCTAGTAACCAATAACATTAGCTGTAATGTAATTAATCACTTTTACTGCTTGTATGCAGGTAGGAGTTGAAATTGGGGGGGAGGGGTCCATGCTTGTCTTGGACACAGGCAAGGGGGTCCTCATGGAAAAAAGGTTGGGAATCACTGTTCAAAAGGATGTGTAAGCAAAGCTGAAGAATTATTTTATATAGGAGGCTGCATGTATAATTTTGCTCTTGTATGAATGATGATAATCCAGAATGATGTCAAACCTGTGCACCAAATTCTCAATTTTAACAGTCATTGAAGTTGAATGTTGCATCACTGTGCCACCCAGAAAACATTGCAAACATGACCTCCATGCCTGTGATGATTAAGAAGCATCCAATTGAGATAAAGAGCTTTTCAGAACTGGACGTCATAGGCTTTTAGCTGTCACCCTTTAAGAGTAAGCTGAGTGTTTGTCTTCATAGATGAAAGCAGACAGAAACTGCTTTGCCTCGGTCTTCCAAATGCAGAGAAAGATTTAGAGCTTTCAGCCTCAGGCTCTGAAGTCATGTCCAGGGGTCTCTTTTTAGAAATATTATCAAAAAGCATTCAGTAACATCTGATGCTGACTGACATTTGCTTCTGAAATGTAAAATATTGTGTCTAGGCTACTCAAGCCAGCAGCACCAAAGGATACATTCAACTGGGGTTTAACAAAATCACGAGACACATCGTGTAACTTGAAAGTAAGGACAGAGACGGTACATCTTAGCTGAACCACAGACGACGCAGATTTATTCAGAATGATGAAAACAATTGTGGCAGACAGACTTGAAAGTAACTAAATTAGAGTTGAGCCCTGAGATGCAAGGAAGCCCTATTAATAATGAAAGTGGATACTATAGGTAATGGTATAAAAATGAGGAATAATATAATAAACTAGACTGATACCTCTCATCTTTCAACAGCAGGCTATATTACACCCAAAATGGATGGACATTGTAATTATTGTTCATAAAAACATGTTCCAGAGGCAGAAGAAGGATAGATCGTGCACAGGTCGCCTGTTATTGACAGAGCCAACATTACTGGTCAACCTGGGATGGCTGAGGGTAATTTAATTGTTGTCTTCTCAGAAGAAGAAGAATAATTCTTCGTGTTTTATGCTGAAAAAAGCTAAATGTGTTAAACTGTGGCACAGAAACATGAGAACACGCGTTGAGCTTCTTTCCGCATACAACACAGAGATTTATTCTTCTTCTCAACGTACTTAAGAGCACAATTTTCCTATATGATACTTTAAAACATGAATAATTTACAAAATCTTCTCAGATGGCTTTTGTTCATAAATTAAATAGCATTTTAGAAAATAATTGAATTACATAACTCGTCTCTAAGACAGTTTTTAGATTTTTAAATAAACAAAATATGAATTTGTCTTTAGCTTTTTAAAACAAAAAAACAATTACAATTTTCTTCTACACATGAAATTAATTTTTATACTTAAGCAGTTTAACCTGTAACTGTTTTCATTGTTTTAACAAAATAACATGTCTCTTTATACAACTTATTACTGAACTACAAAAACCGCCCCCTGAAAAATGGCATGTCTCTACTAAGCTTTATACCTAGGCTGCAATTACTGACACACTGAATTGCATTAACTTATAGTAGGCCATTTGTGATTTTGCAATAAACCATGGAATAAATGTCTATCTGCCACAAATAGAGTAAAACAATGTAATTTAAGGCCATTTATTAAATACTGATGTCATAATGTGAGGTATTTCAATATTCATGTGGGCAAAGTGATAGCAGCCTTTAATGCCATCTTAGACTCTAGATAGAGATATATAGAGATATATCGCTATATCTATATAGATATAGATATAGCGATAGATAGTTCTAATTGGTACAATCCTCAGACAGCATGGGATGCATTTCCAGTTATGCCAATGATACAAAACTAAACTCAGCAGAAAAAGAAACGTCCCTTTTTCAGGACTGTATTTCAACAATAATGTTGTAAAAATCCAAATAACTTTACAGATCTTCATTGTAAAGGGTTTAAACAATGTTTTCCATGCATGTTCAATTAACCATAATCAATTAATTAACATGCACCTGTGGAATGGTCGTTAAGACCTTAACAGCTTACAGAAAGTAGGCATTTAAGGTTACAGTTCTAAAAACGCAGGACACTAAAGAGACTTGTCTACAGACTGTGAAAAACACCCAAAGAAAGATGCCCAGGGTCCCTTCGCATCTGCATGAACGTGCATTAGGCATGCTGCAGGGAGGCATGAGGACTGCTGATGTGGCTAGGGCAATAAATTGCCATGTCCGCACTGTGAGACGCCTAAGACAGCGCTACAGGGAGATAGGAAGGACAGCTGATCATCCTCGCAGTGGAAGACCACGTGTAACAACACCTGCACAGGATCGGTACATCCAAATATCACAGGATGGCCACAACAACTGCCCGAGTCACACCAGGAACACACAATCCCTCCATCAGTGCTCAGACTGTCCGCAATAGGCTGAGAGAGGCTGGACTGAGGGCTTGTAGGCCTGTTGTAAGGCAGGTCCTTACCAGACATCACCAGCAACAACGCCGCCTGTGGGCACAAACCCACCTTCACTGGACCAGACAGGAGTGGTAAAAAGGGCTCTTCACTGATGAGTCACTGTTTTGTCTCACCAGGGGTGATGGACGGATTCGTGTTCATCGTCGAAGGAATGAGCGTTACACCGAGGCCTGTACCCTGGAGCGGGATCGATTTGGAGGTGGGGGGTCCGTCATGGTCTGGGGCGGTATATCACATCACCATCGGACTGAGCTTGTTGTCATTCCAGGCAATCTCAATGCCTTGCGGTACAGGGAAGACATCCTCCTCCCTCATGTGGTACCCTTTATGCACGCTCATCCGGACATGATCCTCCAGCAGGACAATGCCACCAGCCATACTGCTCGTTCTGTGCGGGAGTTTCTGCATGACAGCAATGTCAGTGTTCTGCCATGGCCAGCGAAGAGCCCGGATCTCAATCCCATCAAGCACGTCTGGGACCTGTTGGATCGCAGGGTGAGGGCTAGGGCCATTCCCCCCAGAGATGTCCAGGAACTCGCAAGTGCCTTGGTGGAAGAGTGGGGTAACATCTCACAGCAAGAACTGACAAATCTGGTCCAGTCCATGAGGAGGAGATGCACTGCAGTACTTCAAGCAGCTGGTGGCCACACCAGATACTGACTGGTACTTTTGATTTTGAGCCTCCCTTCATTCAAGGACACATTATTCTATTTCTGTTAGTCACATGTCTGTGAAACATTTTTAGTTTATGTCTTATGGTGTTGACTCTTTTAGTGTTCATACAAATATTTACACACATTAAGTTTACTGAAAGTAAAAACAGTTGAAAGTCAGAGGACGTTTCTTTTTTTGCTGAGTTTATATTTATCCATAAATCCTGATGAATCCAATCAGTTAGGTAGATTACAGGCATGTCTAGAAGACATAAAAACATGGATGACTAAACTTTTTTCTCTTGAATTTTGACAAGACAGAAGTTGTCGTCTTTGGACCAGAAGCTGTGAAAATGAAACTGTTCAGTCAATCACTTTATCTGGATGGCATTAAATTGTTCAGGGTTCAGTGTTATTTTTGATTAAGAAATGACATTCACATCACATATTAAACAGTTTTCTAGGATTTCCTTCTTTTACCTATGGAATATTGCTAAAAGTAGAAACATCCTGTCCAGGAGTGATGCTGAGAAACTAGTCCATGCATTAGTGGAAAGGAAAAACTAGTTACATTATGCTGCTATAGGCTTAGACTGTTTGAGGACAGACTGACCACTTTTCTCTCCAACTACTCTCCAATTGCAGTATTTGCTGTTATTTGTAATGTTAACTTTGTTGTTACTAAGTTTTTTTCTCTCCATAGAAGATATACCTGGTCTGGTATCCTGCTTAGCTGTGCTGCCTTGTTGGACAGGGGGCATCAACTGGGATGAGGTTCTGGGTTAACAGGTTTAGGTTCTGGTTCTGCTGGAGGTTTCTTCCTGTTAAAAGGGTTTTTCCTCTCCACTGTCGCTTTATGCTTGGTCAGTATGAGGGATAACAGACATCCCTACTCAACATCCCTAGAATCAGAGCCAAACATGGAGAAGCAGCTTTCAGTTTCTATGCTCCTCTAATCTGGAACAAACTTCCAGACAACTGCAAAGCTGCTGAAACAGTTATATTAAATCACGACTAAAAACGTATTTGTTTAGAGATGCCTTTGAGTAATGCTTTGTTTTATCACGTTTTGTGTATTCTATTTGCTTTATTGCTTTTTTTACTTTATACGCTTTGTGTTTTACTGCCATTTTTATTTGACCACTTAATCATGTAAAGCACCTTGAATTACCTTGTTGTTGAAAGTGTGCTATACAAATAGAATTCTGAGTGTTCACATGCATTTCCATACAACCCCTCAATTGTTAGGCAGCCTCTGCAGACCAAGGAAGAGAGATCTAGTTTAGTCTGTGACCTTTTTAAAAAAAAATCTGCAGATCAGTGGGGGGTTTATCTGGGAAATTAAAAATGTAGCGCATGTGACAGAAAGGAGCTAAGACCAGAATCCTGTTAATGAACAGCTGGATGAACAATCTTTCTTCACTGAGACACGCTTTAAAGCAGTACAGCAACAAGTGCTTCGAAAATATTGTCTGTTTACCATTAACCAAATAAACAAGAAATCAGCAACTGTTGTGAAAAACACTGTTTATCTAATGAGCATCATTTTAACATGTTAAAACATAAAAGAAAATCTACATTCTACTGTAATATAAAGACAGATATGAGAGAAAACCTGACATCAGGTTTTACAACAGTTCACCCTTCCATCCCCAGGCCCCTATTAAAGCAACAGACCAATACTGGTGAAATAAATGAAGCAGCTCGAGCCTCAACAGAAATGTTGACAGCAAAGATGGAAAGCTTTGGCAATATATGTGACCTAAAACCGCTGCACTCTGCTGCAACTGATGATATTTTTATCTGTAAGTGCTTTGGAGGGAGCAATGGCATCGAATATGTAAAATCAGCTGTCGGTTGCAAAGTCCAGTTCTAGTTATGAACCAAATAACACCAGACAGGCAGGATCACTACATTTTTTACTGTTTGACTTGGGACTTGCTAAAATGTTATCAGCCTAATGTTTTTTCAAATGTTTTGTCGTTTTCACATTAGTTTAGGCCGCCACAGTTTTCTTTCAACTTGTTGAAACTGTGTTGCTCAGGAAACAACGTTTTTTTCTGTAATGAGAACTACTATTCGACAGAAAGACATTCATTATACAAAGCTTTAGTTAAATAGTGCAGCATGGTAGTTTCAGGATTTTGTCAGAAATAATCTGATCTTAAATTACTAAATTATTTAAATCTGACACCACACATACAAAACCACAGATTACACGTTCCACCATGTCATCATTGAATAGAGAAATATTAAGAAAAGTTGGTACACACTAAAATCCCAAGGTTTACACGAGATATGTGCACACTTGAGGCCTTTTACCATATTTGTTCAGTTCTCGTCAGAGTATGGCCCAGACAAATTTTTGGCAAAAACAGCTCGACTTTTGAAGGCTTTTAAAGACTGATCTGAGCGGTGCTTAAAAACAAAACTTGTGTGTACAGGCTGGAATTTACTGTGGATTTCTATCTAATGCACTGGGTGCCAGAATTACAAGCACGAATATTGAAAGATATCAACTTAACACTTTTCATAAGCAGTGCTGAAAATGTTCAAATATCTTAGCTGAAAAAGTTAGTAGAAGTATAAAGAATAACAGGCTTAAATGAGTCGGTGTGAGTTTTTTAAAATGAAATACAATATGACTGCACTGTCAAACATGACGGTGGTAGTATCATGCTGTGGGATGTTTTGCTGTTATTGTCAGAAATGTGGACTCAAGTCACATGACTTGGAATCGAGTCAGACTTGAGTCATTAATTTCATGACTTTAGACTTGCCTTGAAAAAATGTTGAAAGACTTGTGACTTGAATTTGACTTCTACACCAAAGACTTGGGACTTGACTTAGATTTGAACCCGTTTACTTCAAAAGACTAGATAGTTAAAAAATGCATTATTTTGAAATAGTAGATTTTTCTAAGTAATTTCACTCATGCCGTATCAACAAATGGAGACTATCTGTACGTATGTGTGCATGAGCTGCAGCACAGCCAATCAAATTAACCAGATATAATAAAGAAAACAGATTTTAAAATGAACAAATAGTTTGTGATTTACATTGATCATATAACTGCAATGCTGTTTTAAAAAAAGGACTGGAAATTACTTGAAATTTGAAGTTTTAGACTTAGGACTTGAGGATGTTGGACTACAACCATGGTGACAGGACCAAAGACAGACCTAGCTAGCCAACCAACTAACAGCTGGTTTCTCTCCTTTGTTGCCGGTCTTTCCAGATAACAGAACCACCTTTCAATGGAGATCTAAGAATCATTCAAGTAAGGTTGTGTTGGGGCATAAATAAAATAGGTTAGGATAAACAATTTAAGGATTGTTTTGATTATTTCGCTGTGTTTTTGCTGCATTTGTAAGATTTCATTCATCAATTGTTGGGGTATAAATTGTGTTTTCAAATGTTTGACTGATTGAGTCGTTTTAAATCATGCAACATGAGTTAATATGTTTCTTTTGTTCTTTGGTGTGGTACATACATTAGCTCCGGACGCTTGTTCCAATTGTGGAAACATCCCTATTTTTTCTTATTATTGTGGCTTGTTTTTGCAGACAGACAGCGTTCATAAACAATAAGGATTGCCAACTACGGTATTTAAAATACAGATCAGGTTTGATGTGGATAATTTAAACACCAGAAACTTATCGTATAAGTCGTTTTTGAAACCGCCTTCTTAGCATGTAAACATACTAAATTAGATTCCATCCATCCATTTTCTTCCACTTATCCGAGGTCGGGTCGCGGGGGCAGCAGCCTAAGCAAAGAGACCCAGACTTCCCTCTCCCCAGCCACTTGTTCCAGCTCCTCAGGAGGAATTTCAAGACGTTCCCAGGCCAGGCGAGAAACAGTCCCTTCAGCGTGTCCTGGGTCTTCCCCTGGGCCTCCTCCCGGTGGGACGTGCCCGAAACACCTCACCAGGGAGGCGTCCAGGAGGCATCCTGACCAGATGCCCAAGCCACCTCAACTGACTCCTCTCGATGTGGAGGAGCAGCGGCTCTATTCTGAGCCCCCTCCGGATGACTGAGCTTCTCATTCTATCTCTAAGGGAGAGCCCAGACATTCTACGAAGGAAACTCATTTCAGCCGCTTGTATCCGTGATCTCGTTCTTTCGGTCACAACCCAGAGTTCATGACCATAGATGAGGGTAGTAACGTAGATCGACCTGTAAATCGAGATCTTCGCCTTTCGGCTCAGCTCTCTCTTCACCATGACAGACAAGTACAGTGCCCGCATAACTGCAGATGCCCTACTAATCTGTCTATCGATCTCCCGCTCCATTTTTCCCTCATTTGTAAGCAAGACCCCCAGATACTTAAACCCCACTTGGGGAAGGACCTCATCCCCGACCCGGAGAAGGCACCCCACCCATTTCCGGCTCAAGACCATGGCCTCGGATTTGGAGGTGCTGATTCTCATCCCAGCCACTTCCCACTCGGCTGCGAACCGCTCCAGCGAAAGCTGTAGATCAGGTTCCGATGAAGCCAACAGGACCATGTCATCGGCAAAAAGCAGCGACACGATCCTGAAGACAACAAAGCGTATCCCCTCAACACCTTGGCTGCGCCTAGAGATCCTGTCCATAAAAGTTAGGAACAGGATCGGTGACAAAGGTCAACCTTGGCGGAGTCCAACTCTCACTGGGAACGAGCCCGACTTACTGCCGGCAATGCGAACCAAACTCTGGCACCGGTCGTACAGGGACCTAACAGCCCGTATCAAAGGGCCCGGTACCCCATTCTCCCGGAGCTCCAACAGGGCTCCCCGAGGGACACGGTCGAACACGTTCTCCAAGTTCACAAAACACATGTAGACCGGTTGGGCGAACTCCCACGCACCCTCCAGGACCCTGCTGAGGGTGCGTGTTCCACGCCCAGGACAAAAACCGTATTGTTCCTCCTGGATCAGAGGTTCGACTATCCGTCGGACCCTCAGCTTTTTAACGACCTCGGTGACCTCAGCACCAGAGATTGGAGAACCCGACTCAAAGTCCCCAAACCCTGCTTGGGAATATAAACTCAGCAAAAAAAGAAACGTCCTCTGACTTTCAACTGTTTTTACTTTCAGTAAACTTAATGTGTGTAAATGTGTGGAAGGCGTGCCGGTGGGATTGAGGAGGTCTTCAAAGTATTCCAGCCACCGACTCAAAACGTCCCGCGTCGAGGTCAGCAGCACACCATCCCCACTGTAAACAGTGTTGGTGGCAGACCGCATCCCTTACCGCCGGTGTCCACCAGCGGGTTTGGGGGTTGCTGCCGCGACAGGCACCGACCACCTTGCGGCCACAGCTTCGGTCAGCCGCCTCGACAATGGAGGCGTGGAATATGGTCCACTCGGACTCAATGTCCCCCGCCTCCCCCGGGACGTGTTCAAAGTTCTGCTGGAGGTGTGAGTTAAAGCTCCTTCTGACAGGAGACTCTACCAGATGTTCCCAGCAGACCCTCACAACACGTTTGGGCCTTCCAGGTCTGTCCAGCGTCCTCCCCCACCATCGGAGCCAACTCATCACCAGGTAGTGGTCAGTGGACAGCTCTGCCCCTTTCTTCACCCGAGTGTCCAAAACATGCGGCCGCAGATCAGATGAGACGACGACCAAGTCGATCATCAAGCTGCGGCCTAGGGTGTCATGGTGCCAAGTGCACATATGGACACCTTTATGCTTGAACATGTTTGTTATGGACAATCCACGACGAGCACAGAAGTCCAATAACAAGACACCACTCTGGTTCAGATCGGGGGGGCCATTCTACCCAACCACACCCCTCCAGGTCTCACTGTCATTGCCCACGTGAGCGTTGAAGTCCCCCAGCAGAACAAGAGAGTCCCCGGGAGAAGCACTCTTCAGGACCCCCTCCAAAGACTCCAAAAAGGTTGGGTAATCTGATCTGCTGTTTGGCGCGTAAGCACAAACAACAGTCAGGACCCGTCCCCCCACCCGTAGGCGGAGGGAGGCTACCCTCTCGTTCACCGGGGTAAACCCCAACGTACAGGCGCCGAGATGAGGGGCAACAAGTATCCCCACCCCAGCTCGGCGCCTCTCAGCGGGGGCAACTCCAGAGTGGAAGAGAATACAACCCATCTCGAGGAGACGGGTTCCAGAGCCAGAGCCGTGCGTCGAGTCCGACGATGTCCAGTCGAAACCTCTCAACCTCGTACACCAGCTCCGGCTCCTTCCCCACCAGAGAGGTGACGTTCCACGTCCCGAGAGCCAGCTTCTGCAGCCGAGGATCAGCTAAATTAGATTAATCAAATCAATTTTTTAAGAAGTTATTGACTTCTAATTCAGCCATTTATTTAATGTAACATTACTTCCTCCAAATAATGTTTTGTCTTCCTGTCTGCATTGCATTGCTTTGAACACAAACCAAAAGGTGCTAATTCGTCTTAAACTAATCACTATTAGTCTTAAACTAATCACTATTAGTCTTAAACTAATCACTATTAGTCTTAAACTGACTTAACGTTAAACTGACTTAACGTTAAACTGACTTAACGTTAAACTGACTTAACGTTACTGCCAAAACTCTTATACAAGCCTTGGTCTTTAAGCATACATATCCACTGACATCACAATCAATGAATTGGTTATTGTTTCTACGTCTTTGCATATTTGTCCATTTAACTTTTGGTATTTTTATTATTCATTCTTCTTTTACTTTGTTTATTTGGGTGTTACTAGCTTAGTGAGTTTGTTGATTAAAGTATTTTGATTGGATGTTTAATTGTTTTTGTTAACAAAGTGTTGTATTTTGGAAAATCGTTTATTATTTCACATACATATGTAGTAACTTGCTGTTCAAAGAAGGCAAATAACTTATTCCTTCATCTATTGTTGAATTACTTCAGCATTAACAAGCAGGTCCTAAATATTTGCTGAGACTGCACTATTTGGCTATCATTATTTTCTTGGAAACTTATTAATGATTGCCCTAAGCAAATATTCATAATTATTCATAACCAAAACATACCTGTTGTGTCACAACAAGGATAACGACTTGAGACTTACAAAACAACGACTTTCTCCCTCCTCTGCTTATTGGTACTGGTGCTCTTGATAAAGTGCATCTGATAATGAAAGAGAAGGCCCACTTCCCATTTCATCAACCTTACCTTAACAGCTCACTGGTCGAAACTTGGACTTGAATACATTTTAAACAACAATGACTGTTATTAGGTAGATTAAAAAGGTTAACATAAGTTTCCTTCTTCCAGAAGACCCACAATATCAGTAACCTAAAGTGACAAATACCAAATATGTGTTGAAGAGAAACTTGTCATGGGTGAGGAAAGCAAAAATAAGTGTGGGCGGGGAAGGTTGTACAGTATTGTATAGCCTGTATATAAAATTTACACTGCATTTAAAAAAGAAAATTCCCAATAATGCTAATTTATAGAGTAGAGAAGAATAAGCCTTTAATGTCCCACAAAGGGGAACTTCAGAAATTCAATTATGAGGGCGTAATTGAGGTTTAATGTTGGTTATTCAGTCATCTTTCAAAAAAGACAGGTTTGGATGTTTATTGAAAGCCTAAAATTAAGATGACTTGAACTTTAAACATATTTGTGGTCCCTGTGCAATTATATGTCAAGATATTTATAAAGATGTTTGAGTTTGAGACAACTATTTCAAATACAGTACATTGCAGCACATTAAAATGTAGCTTTAAATGTAAATAACTTATGAAATGCTCAGATACTTATTAGGGGAAAGCCTGATGAGTTTCTGCAATATATACAGCATTTCCATCATCATGTCTACATAATTATGTGATCCTGAACATCAATCTAGGCACCTTTTTGAAACATAACCAGATAGGTCAGACTTTGTAGGAAAAAGTTAAATGCATTACTAATCGATACATACACACACACACACACACACCTCATAATGTCCCAACACTATTTATTGCAAAGGCTTTGGGTTAATTCCTTTTGCTTTGAATGTGAATCATGTTTGTTTTTATATCAAAACAACATATGATTAATTCTTCTTTCAATTCACTTGTTAAATTTTAACCAGCACTGATCCCTCAGCTGGTGACTGACGACTTTTACAGATTACAGCTTATTTTCCTTTTCTTCATTGAAGCAAACGTCTGAGAATTTTGTGATCGTATACGTACAGACATCACTCAGAAGGAAATGTTCTCAAGGCCTAATGGCATTAGAGCTATTGTAGGATTTAGGGTATTATCACACTTGTGGGGAGGCACTTTGACCCATCATACCGATTCATCATTTCAACATTTCTCTCCCTTTTCTGCTCACTGTCCATTTTAGCTCCCATATAACTAAGTGTTTTTATGTTTTTGTAGAGAAGGCAATATCAGGTGGAAACCTTGGCTTTTTATCATCACCTGGCTCTTCTGTAACCTGGCTCATCTGTACTCAGACCAATGTCCTTTTTATTGCTGCTCTTAAGTGTGTGTGTGTGCATGAAGGTTGGGTCTGGGGGAAGGGGGTATAACTGTGATCATGCTTTTAATTGTGTGGGGGAGGGATGGGGATCTGGTCTTTGTGGGGTCATTTTAATTCTGTAAAGCACTTTGAGGTGCAATTTTTTACGAAAAGCGCTTTATAAAAAGTTTGATTGATTGAGTTAAGCTTTCTGACCCACATGAAGAACACCACTAGGTAGACCAGTTGTAAAATAATCAAACTGTTGATGGAAACAATGAATGTAGATTGGCTTACTGTCAGCAAGTGGTGATGATGCCAGGGTGTAGAACCTAGAAGTCTGGGACATCTGCGAGATCTTCCTAGAAAGTTCTGGGAGTTGAGGAATCCTGAGAGTGAGGACTGAGTTCTGAGGGCAGACAGGCAGAGCTTGATGCTGGAGCGAGGGCACTGGTGAACCTGGAGCCAGAGAACGGTCAGGCATGGAAAGAAATTAGAGCTTATGGAGAAACTAGAGAACGGATCATAAGTGGATGAATTGGAATGGAGCGTGGAGACTGAGGAACCTTGCGAGGAGCAGAGGTAAGTCAAAGGAAATACATTTCCCTAGGAAAACAAGACAGAGGGCTAGAGGTTACCTTGGAGATGAATCACTTAGGTTAGGAAGATCTGAGAGCCATCTTATTTTATACACCCATTAATGACCCTCAATGAGGTGCAGCTGCCAGAAACAGCCCCGCCCTCGAACTTGATGGACAGGTCCTCGACTTAAGCGGGAGCCCTGCTGGAGAATCAGCAGAATGAAACAGACAAAGACACCCCAGACATTACCGTATCCCTCCCATTCAATGAGATGCTGCCATCCGTGACCACATCTACAGGAGTCAATCCTTCGGATCGCATATGCTGGATGCCTGTCAATGTCCAGAGCGTGTGGTGGAAGTCGGAAGGAGGGCACAAGGTGCCAGAATGGACCGGTTTTATCTGAGACATAGGGAAAGTGGGATGGATCCGTAGAGACGAGGGGATCTTGAGGTGGACGGCTGAGGGAATGACCGATTTTATTTCGTAGGGTCTGATGAATCTGGGGAATACATTTTTAGACATTGACTTAAGGGGACTGTCATGGGAAGATGACCAAATTTTCTGACCTGGGAGATAAGCAGGAGGTCTGTGGATGTCAGCAAAGCAATGGATCTGTTGAGCAGTGCGGTTGAGAGCGCCATGGTGGAGGCCCAGATCTTTTTACAGCGATGGAGAACAGATGTAACTCCTGATTTCTTTCTCATCTGAGGGAAAAAGTGGAGGTTGGCAACCAAGAGATGCTTCAAAAGGAGACAAACCCTGAGGCGGTGAAGACGTGCAAATTATGGGCGTATTCAATCCAAGAGACTGACTCGAATCTGAGGGGTTGGTAGATGTGACACAAGGGAGGGCTGCTTCAAGTCCTTGATTCATTCTAAGTTACTTTAGGTGTGAAAACAGGCAGTGGACTACACCTTACCCCCTAACCCTGTCAAAAAACAAGGTACGTCTCCAAACTACACAAACAGCGAGTTTAGCGAGTTTTGCATCCTTCCAGGACGAAGTGAGGAGCATTAAACATGGAGAAAACCACTATAAAGCAGGTTATGTGGAAAATGGCAGCTACGCTGCATGAGAAATAGTCTGGAGTGAGAACCAGCATGAACGACAAGCTCGGTGAGTATTCCAAGTACTAGCTAATGTTAGCCGACGACTGATTTGTCTTTGTAATTACGAGTTTGTACAAGCAAAATAGATAAATCACGACAGTTGAAAGGCATATTATTTGAAGAGCAACTCACTCCCAAATCAACTTTTTGCCGATATTGTATAAAAAGTGTCTAATAGTGCCGTCTTCATGTCTGGTCAATATTTTTGGTATTTTAGTAAAAATATACATTTTCTACCAAAAACCATCTTCAGGTTACAACTTTACACTGCAATTGAATAAGACATTGCTACTGGCTCCGTCTCTATGGTGGAAGTCAGCCATCCTGCTGTATAAAACTAGCAGTCTCTGCCACGCCTCTAGAGAGTTGGAATAGTGCTGAAGCCACCCAGACGACCTCCGTGCGTCCCTTGGTCCGCCAGACAATTCCTTTTGCTGCATTTAAAAAAAAACCAAAGATGTAGGTGGATTAAGACTGGTAAGGGTTAAGTTTCTCTAAATTGAGATACAGCATGTGTATGATTAACTGTGTAAGGCAAACCGGACTAGAGGGTTCCCAAACCTCCCCCCCGTCCCATTTGTGTTCTCATATGTTATGACCGATACATGTGCTTATATGTTTTTGCAGTGGTTTTTTCAGCACCTCGGCTCGGCTCCCTGTAGGGGGCTGGGCTGAGTTGCCTTTTTTTCCCCCTGTTCACCCCCCCTCCTATTGTGAATCATTTCTATCTGCTAAAAGGGGCGCTGGTAAAGCCGGCTGCTACCGCGGTCTTCCAAATCCTGTAATGTGTTAATGTTTGTAATTGTTTGTATGATCTTGGATTGGTTGTACCGAAACTTAATTTCCCCACGGGGATTATTAAAGTATCTCTTATCTTACTTATCTTATCTTAAAATATGTCCTTTACCCCTTTTTTACATCACGGGACCCATGGGCCAAGGGACAGGAAACTTAAAGTCCCCATTGCTTGATGGGACTTTTGTTCAGAAGGAAGGAAAGGCGTATGAAATTTTGGTCAGTTTATTGCTTCATCAAGATGCTTCTTTTGGCCATCACTACCACCTCCACACATTCTCTTGACATTTTAGGCCCTTTCTACACAGACAAAACCTGGTGTAGCAGCAAAGCCATTTAATAAAATGACCATCAAAAGTAGCCGGCGTTTCAGGACACCGTAAACCATCATGTTTGAAACCAGGTCGCAGAGCTGAGAAATCTCATACCGCCAGCTCAGTCTCTCCATGATTATGAGTGCTCTCTTTATTCTGAGTGGATAACGCCCCTGGCCCATTCTTACATTGAACACATGTGCAACTGATAGAGCAAAACATTACATCGTATAGTGTTGAGATGCTAATAAAGCAAATACTGACATTATGGATCTTAGAATACGATTTACTGTCCCGCTAACACCAGCAGTAAAGAATGCATCCGGAGAACCACAGACACTGTACGCTGTAGAATCAAGCTCTCATTTAAAGCTAGATTTGTCATGTTTGCCACCAGGTTCACTGTGCACGGGCCGCGTCAGTGGGCCCAGTGTTTGCACTGCAGCTTTTTTCCACGCTTTGTTTGTATTCATGTTGACAAACTATTGCGGTGCCATTTTTACAGACAGTGAAATGATACCCATCATTGCCTCCATGCAGACGATGTAAAATGAGGCATTCTGACAGTATGAAAACTGCTAATGTACTGAGACTTCAGTCAGATAAAAACCAGAAATTGAACTTTTTAAACATTAGTGTTAAGTTTTGTGTACAAACATTGGATGATTTACCTGGTGAACCCTACCAGAAAACCCAAATTACAATTAAAGGCTGGGCTTTTCTACATTCAGGAGGTTATGTGGCAAAGCTAACGGACTGAATGTCACATTTGCATTACAAACTTATCTTTGTTCCTCTTCAGAGCCTAAAAATGGTTAAACGTGTATATCTGAACCTTTAGCTATCTCTGTTCTCAAAGGCCCACAACCTTCCATTCATTTTTTGAAGAGTTTTCAGAAGATCTCAGACTGACTTCCCTCATGGTTTAAAACAGTCCCAGACAAGATGTCAGGCATCTCGGTAAAAACCTGGCTTATCCAGGAGAAATGTTCTTCCTTTTCCCTTAATCATGTTTGTTATCACAGTGACCATCAACTGAAGCATAAATGCCAAACCCTACTTTATTAAAAAGCAATGTTTTTCGGTTGTTCTTAGGCTGGAATTTAACTTTCAAGCTACAGCTTATGTTAGATTTTAACCGTCTCCAAAAGAAAGTTCATATACATCTGCATGTCGTCCACCATTTGCATTAAGATTTTAGTCCCAAATTAACATTAACTAATTTACTCATAGCGCCTTAGAATTAAGGTGCCAACAACATTTTTTTCTTGTAAAAACCCTTAAAAAAAAAAAGAAATGGAGCACATATCAATGTCATAAGTCCTATTTTAATAGACAGAAAAAAATACAGTTAATCCAAAGCCCACCACCACGTTGTAACAATATAAATAGATGTGCAATATTTTAGTACTACAACCCTTAAAGGGTGTGCGAGTGTCAAAAAGTGGGGTTTAAGAACATACGTGACTAAAATCCATTTCCAGTTACAAATGTCTCTTATTAAGCTACATTTAGCTTGTGGATTTAAAATGAAGTCAGAGATATTAAAAAAAAAAAAAAAACAGTCCAATTCTGAGTCAATGAAGGAAACTCATTTACAAATTGATCTTTTAGGTTTCAGAGCTTTGAGATGGCAGTCAGCATGGAGCCAGTCAACACTACACAGGTCGCAAAGAAGAAGATGATGCCATTCACCAAACCCTGCAGGAAAGGGAATAGAGATTTGCCACAAGTCGACCCTCTTGAGAAATTTAAGTAAAACCATTTCACATTTTACCTTAATCTCCTTGAACACCAAGGATCCCCACAGTGCTGCGACCAAACCGTAGCCCTACGAAAATACAAACAAAAGCCAATTAAAGACTTTCAACTTAAACTATTCGTTCATTCTGCAGCAGGGCTGCCATACATCTAGTGAAATAAAAATCAAACACTGCAGATATAATTTCAATCAATATAGCAACGACTTGTTCAAGTGAAAGTTCTGTGCATTAACCTTCAGTACACCAACTTTAAAGAGTTTTATTTACAGCTGTTATAGATCTAAAGCTCCTTCATCCTCAAGTCAGAACGCTGCAGCACGAGAAATATTGAGGCTATTAAAAGGTGAAGGAAAAAAACCCTAAAGAACAGTGGAATATTCAAGGTGGCACTATCCTCAAAGAAGATAATTATGGAGGACTTCTCTGCCAACATTTATCAAATGCTGAAATAGACATTTGGAAAATATATGTGCAAGTTAAATTGGAATATGAGAAAATAAAATTAAAGATAGTGGAAAAAAAAATTATGCATTTCCACATTTTTGGCAGGATCAGTCTTCTGTAGGGAATCAGTATTTGCAGAGAAAGCACTACATACACAGGCTTACAGTTTACTTACAAAACTATACTCTAAACCAGTGGTCTCCAACCCTGGTCCTCGAGATCTGTCCTGCAGGGTTTAGCTGTATCCCAAATGATTGAATTACCTCGTCAAAATACTTTCAGGTGTGGCAAAGACCTGGTAATGAGCTAATTTGATTCAGCTGGGATGGAGCAGGGATGAGGACAAGGTTTTGTGACCACTGCTCTAAAATGTTCAGAGGTTGAAAATGAAGGCTGCATATATATTTTTAAAACATTTACTTACTGCAGTGACAATAGGGTAGGTGACGACAGCACTCAAGTAGTTGTTAGCCATGAACCAGCAGTATGTGCCTGTTGTCCACATCAATCCAGACAGAAATCCTGAGGCATAGTCAGAGGAGGACATTTTTTAAACCACATTAAGGCCCCGTCTACATGGAGGTGAAATCAGGTGTAGCAGCAATGATTTCATTCAATACGCGCCTCATCCACAAGGAGCCGGCATTTCAGGACACCATAAACTATCATGGTTTTAAAAATGGGTCCCAGAGTAGAAAAATCTCTCAACCCTGGCTCAGTTGTCTGATTATGACCTCTCCGGCATTTATTCAGAGTGGATGACGTCGCCGCCCCATTCCTATATTTAACGCACAACTCTGGTATAAAGTAAACATGGCGCCGTACTGTGTTGCGTTCCTAATAAAGCCAATACTGACCTTTGAATAAGATTTACTGTCCCTCAAACAGCATTTGAGAAAAAAATAAAAAAAGTATCCAGAGAACCACAGACACTGTCTGCTTTTGAATAAAATTCATTGAAGTTAGATTTGTTGTGTTTGCCACCGGGTTGACTGCACATGCCCAGTGTTCCCTTCTGCATTTCTCTGGCAGTGTCACAAATGGGATCAGCATATGTACTGCAACAGTTTTAGCCGCTTTGTGTGAATTCATGTGGACAAATGTTTTAATTACTGTGGTGCAGTTTTTGAAACTTCCATTTTTATCTTTCTGTTGAGTGAGTCTAACACAAACTGTTCACACACCCATTTCCACAAAAAAAAAAAATAAACCCTTGCATGACTAGAAATGCCACGAAGCAACAGGAAGAGATTTCATGACATTTTCAGAGCAGCAGCAGATTGGGTCAAACGGGAACTATTTTTAGATCTTTTAGTGGCCTCTTGGGCATAAAGTTTCCTTGGTTCTCAGAAAATGTGCTGGTAGGAAGTGACTAGTGCCGAATTCTTGACATTGAATTGGAAAAAAACTCAACACCATTTGGTTTCATCTTCATCAAGCCGTACAGTCATTACTTTATGCTGCAACTTACAGGTCAATTACAAAAATGACCCAAGAGAATTCTATGTTTAATTGAGCAGTTTAATAATCTGGGCATATCAAGTTGTTTAGACAAGACATTTTCATGTGTTAAAATAAGCCTGGTGAATGACTTAAAATGAGGGGCTACCTGGTAGAATGGCTCTGGGGTAAACCCTGGGTTTGTTTTTCATCACAGCACAGTAGATGGTAAAGTAGACCGAGCTTGCAAGGAACACACCAGAGGTCTGTGCATGAACATAGTCAAGATCTGCAAAAAAAAAAAAAAAAACAGCCAACGCCAGTTAAAGCAGCTTCTCAGCAGGGGGAGCGACCACTGATCGTCATGTAAAGACGGAGTGGGGGCAATCCTGGCAGGTAAGAAGACATTTTAATCCATCATTTTTACTCTATGCACATTTGGGAATAATGGCAAATTAAATGTTCAGAATGAAGAGCCTTATCAAAGACTGAAAACCTACCATAGACACTGGCTCCATAAAAAATGCTGTCCCGGCATGATGAATGGTTCTTTATGTAGAGAATTGGTACAAACGAAGAGCCATACAGCAACCCTGCCATAACAGCGAGCAGGCAACCACTGATGAAAAGGATACAAAGCAGAGCGAAGAAGTGAATGAAAGATGCACTTTTAGTCTACTTTAGACCTCGTTTCATTTGTATGTTAAGGTCAACAGCAACAAGGGAGACATGCCTATTCATACCGTTTAGCTAAGTGAAAAGTAAACATTCACTTCTACAACCAAGTACTAAAAACATTAAAATAATTTTGCTTCAGTTTAATTCCTACTCATTTCACTAAAAAGTATAATATTGTCTTAACTAAATAAGTACTGGGTTAGAGTCAGATTTCAAATTAGAGCAGGTGAACAGAGTTTAATACCACACATGACTCAATTATGGTGTCTCAGAATTAAAATATCCACCAAGTGGTTGGGATTAATTAAATGACTAATTTGTTTCATCATCCAGATAAATTAAGGCTGAGAGACAACTTGGTGCTCACATGATTCGCCTCGTCTTTGGGTCAACAGCATCAATCCAGTATCTAGAGGATCGGTGTACAAAACTGCCTGAAACGGATCTCTAAAGAAAAAAGAAACATTTAATTAATGTTTGGCGACTGTCCAAAATAAAAACTAAAAAAGTTACCCACCCGGTCAATAAGTAAAGGAATCGTTTCCGACTCTGGATGTAGCTTCAAGTCACTTCTCACAAAGAAGAAGACCAGACCACTAAAGGGAAGTTAAAACAACTGATCAGCCTTCAAATATCAGGAGGGCTACACCGACGCTGCATAGACTCAGGAACTGACAGAAGACTGCTTAATGTTGCAGTTTACCTGAGCAGACACAAGCCAGCCCCACAGTAATTCAGAAGTGGCCTGGAAACATCCTGAGCGTCAATCCCGAACCACCCAAATCTGTTTCAAAAAGCCACAGATTTTAGAGTGTCGCTCCAGATGTTTTGTCAACATGGGCATTCCCATTTTTATTATTAAAGTTCCTCTTTAAAGAGACAGACTCATGTATTCACTTCACGTACCTTGAACTGGCCCAGCCCATCAACAGACTGGCTGATCCCCAAATTAAAATTCCAAGCCCAAGCCCTATGGCTTTAACAATGGTAACAGCTGCAACACTTCCTGTGAATGAAAAATGTTTACGTGAACGGAGTCAATCTTTGGAAGATCAATTAACACCCGTACAATCGTCCCCTTTGATTTTTATTATATTACACTTTTGAAAGTCGTCAGTCTTTCACCAACCCGAGAACATGCGTCACAAATCACATGTTCCCTAAATGCACATTTCTAGCCCACATTAGGGAACCCACAGTGACTTATGATGGAATCGACTGCACTCAAAGATGGCCATTTCTCCTGCAGAAACTATTCTTTTTAGAGTGACTGCAGAAGAATGACTCCTATTTGTGTTGTGAGCCCATCTTTTGCACCATATGATACCAAACATCTCCACTTGAAGCTGTGCTTTCAAGAGACTACCTGTGGCCCAGACCATCCCACCGAGCATGGCAAAAGGGTGGAATTTAGGCGTCCGCAGCAACAGATCTCCAAAAAGAGATACAACCCATATGGATGCACAGCTCACAAAATGATAGAACATACCTGCAAAATGAAGAAAAGCATTAACTTTTGCATTAAATGTAGAAAAATTGGAATTTTAAACACAAGACCTCTCATGCTTACCATCCCCCGTCTCTATTCTTTTGATTGGAACAAAGGTGCTCCCATACAGAACCACAGCAGCCAGGTTTGCAGTCAATCCATAAGCAAAATTAGTGATATTTGTGGAGTTACTGAAGATGATAACCGTTTCCTGGGAGCAAACTCCAGTAGCTTCATCACATCCTAAAGTACAAGGACAAATAACTAAATATGACAACAAGGCTCCACATTTGATCACAGAGCGACTGAAAGGCTCGTTAACCCACCGTCGGTGCTGAGGCAGCTCACCAGCAATAACGACGCGACAAATAAAAGCAGAGGCGAGCATTTTACCAGAGGCATCATAAAAAAAGAAAGAAAGAAAGAACTACTTGTTTTCCTCTCCACACAAACTTGCCACAACCTAAACGTGTTCACCTGGACAGAGAGCAGGTGCTGCCAGTTCTCCAATCACCGAACCTGGAAGATTAAATAAGGCCGCGGAGGATCCGGGCAGGCCCAAAACGCGTGACGAACCGATGACGTCACGCTCTGATTTCATTTGGGTAATTAGTTTAGCATGCAATTTACCTGTTATCTTTTTTTCTAATCCATTTGTAGCACCTTAAAACTTCACTCGGGACCAAAAGTCTGTGCAGAATATCCACGATTTTTCCAAAAAGCTCTGCAAAATGACATTCCTTCTAAAACAACAGCTCCTGTGTGGGGTAGGCTACATTTTGCAAGTCATATAAGTTGCCACAGTCAATAGCATGATCCTCTGACCTTTTAACATGTGATAGATAACTTTGTGTGGATTGTGATTTCATCAAGAAGACAATGCAGCCCATGCTCAGAGCAGAGGAAGTTACTATAAAACTGATTAACTTGTGTTGTCTTGACCGGACAGCATTGATTTTAAATCACGGGGTTGAGTGTTTTACACTGGTGTGTATTGGGGATTGTGTGACGTTAGGGGTGGCTTTAGAAAACTGTTTAAAGATTGTGCAAAGCTTGAAGTGTTCAGAGCAATGCCTGGTGCCTTGGGATCTGATGTGGCTACTGAGCTTTTTGCTGCAGTAAGCAATAAAAGCTCAGGACCTGGAGAACTATGAGTTACACAATCTAATTTAACAATAATAATTTGGGTTAATGAGCCTGCCATGAGCTAAAAAATGGGGGTTAATTTTTCAAAGTCATATTAACCTCCATGTTATTTATTCATTTATAAATGTCACAGTTTCAAACTAAATAGTTTACAAATTAAATACCAAAGTAAATATTTATTTAACTAGCAAACTATATAGCTTCGAAGTAAATATTTAACTCATAGTTAAATATTAAGCTAATATGCAAATAGCCTTATCGAGAAGCGGAAATGGGCTTTCAAAATAAAAGCTGGGTCTTGAGAACCTTTATATAAACTCCTGCTTGTGGTGCATCACCGTTGCTGTAAATCAATCGATCAACCACCCAGATCTGTGTTTATGGTTCAATTGAAATTACTATTTTTTTTAAAGGGCCTTGAGATGACATCTGTTGTGAGGCAGCGCTATATAAATAAACTGAATTGAAAAAATAGAATTAAACATCTTTATTGCTGTTGAGACGGCTTGAGCTGAAATGTTGGACATGTCCAGAGGAAATTAAACAATGATAAAGAAGTGATATTCAGTCTCTACAGCAGTTTAAATACCCTAGAGGTTCGCAGGACCCGGCTTTTATTTTGGTAGTCCACTTGGCCTGTCAATTTGCATAATAGCAAATATATTTAGCTGTGAGCTAAATGTTTAAATGGAGGTTAAATATTTAGCTAGCCAAATTAAGTATGTAGCTTGCTAACTAAGTATTTATATCAAATCTGAATATTTAGTTTTTAGACTAAGTTCACCCCCTACATATTTAGTTTGAAACTGTGGAATTCATAAATGAAGAATAGCCTATTCATGGACACAAATATGTGAAAAATGAACCTCCCTTTTATTTCTCCTATGACAGGAGAAATAACTCATAATAATTGCTGCACATTTTTGACCGTGTAACTTTACAAGCTGCACCTCATGGAGAACTGTCTGTCTCCACCGTCTCTGTTTAAAGTTAGACGTCCTTACAGCTGCCAGCTAGTTAGTTTCATGACTCCTTCTCCTGACACAACGACAGAGACACTTAAAGAACCAGGAGACAAGAGTTCTGGCCTGTCTCTGTGGTTTATCCTCAACCTGAGTCCTGCACTAAACTGTTCAAACACAAGAGGGATTAAAACCACAAGGTGTCGCCTGAAACGCGTGAAAGTCACCCTCACTGTACATGATTCTAATAAGTCTGGATGTATTTAACAGCTTCTCAATTTAAACGGTTTCAGTGAAACTGTATTTTCATAAAACACAATATAGCTTCAACAGATTTTCCCAAGTGTCACAATTAAGCGGGTATGAAAAATATATTAGTCTATGCCACTCTATGGAATTTTTGAATGAAAAGTTCACAGCATGTAAACTCCTATTTTTAACCATAAGGTGAAATTATCATATGAGTTATTGCAGTGAATTTATTTGTTTCAAATGATTCTTTAGGAGAGACTGTCTATCCGCGCGGTGTCTCTGAACTTTTGGAAAGCCTTTCCTTCAAACTGAGTTTCTAAGTAGCGCTCCTCCCCAGTTTGGACTTGGTAAAAAACACACACACACACACATCCAACTGTAATAATGACATGAGTTACAATGGGGAAGTGTCGCGTTCACTGGCTGAGTTTCCACTTTCTAAAACTGACCCGCAGCTTCAGGAGGTGCTCTCCCTCCAAAAGAACCTTAATTATTGCGATTCTGTGTTTGATCAACGTGCTATTTTTGGTTCTAAAAGTTGGGCGTTTCGAGCAACCCGGGGGTAGAAGGAACAATGATGAGCAGAAGCGACACACCCGTGAGGAGCATCATTTAGATGGTGGAGTACTGAGCACTTCTGACCTGCAAACCCAAGCTGGTTTGGAGGTCCCGACCCGATTCAATGTGGTGTATATAACGCTAAAATTCAAGCGTCTTAAATCAGCAAATATTCGAGGTACACTCCAGCCAAAGCTGAGGAAAATGGTGAGAAGAAAAACAATCTATCCGTCTGTTACGCAGCGCAAACGATTCACCGTGGAGAGGGACAAAGGCCAAGTAAACCACAGCACTGCACTTAAGACATCGTGGACAGACGTCAACCCTGTGGACTCATCCAGAAAATCCTTCAACGATGGAAAGGACTCTCATATTAGTAGTATCCAAATCCACAGCCAATTGGCACCTTATTGGTTTAGCGCACAGGACGTGAAAAGCATGCGCTTTCTTGCGGATGCCAGAGTTTTGCGCATGAAAGAAATCTCTCTTTTCGACGCACCATCCCTGCTGATGTTTGAGGGGGCGGACATGGACCCTCTGGTCAACCAAAAACACTTGAAAAGAAAAAAGAATGTTTGCAGAGGCCAGTGCGGCATTCTCCACTGCTCCGTGGATAACACGGAGGTATTTGCTTTCCATTTAGATAGGGTGCTTGGGCTCAATAGGACGATACCTGCAGTGAGCAGGAAGTTTGGCTTTTTGCACGGTAGGTTCATGTTTGTTTGTTTGTTTTTCAATTTAGAGTAGATATGATTTTATTTTATTTTTTTCTTTAGGCTACTGTAACATTTCAAATATGCAGCATGCATTGTGTTAATTGTTCTTGTTAATTGAAACAGGTTTTATATCGCTGCAGTGGAGCATGCACATCTCATTCTCCTTGGTCTTTTCACATTTTGTCACATTACAACCACAAATCTCTGTATTTTATTGAGATGCTACATAACAAACCTACACCAATTGTTGCTTGGTTGTGAAGTAGAAGGAGTATTCCCTTAGTCTGAAAGTCCCAAATAAAATCTGGTGAGAAAGGGCCTTCAGAAGTAACCTAAAGAGTTCCACCTACAATCTCATTATAAACCCAGCTGTTTTGTGAAGGCCTCAGAGGTTTCTCAGGGTGCTTTCACACCTGCAGCATTTGGTTCGATTAAAACAAACTCTAGTTCGTTTGAGCTGTTGTGAATGCGGACCAGTGAGATTTGGTCCAGTTCGGTCTAACTTCCTAATAAAAGCCCTTTTTGTTCTATGTAGGCATCCGTAGTGTGCTGAGCTTTGCACTGTGGGAGGCACTGGATGTTTCTCAATGTCAAGGCGCCTCTCCTACCTTGGTAGACGAGGTTCCTTGCTTACGAGGACTCTGTCCTTCCTTGGTCAAAGAAAACTGTTAAATGGAACAGACTTACATCACGTGACCGCGGCTGTCCAGGGCCCGCCTTTTGCTTACGCGCTCTGTTTACGTCCCGCCCATCGCTATATTTTATACGTATAAGTTTCAATATCGATGTATAACGAGAGTTTTACTTTTTTAATTGTGTATATATTGGTTAAATCAAATGTGAAAGCGAGTTAGTGCCTGCTAGCAACCGAAGCTGCAACTACTAAGCAACTAACCAACCATACAGTAGCGGTTTGTCAATAGAGGGCGCTGAGGCTGATCATAATAATAGAGAGAATGGCAGAAGTTAAACCAAATTATGTCATTGATTTACAAAAAAAAAATCTTTCGACTTCTTTCAACTATGTATGTCCTTCTTTGTGGGCCTTGAATGAGTTCACGTAGTGTAACTGCGCAGCGCTTCTGGGTTGTACGTCACACGCATCACACACATGACCAGCGTCAGAGGGTTAAATCCCCCCCAACAAAAAAAAGCGCCCCCCCCAAAAATAATTATCACCAACCACCACTTCAATCATAGATTACTGCTTTGGGATCTAAAAAACATTTTCCGATCGCTAAAATTACTTGACTTACATTTAAATTGGAAATTCGCGAATTTCCTTTGAAAACCCGTGATTGGCTCTGGGACCAGGAAGTATGGAGGCGGGACAGATTGGAAGCTATGCCTACGTCCCTCTGTTGCATTTTTAAAATGATAAAAACTTGCAACCACCCAGCCGGCTGAGAAGGAAATCTGTTTCAATGTAACCTTTCTTCCAACATGATTGAGACATTAGACTGTTGTGGGATTATTTCACTGTAAAATTCGTACATATTGCACCTTTAACATGTATGCAGTGCCTTGTGTTGCTATATCACAAAATCCCCAAAAAATAAATATTTAGGGTTGCAGCTATAATGTAAGAGGATGCTCACAAGTTCGGGTATGAATAGTTTCCCCTGGCGCTGCAGTTATTTTATTCATACTGCAGAGATGAAGCTCATTTTGAATCTTTCTATTTGCAGAGATGTTGGAAGCATATTCCAATTGGAAGCAAGTGTACTCTCTTTGGTTTTGATTTTTTTTCATCCTTGCATTACAATAATCCAGTCTGTGACTAATGCTGCATCTGCTTTCATATTTCGTGATGCATGTGAAATATTCCTACGTTAAGCTGTACCTTGAGAGACGCATTATTTCTGCCCTGGGCATTAAGTCCAAATATCCATGGTTGCTTCTGTTGTTTAGTTCACCTTTTAACCTTGTTTGGGAAGACATAGCTGTAAATCTATGTTGATACATCACATATGGGAAATTATGACATCAGAGACGTTAGAGGACTGTGGAAACATTCAAGTGTTATCTTGGAAAGCAGATTGTTTCTCTCTTCCCTGCCTTTATCGTCTCAATTTTAGGATTGGAGAATGAGTTTCTTTAGTGTGAACAGAATCGAAACAGATACGATATTTGTGGTATATGAAGGTTTAGATGTCACATATACTCTAATCCAACAATTTTAGTCCCTGTTCTTTTGTCGCTTTAGATGGACAGACCTGCCAGGTAGTGCTATGGGATGCATCACTGTACCCTGAAGACCTTGCTGCAGGCCCGCCCACTGTGAGGATGACATGGAGGGAGTACCAGAACTCGCTGACACAGAGGTGTTGGCACGGAAACGTTAACCCAAAGTCCAACTCTGGCTGCTCGTCAATTTATCACAGCGAATGGAGCAAATTAGCTCTGTTTGACTTTTTGCTACAGGTAAAATACTTTGATGGATGAAAGTTTTATATTTAACACCACAGACAAATAAATTATTTTTGTATTACTCAGAATCTATAAAAAATAGATTTGGATGCTGTGAAAGTTTCTGAAGTCAAATTGCTTCTTTAATCCTTTCTTTAACTTTCTTCTGCTGCACTATACCCCAGTAGATATAATAACCATTTAAATGCGCTCCTGCATTTTGTCTTTTGGTATAATAGATGTCTTATGTCTTGTGAGTGAGGCCTTTATAATGTAATGGATTTTTTGATTTTCCTCTTCAAAGGGTGCTTAAAGTTGTTTTAAAGTTTAGACTTCTAATAGATTTGCTATCACCTTCATGCTGTGTTTTAGTTTAATCTGAACATTGCAAATCATTTATATCCATCCAGCAGCTCTACTCTGAGCTCCTCCTGGATGACCGAGCTTCTCCTCCTCTCTCTAAGGGAGAGCCCAGACACCCTGAGGAGGAAACTCATTTCAGCCACTTGATTCCGTGATCTCGTTCTTTCGGTCTCTACCCAGAGCTTGTGACCATATATGAGGGTAACAACCTAGAACGAATAGTAAATTCAGAGCTTCTCCTTTTGGCTCAGCTCTCTCTTCACCACAACAAGCTGATACAGCGCCGGCATCACTGCAGATGCCGCACCAATCCGTCTATCAATCTCTCACTCCAATTTTTTCCTCATCCGTGCACAAGACCCCCAGAAACTTAAACTCCTCCACTTGGGGCAGGACCTTGTCCCCATCCCGGAGAAGGCAGTCTACCCTTTTCCTGCTCAAGACCAAATAATTTATAAATGACTGAAAACCTGAAAGCCTCTGTAGTTTTGGAGCTGACAACAAATACTCTATTTTATCTCCTTATAACTAGATGGCACAAAGGCTGGGAAATGGATTTATTAAAAATTTACCAAATTAGTTTGGAATGTTTTGTATTGCATAAATTTGGGCTCACGTTGGTTTTGAACACTTTTAAGGCTCTGATCCAATCAGGAATGAGTGAACATTTGATTTTCTGATTGAAATGGTATTATGTGGCTATTGGGTACACTTCTAAAACTGAACATATTTGTTATTAGAAGAAAGAAACACATATAGAGTCAATTATTACGGCTGCAGGCTTAAATATAGAGGTGAACTTAGAGGAATTTTGGTTTGAATGATACTGTTTTCTCGAGCATTTTCATGTTGTTTACAGGATTAAGTAGATGCTGAATTTAGTCCGATTTTTGGTGTCGCCCTGTGAAATCTTTGTGGCATCACATTTTTTGTGTGGTACTGGATGAGGGCTTTAATCTAATTTATGGTCACGAGTCCTGGTGGAAACAGCAGGTGTTAGACACCAGGAGGTGTTGCCTTTTAAAGCTTAAGAGAATCCCCTCTGAGATGATCTAACGCAGCAATGTGGTGATCCAATTGGTGTTCTTTTACATCATATTAAATGGTAACTTGAGCCAAAGAGGCACTAAATGGGAATCAGCAGGAAGTGTCATCTTTTTTGGCTAAACATTTTATACCTGATTTACTTTGTAATAAACTGATTGTTATGGATGCAAACTAGCATGAGGAACAAATATACAATAAAAGGGTTTGCCTGCGTTATCAACCTCATGCAACGAGGATGAAAAAGAAGTGAATCCTAATTTCAAAATGTGTAAATCCCAGCTGCAGCTGTTCTTGTGTTATCTGAAGAACTGTCTCATCAGATTCACAGCCGTCTGGATCCGAGCTGCTGCGGATTCAGGCCCCGGCACGAGGACGTGTGTGTTGAACCGGGCCGCCGTGCTCCGTGTAAGGACCAGGAAGACTTACCACTGGTAAACATTGTGCACAGGGAACATGACATCAGGCACCTAGTCTTCATCAACAACAGTGGGTTCTTAGACCGCAATGAGGACAACCTAGACTTCAGGCTACTGGAGGGAATCAATGAGTAAGTTTGCTGCATCTCAATCACCTACTCTGATATGTTTTCAGTGCTCCAAACAATTACTGTGTTAATGCCTCTGTAGATATTTTAGGATATGCTTTTACAGTGTTATACTAAAGTTTTATGTGATAGACTAACACATAGTAGAGCTCAATAGTAAATTGGCTTTTCACTTTTTTTTAATTCTGAAAAGTGTAAATATGTATTCAGGCCTGCTTTCCTTTTATTTCAGAATAAAGTCCAGTTTAACCAGTTGTATAACGTTAGGAGAATCTTTTGACAAGAAACTATTAGTCATGCACTCTGCAACTTGGGTAGTTATAGAACAGTGGCAAGATCATGGAATTGTTGAAAGAAGGATCCAAGAAGTCATCTCTGCAGTTTGTTGCAAGTCAAGTAGGGGATACAGCGAACACGTGTACAACAGGGCTCTGTTCAAATCATATCTGTCAATATGACTGGGCTGTAATGAGTATTTAAAGAGGCTATATGCAATTTTCAGAAATTTAAACTTGTGACTGACACCTGTGGCCCAAAAACAGAACTGCTCTTCCTTTCTGTTCGTTCTCGCAGCGCGCGCTCCTACGCCGGTCGCTCTCAATCGTCGATCTTTTTAGGGCGCTTGTCAGGGGTTTAACTTTCTTAGTCTTATGTGGACTTACTGTTGGTGTCAGAGTTGTCCTTGGTCTCTTCTGTCTATTCGCACAATCCATTGAACTGCTTGTGAGTGCTAACTAGCGGTGGTGGCAGAGTGATCTGAAACATTTAACATGAACGCGCTTGACGTCACATCCGCAGACAGCGCGGAAAAATTGTTATTGTAGATCCCAATGGCTGTGGGCAGTAAGGATCTCCTGTAGCAGTCTGTGTTGCAGCAAAACTGAAGAAGCTTCTAACTGACGACACTTTGTTGTCGTAGGATAGTCCCATGAAGAGGAGGCTCAGGGTTGTCCAATATTAATAAGAAACTCTCAGCTTTAAATTCAGAAAATGTTGACCTGTTAGTTTGCTGTAGCAACTGGCTAAAAGATGAATAGGTTAAAAGGGCCACATGTAAATGTGATAGTGGAATAAAAAAAAAAGAGCAACAGCTTCCAGTTTTGTTTTTTATTTAACATATTTGTATATTTAGGAATGTTAACTTATTGTGATTAATTCAGAACAAATCACACTACCCTGTGATTAATTAGATTCAAATCGTTTGACAGCCCTAGTATTTTTCCATGGATTCTCTCTCTGATCTTGACAGGTTGTAAAGTTGAGTTGTGGAGCATCCAGAAGACAATCTATGGTACAGTGCTATAGTCTACGGGGTGGCAGGGAGAACTCTTTGTGTTTGCTAAATTGTTTTAGGTTGTGATGTTTGATTGAGAATATCAGAGAACAAATAGCGTTTGGAAGACCAAGGAACACAGCAGACAGATCAAGGAGAAAGTTTAAAGCAGGGTTAGATTCTAAAACAATATTACAAGCTTTGGACATCTCAGAGATTAATCTAACATCTGAAAAGAAAAAGTGTGGCACATTTCAATAAACGCATCAAGACATGATCGTTCCCTGAAACTCAGTGGCGTTCCAAGGAGAGCGTTGATCAGAGACGCAGCCAAGAGGATCACGGTAACTCTGGGGGAGCTGCAAAGATTTACAGTTTGGATAAGAGAATATTATGACCGAACAACTATTAGTATTACACAAATATGTTCTCTATGGAAGAGTGACAAGAAGAGCGCCACAGCGATAAATGTCTTTATTTTATATTTATTTAGCCATTGCTGAAAGAAAGTCATAAGAAGTCCAGTTTGCAGTTATCTGTTCAGCATTTTGGTCAGCTTCATTTTATAAATGTCCTATAGAAACAAATGTGATATGGTATGGTTTGTCACAAGACATCTAGAAAATACAGCAAATATGTAAAAGAGAAACTTTATTAAAATCACGAAACAAGGTGGTGGTAGCATCATGATCTGGAGGCGGTTTTTTTGCAAGGACAGGGAAGCTAGTCAGAAGTCGGAGTTGCTTTTTAATTAATTGGAACATTTAGGTTTTTTCTTGTTTTTGTTTTTACAATTTATATTTTTGCTTTGATCAATTCCATTACATTTAACAATATGATTGCAAGAAAAACAATATAACATCTAATATACTGTAAAAAAAAAAAGCTTTATTTTTGGTGGAAAAAAAATCGTGAATGATCTTACCATTGTTTGTATATAAAGTGTGTGCAGCTATCCTACACCACAACTCTCTCAATCAATGTCAAAAAAAAAATCTTCTTTGTGGTGGTGGGGGGGGGGGCCCCCCATTGGGATGTCAACTGTGGGGACTGGCCTAGGGTGGCCCCCGTGGGCTTATCGCTGCCCCCCCCCCCCCGGAGCCCCTGCATAGTTCCCCTGGGGTTCTCCCCTGCTTTATTTTAAGTATATATATATATATATATATATATATATATATATATATATATATATATATATACATACATACATATATATATATATATATATGTGTATATATATATATATATATACATATGTATGTATGTATATATATATATATACATATATATATATACATACATATGTATATACAGTGTCAAACGGAGGACTATAGCAAAAGCCGTAATGCTCCACTTAAAAGTAAATCTGTTGGGCTTTTACTTGGTACTCAGACACCAATTCTGAGCTCCACAGCTCCACACTGTCAGACAGGATACGTAAAAAAAAAAAAAATCATCTTTGTTTGCCTTCATCTTTAAAAACCTGGTTGCTTCACTGAATCAGAATCAGAATCAGAAAGGGTTTTATTGCCAAATGTTGGGTAGGTTTACGACATTAGGAAATTGCTGCGGAGCAGATGATCCACAAGGAGAAACGTTGCTCTGGATTGGTTCTATTTAGATTGTACTTTCTGTATTTTACTTTTTAGTCTTTTCAATGCGTAGAAGAAGAGCATCTCTTTCCCATTGTGCCTATTGGGCCTCAGCACTGCCCCCTATCAGTGAGGGACATTTTGACTGCACATTTAAGGCCAATCAGAAAGACTAAATATGTCACACACATTCATTAAATATATTAGACAGACTGCAGAATATACGCATGTGTTATACATGTGTAATCAATCATATATATTGTTGATATAAAGAGAGACAGAAGTGAGCATGCGTCACACTGCTTGCTTCATTCACTGTGTGTCACAGCTAGGTGACACACACACTGCACAGCACTGCACTCCCTCACCCCGCAGGCAATACATAAATTCATAATTACCTGTGCCAGGGAGGTTATGTTTTTGCCATGGTTTGTTTGTTTTTCTGTCTGTTAGTTAACAACATAACTCAAAAAATTGTAAGTGGATTTTAGGTGAAATGTCTGGGTCCAGGAACCAGTGATTCGAATTTGGGGTTGATCAGAAAACCACCATTCCCAAGGTCTGTGCTCTCTTCTAGTTATAGAAATTCAGTGATTTTGACCATAAAAATGTTGAAAAACTAACAGAAAAATTGAAGCACCGATTTTCTATTCTTATTCTTAGTGCTGATTTTAATTGTCATTATGACTGGTGAAGCACCGCCTCCCCTGCCTCCCCTGACCACACATCACTGCTAAACATATAGCCAGAGCTACAAAGAATTTGGTTAACATCACAGCTTATTAATGTTTTAGAATGGCCCAGTCAAAGTCCAGACCTAAATGAAGCTGAGATTCAAGACTTGGAGATATATTTGCAGCTAAAAGACAGAGAAAAAGATAAAAACAATTCTCATCAGATAGTTATTTGTAAAAACAAAAGAAACAGAGAAAATAATGATAGCTATGTATTACTCTTCCTCCACTTCATAATCATGAGCTAGTATGTGTTGGTCTATAACATAGAATAAAAAGAAAGTGCAGTAACGTTGGTGGATATAAAGTGGCAAAAGGTTTAGGGGTATGAATATTTGCATGGTTCCCCATATTACTAGATGTTTTAGCTTCAAATGCTAATCCGACATATTTTACAGCTCCGTGTCCCTGAAGTACATCAACATTCTCCCTGTGTCTTTCTAGGCTTCCCGAGCAGGCCGTGTCTGTGTTGAGGAAAAGGAAGCTGAGGGAAAAACTTCTCCAGTCACTCTTTGTGGACCAGATGTATTGGGAAAGCCAGGGTGGCCGACAGAGCATCGAAAAGATGATTGATGTTATTGAGAAGCGAGCCAAGGTCCTCCTCACCTACATCGATGCTCATGGGATCAAAGTCGTTCCGATGAATGACTGATTTATAGTTTACTTAAGAGTTATTCAAAATAGTAAGATCTGCACCTAAATGAGGTGTGAAGAAAGAGAAGGAATATATTATGTAATGGAAGTTTTAAACTTGATTTTCTGGTTTTTATGAGATGTCTAAAAGTTTGTCTTCTGTTCATCATGTTCCAAAAGAGTCTGCTGTGTCAACTATAAACTCTTTACAATGGTAAGAAAGTATCATTTATTATATATTTTTTATTTCTTTTGAAGCAGCACAGAACCCATCAAGCATCAGAACATGTAACTGAGTAGCTACATTGATCCACAGAGCAATGAAGAGCTAAAATCTGTTGTGCTTACTTTCCTCGCAAAGGCATAGATGCAAACAGCATGGCAAAGTCATTGCTCAATACTGTCATGGCAAGAAAAATGAGTGCTGTCCAAAAAGAATAGAAAACAGAAAGTGTCAGCCAGCAGATTTCCATGTGAGAAATTGTGAAATCACTGGTTTGGGAATCTACTTGTACAATGTGTCACACAGCTCTTTTTACTTTCCTATTTGCCTTTTCTCTTGTGTGATCTCTCAGTTTAGTTAATCAATTTTGCTCATTAGGATGCAGATTTAATTAAATTGTACTTAAAATTAGACAACTAGACTTCACTGTGGTTAATTTTTACAGTCAGTTTGGAGTTCCTAGAAAATGTCATGGAATATTTCCCTCTAGAATACAACATCTCAAAGACACATGAACATAGATAGATCATTTCTCTCTTTTGGAAAATGCAGACATTTTTTGTTTAGATTGTGACATAATAAGGAAAGTTCACCATTTAACTATTGGGATGTATACTGTACACCGGTGGGCCTCTAGGCCAGGTCTCCCTTGGTAAAGCAATGTTAAACTAACGGTCAAATAAAAAAAAATAAAAAAATGCTGTTGTAATTTTCTTGGAAGGAGCTATCATATTTTTTGTAGTTTTAGGTATGGATCAGGTGTTTGAATGGATACATTATATAGCCACGTTATGGCCCACAAAACCAAGGTAAGAACTGCTGATTTCGCAGCTGTCCTATAGAGAGTTTCTGGCACCACCAGCAGGGTAAGGCCACAAAAGGTCATTGCTAAAGAAGCTGGATGATTTTATGCATATTAATGTAAAGTTGAGTTGAGGATAATTGCAGCTTTGAGAGAAATTAATGTCTCGTCAACAGATTGGGGGAGATTCAAAAGGCGTGGACTGCAGCTGGAGTCAGTGGTTAAAGAGCCAACACACACAGATAATAATAATAATAATAACAATAATTATACATTTTATTTAAGGGCGCCTTTCTAAACCCAAGGTCACTTTACAGAGAAGAAAAAAACTGAAAAAGAATCCATAGAAAATCAACAAAACTATCAAATAGCAAATAAGGAGACAGTACAACTAACAGAAATCGGTGTCTAAAGTGAATAAGCCTCTTGGAACAGATGTGCTTTGAGCTGCGACTTGAAAAAAGGAAGATGGTCAATATTTCTGATGACAGAAACAAGCGAGTCTTAAAGCCACTGAAAGCTCTGCTCCCCATTGTGGCAAAAGGAACAATATGAGTGGCTGCCGAAGATCTGAGAGAACGGGAAGGAGTGGCGATGTGAAGCAGGTCACACAGATAAGGAGGGACAACGCAATGGATCCACCTAAACACCAGAATTAGAGTTTTAAAGTTGATCCAGCTGCTGAAGAACTGGGTAATGTGTTCTCTGGAGGGAGTCCTTGTTATGATCCGAGCTGCAGAGTTCTGGATGAGTTGGAGTTTATGAAGAAGGAAATTATTGGGGAGACCAACAAGAAGAGAGTTGTTCTAGCGGATCCGGGAGGTGGTGAGGCTATGGACAAGGATGGCAGCAGCAGGGGGAGTAAGGAAAGGATGACGTTTTTACTGTTACTTAAGTGGAAGTATGCAGACCGGATGATATAATTAATGTGAGACTGAAATGAGATAGTACTATCAAGTATGACACACAGACTCTTTACCTGAGGGGAAGGATGAACGGGGGAGTTATTCATGTCATAGGAGAAACTGTGGAGTTTGGTAAAAGTGGAGGCTGTGCCCACAAAAAACCCTTAAGTTTTATAACTGTTAAGTTTGAGAAAATTAAAGGAGAACCATGAAAATCTCCATGAGACAATCTGAAAGGGGAGTAGCGAGGAATTGGGTTTGGAAGAGGTGGGTGTCATCTGCATAACAGTGGAAATTGACATTAAATTAAGAATCTAAATTTTAAATATTTGGCCAAGAGGGAGCATGTAAATAATGAATAGAAGGGGCCCTAATATTGAACCATGGGGGACACCTGCAGAAACAGGAAACAACGTTGAGGAGTGGGATTTAAACAGGATAAACTGGGTGTGGTCTGAAAGATATGAGGTAAACCGAGACCCTCAGTAGATGTATCCTGGGGTCTCATTTATAAACGTTGCGTACGCACAAAACGGGGCCTGAAACTGGCGTACGCCACTTTCAAAGCAAAAGTTGTGATTTATAAAAAACAGACTTGACAGGAAAATGTGCGCACCTGTACGCCAACTCTGACCCGAGCGTACGGACATTTTGGAGACGGGGGGAATCGATGACGCAGTTGGTGAGGTGGTGAACTGCAGCCAGACTGTATATTACTCCTCTCACACATATCATTTCACCTCACACCAAACATTAATTATGGATTCATGTTATTATAAACATCCAAACCAGCAATGATATCTATATTGTAGCTTTGCAGTGAGCTATAGCTCTTCTAAAAACATTTTTCAATATTAAAATAAATACATACAATTTATCTCAAAACCTTAAACTCAGATTAAAGAGCCTGGACTGTGTGCCAATTAATAAATTGAATCATCTGTACCATATATCATTGATTGGCACGTTCATTATGCCAAGGAAGGAAGGAAGCAATCAGTCTTATTGCTGCCAATAGAAATACCCCAACTACTTTCAAGCGTAATATTTGAGATGGATGCACTGGCGTTGCTAGAAGATTTTGCAAATGGAAGGATTAGGAGAGAACGCGTGTTCAGGGATCATGCGGACCTCCTTGCCCATGATGATGACTGGCTAATAAGCAGATTCTGATTCCCTAGAGCTGTGCTCTTGGATCTCTGTGCTGAATTGGGCCCGGTTTTGGAGAGACCGTCCAGGCGGAACCGTGCCATTCCGGTCCAGCTGCAGCTGCTCACCACTCTGGGGCCTTTTGCAACTGGTTGTTACCAGCGGGAATTAGCCGACAGGTATGTGTCTGAGTGACATGATTCTTACTATTCTGCCCAAAGTCCCTTTTTGGAAATAATGCCTTCAAATATGTTATATTTATTTACTAGGTCTGGGATATCACAGCCGTCCCTGAATACCTGCAGTCTTGGATGGGATCATTAAAATGAGCAGGCGATACATCACGTTTCCATATACTGTGGGGGAGCAGGCCGAAATTAAGATGCAATTTGAAGCAATGTCCGGTTTCCCAAACATAATCGGCGCAATTGACTGCACCCATATTGCTATAAGGGCCCCGTCCGAGGATGAATTTTTTTTTGCCTCGACTTTGAGGTCCGACCACTTTTTTTAAATTTCGGGTACCGTCCTGTCAGTTGCACTGACAGTCTGCACTGCAGACGCCACATGCTGCCACTCGGAGTTCTTCCTTTAATTTGTGACACCACTGCTGTGTCCACCAAATAAAATGTCTGTTCTAGCCTCCACTTCACCCACTAGCACTTCAATCTCCATCTCCATAAAGTTTCTCTTCTTGGTTTTTTGTTGTTGTTGCCATATTTCCCCTCTTCTTCATATGCATCAATATTCATGTACTGCTTTGCATTGACCTTTTATGGACGGATTTGGGCGTGTTCAGGGCGGGATATGAGCCAAATTCACGTGCGCAAACTTCCAAGAAGACTGTCATTTATAAAGGGGATATTGTTTACACCTGTGCGTAGGCATGGTTTTATAAATCAGAAATCTTTTTGGCGTACGCAAACTTTTTGTTTTGGTCGTACGTACACTTTTAGTAGGGATTCTACGCAATGTTTTATAAATGAGACCACAGAACTGTCACATTTCTTGTCTTATGTCACACCAACAAAGATCAGAATCTAAACTAAGGAGAAAAAGGACTGGGGTCTCATTTCTAAAACTTTGCGTAGAATCATTACTAAAACCGTACTTAAGCTCAGCAACTTTTTTTTACTTGGGCCTAGTAAGTTTCCGATCGTTTAAACTTGGAGTACGCACAGCTGCACGCACTTTCCGTTTTATAAATTGCACTCTCCCTAGAAATGTGCGCAGGTGTTTTTGGATCATATCCCGCCTCCTACACACCCACTTTCTCCCATGAACGGTCCATGCAAAGTGACTAGTGAATATTCTGCATAGACTTAAGCCAGCTAATAAGGGGCGTTTCACAGGTAACCATGGCAACCGAGAGGCGGAGAAAGTAATTCCACAGAGACAGATGCAGTCTCAGAGGCACAGTAAACTGTTTTTTTTCAATCAATCACTCAATCAGCGCTTTACTCAGCCGAATGCAGCCAAAATGCTTCACATTAAAAGACAAAAATACAGTTGCAAAAAGAAAATGTGTGACAAGAAGAGAGTAAAAAGATTAAAAAATTTAAAAATAAAAGCAGCACAAGCAATAAAAAAGATGAGAACAATAAAGTTTCAATTAGGCCTATATGATTACTTCTTGTAGCAACACTAAGACTGGGATTTATTAAACCAAATAAAACTAGATATTTAAAGCCTGACAGAAAAGGTGCGTTTTAAGTCTACTTTTAAAAAGTATCATGCTTGCAAAATATTGATTTGGGGTCACAAACAAACGGAAGAGCTGCAAGTGACGCAGCGTTGATGCAGCAGCGTTCCTGATATAAAAAGAAGAGCGGGACGGGGTGCACGGTTCCAGTGGGTCAGTAGATCTAACACCGGGTTCAATTCAGCACATAGATCTAATAGGAATGCTTTAAGGAACCTACACCGGGTTCCCCATCCTGATGCTTCCAGTGGCGTGATCTTCAATGAGCGCCAGCATCCATTGTGCAGCATTAGGCAGGGGACGCTGCAGTATTTCACACAATTAATTCAGCAAAGTGTAATTTCTATATAATCTGAATAGATAAATACATCTGAAAATACTGTGATATAATTCTTATGTGCAACATATTTTCATTCAGATTCTCATTTTTATTCTCAGTTCAGAGATGAGGGGGTGACTGCTGGTTGTGTGTCTGTGTGCGCAAAGCTCTACAAGTTTGAAATTGTGGCTTTCACTTTCATTTTTGCCATCTTTCCTGCTGTGCTGTCAGTGTCCTCTGTGTCCACAAAGTGCGTAAGCAAGATCCTTAGTGTGCTTAAAGTTATTAAGCACATTTTTCCATCATGTTTTTTTCCATTAATTCCCAAACTAGTTTTCAGACCCCGTTTTGTGCGTAAGCAAGCTTTATAAATGAGACCCCTGGACTGTTGCTCAGTGATCCAAAGTCTTCTTATCAGATGAAAGTAAAGTTTATATCTCATTTGTAAATCCAAGTCAGAGAGTCTGGAGGAAGAGTGGAAAGGAACAGCATGCAAGCAGCTTGAAGTCCAGTGTGAGGTCTCTGCCTCAGAGATAATTTAGGGAGTCATATCGTCTTCCGGTGTTGGTCCACTGGCTTTTGTCAAGTCCAAAGTCATGAAACCTTAGAGCACTTGATGGATCACACTGCTGACATGCTTTATGGAGATGCTGATTTTGTTCTTCCTGCAGGATTTGGCTTCTAAAGGTACCTTGGTATCATTGTGCTTGATTGACAAGCAAACTGGCCTATCTCCACCAGCAGTCACGGGGCGAGAGGTGGGGTACACCCTGGACAGGTCGGCAGTCCATCGCAGGGCAACACAGAGACACAGGACAATCAACCATGCATGTACACACTCATACCTAGGGGCAATTTAGAGAGATCAATTTACCTAACAGTCATACATTTTTGACTGTGGGAGGAGTACCCAGAGAGAACCCCCGCATGCACAGGGAGAACATGCAAACTCCATGCAGAAAGACCCGTCATTGTTTTTGTACATGCTAATTTTTAAATTGACCCAAAAATCAATTTCAGCCCAAGATTGTTTCAGTTTGAAAAAAAAATGTGTTTCTTTCTGTATCTCTTTTGCAGTTTGTAAAGGTCCAAATACAAAATACTCGATTATAATCAATAGCACCTATCAGGCTTCAGTGGAACCAAAGTTTTTCCTTAAAGGAAAGTTTGTGTATTGCTGTTGTTTTTGGCCGTTAGTGCTTTTAGATATTACAGACACTTCTAAACAACAAGTTAGCAAGTTGCTGTTTTTCTTTCGCCCAAAGCAAAGCCAGAAACAGACTGGGGGTCAGAAATCACGAGGCTTAGAAATCTGCTGTTTGAGCTCTCAAAGATTAGACTGGAGGTTGATTGTTGTTTGCTGTGCATTGAGCAGTCTGTTGTTTTAACCTCTGTGTCCCTGCATTACCATGAGCGGGTTTCAAACCTTGCTCTGTTTGTGTTAAAAAAAAGATCCCTACAGTTTCAAGCCAAACTCTTCATACATATGTACTTGTATAATTTCACCAGGGCATGCACAAACAAAAGATGACCTACACGGGTTAAACAATTGTAAATTCACAGGGATGAGGAGCTGGACCCTTACTGATGGTTTATTGCACCACTTGCACTCAGTCCTCTTCAGTAAAATTACATTGTTGTAAAAGCTTTATGCAGCGTTCTGCAGGCCAAGTCCTTAACCCCAAAATGGACAGTGAGAGAGCAGCTGCTGCATATATAAATATATATATAAATATATATATATAAATATATATATATATATATATATATATATATACAGTGTCAAACGGGGTACTACAGCAAAAGCCGTAATGCTCTTCTTGTGAAAGTAAATCTGTTTGTGTGTGTTTTTTAATGGAGATGGTTTTTTATTGTTTAATGTTGCTGGTTCTTCCAGCGAAGGCAATGAAAATGGTAATAAGCTCTGGCAATAATCTTGTGTATTTACATACTGTATGTTAACCGTATGTTCATCAATGCACACTGTCCCTTTTAAATAAATAAATTCAAATTCAAATATATCGGTGGTGGGCATAGATTGATTTTTTAAATCTAGATTAGCCTCAGTGTAATCTTTAAATTAATCTAGATTAAAATGGCAATCAGAATAAGTGTGCTTCCCAAATGACGTTTCCAAGCCAGGTGGCACATTAGACCAAAATGCATCACAAACTGCTTGAGAAACTTATTCTACTATGATAATTGGTGATGAAAATAAATCATTTTCAATAAGATGTACTTGTGTTTACTAACTTTTATTTCAGATAAACATGAATTTTGAACTGTAGGCCTACATAAGAGGTTGTGATGAACTGTTTACAGTCAGTAGCCTTGTGTCAGTCAGTCCAAGCTCTATTTCTCCTTCTTCCACCAGTCACTCAGGCAGACCAGCTTGTTCACATTTTCTAGTGACAAACTAGATCTCCTCTTCTGCACAATATGGCCTGCTAAAGAAAAAAGTATCTCGCATGGGTCAGTTGTGGCAGGAGTCCCCAAGTATTTACGGGCAATGTGGGCCATCTTACCATAGACAGCAGTGTGCTTCAAACACCACTTCAGTGGACACTGATCTAGACTGGCACTGGGCTCTACCGAGTACCTCTCCACAGTATTGTCTTCTGGTATCTCCTCATCTGATTCTGAGTCTGATCCCATAAGTAGCAGGGCTGTTTTCTTCTTGGGTGGCTCAGGGTTCTCCTCCCCGAGTGGCTGCAGAGCAGGTTCTTCTCCCTTCACCAACTCACTTAGCTTTGCCCACGCTGGCTCCCTCTCTGTTCTGGGCAAGCATGTGAGGTCCTTAAATCGTGGATCTAGAGCAGTCGCACCACCTTTGAAAATTTCACTTTCCATATTTCTTCATGACTCATTCATCTATTCATTGACCAATCTACTGGCTTAACAGTCTATAGTGGTCAAACAATGCAGTTATCTTCTGGTCAGTGTGACATAACTTAAGCCATTCCAGGTTTATTTTCCTCCTCTGCTGGTTGAGTTCCTTGGTGAAGGCAGCCTTGAATCGCATAATAGAAGCAGGATCATCAACTGAGATCTTCATCGCGTGCTGAAAGTGGCACAGGGCAGGTAGAACCACAGAGCAGGATACATACTTATCCCCACCGAGGAGCTCAATGACGTACCTACACACACAGACAGACACACACTCACAGACACACCCACACATACACACACACACACACACACACACACACACACACACACACACACACACACACACACACACACACACTCACAGACACCCACACACCCACACACACACACACACACACACATACACACACATACACACACATACACACACATACACACACATACACACATACACACACATACACACATACACACACACACACACACACACACACACACACACGTTTTTACTACATTGTGGGGTCACATGACTGGAGAGGTGCTGGTGGGATCCACCTTTTCTACATGGTTTTTAGTATTAATTTCAATTGCTAAATTCATGTTATTTTTTTCTATAGTGGATCATCACTTGAAATATTAAATACTCTCACATGGAAAAAAAACCTGAATTTTGTTTTCCTGTGGGGACCCCTCCTTTTTAAAGTGAGCAATTCTACTTTCCACCACAAATAAAGCACTTCCTACCATGTTAATCTGAACAGCTATAATACTTCAGCAGTTATGCTGACAGTGCAACTCCACCACACTTTAACTGCTCAATCCAAACATGTGTTGTGTTTAAATTCTTTATTTAACACAATACATTGTTCATGGCAACTAAATGTTTGCCATTACCATAAAAAAAGCAAGTAGGACATTGATTGTTCATTTCTAAACAAAATAGTCGAAGTTTTCCCTTTAACCTAAATTTTTCACATAGTAAAGACAGCAATGAACATGAAAAAGTCCCACAGTGCACAAATATGTAAAGAAAGCTATGAAATTTGTTTACATTCATTATAGCTGGCCTATTGTAAACATGAGCTTCAACATAAGATGTGAAAAACAGCACTGAACTGACCAACTGTGTGTTTAAATCAAAACTTAGTCTTTTAGCACTTTGGCGCCTCAATGCTGTGATTGTTTGGCATTTAACTTAACTGTTTTCCAGGTCCTTTGTCCAAGTTCTTTTGGCGAAGCTTCAATTAATGTAATACAGTCCGACTTACCAGGAACATTCCCACCTTCGATAAACCTTAAGGTTTTTTCGACAGCATGAGTCTCTACTGCAGACCAGCTCCTTTTCTGTAAAGCTCCTGAGAACAAACAAAAGTTAATCGGATTATAATTGATTTGAACTGAAGGGGCCTTTTTGACACTTGAGTACACTGCACAACATTTAAAACTGTAAAATACAGAAACAAAAGGACAGGTTGAAATGTGACACTGCTATGTTTGTGGATTGAAAGCAAGTTTAAACCGATGACTCTTGAGTGAGGATTTGAAAAGGCAAGCTGAAGTGATTTCAGATGTTAATTTCCAGAGCATAGTAACGAGACAGCTTGGAGGGACAGACAAGGGAACAGGAAATCGAACAAGTCAAATAAAAACAATTTTTGCCATTTCAAAAGGAGAATATTGTACTGCATGTAAATACCTCATAAGTGACAAACGTCCCCATATGGTTTTACACAAATGCTATAATAATTAAAACATCCAGAGCTAAATGAAAACCTGTACAGTACCATCAGAATCTTTGGACTGTGTTCCACAAACTTACCAACTAAGAGAAAATCATTTTAGGCAACAAGTAATGAAATCCAACCAATTTACAGTCCCCTGCAAAAGAATTTGGACAGTTAAGCCAAGTTCTTTGTTTTTGCCGTCAACTGAAGAGGTATGATTTTCTTTGCTGTGTACTGAACACTTTCAGGTTTGTCTTCAAAAATTATTATCAGGCGATTTACCTGCCAGCTTTTGATTTCAGGTTTTTACATCCAGATGTGATGAGCAATTTAAGATATCAGTTTGTTTAAACCCACCTATTTTAATTAAAGTAAACGTATTGAACGAAACACTGAATAAAGTAAACGCTTACTTCCTTGCATATCTGCTTTAATAACTCAATCAAGCCTCAGCCTTTGATATCGAAAAACTTTAGCATTCTTTTCTGATGTTTTTCCAGTCATTTAACACAGCTTCTTCAGTTACTTGTTTTGAGGCGTTAGCCCTTCAGTCTCCCCTTTAGCAGGTGAAAGGCATCCTGTTCTGCTATCTGATGAGTAGTTTGCGTCATCTGGTGTAGCCTCTGTACTTCTGATAATCAAGTCTACTCAGAACAGTAAATTGTGACTCCTTCCCTCTTGCCCTTTTGGAGGTTGTTGCTGATCTCATGTAGTTGTTTTAGGGTCTTTCCTGACCGCTTTTACAATGTTCATCAGCCAAGCCAACTATGTAAATAAAGCACTTCAAAACAGCCGAAACAGACTAAAGTGCTGTCCATAAGATTCAGGAAGAATAAAACTCAAATTGAAAAGTGCTTAGAGCAGATAAAAATAAGTGAAATAAAACTATCGGGGGTCGCATAGCACAGTGGTTAGGATGGGCTCCCCATGTTCAGAGGGCTTGGTCCTCTAAGTAGTTGTCCTGGGGTTCAATCCCACCCCGTGGACATGTGCCGACTGCCTTCTCCCACTTCTGTTAATAAAATTAGAAAAACCAATATCTTAAACCATTAAGATTTTAGTTGTTAATTTGTACATAAGTTGGGGTTCCAGCTCATAAAACTCACGAAAAACAGGAATTCAAACCGTTAGAATACTGTGAAGAAATCATTTACTTCCCAGTTTTTGCAGAAAGAAAGAAATTAGGATCACATCAATCCGAATATGGTACTTTCAAAACAATATCCTAATCTTCAATACTTGGTAGGGAATCCCTTTGCCTTAATCACTGCCTCGATGTGCCGTGGCATTGAGCCAATCAGCCTGTGGCATTGCCTGGGAGTTATGGAAGCCCAGATTTCCTTGATGGTTGCTGTCAGCTCTTTGTTTTTCTGGTGCCCCTCTGATAGGCGGCTGCCCCCCCCCGCAACCCTGCATAGGAGGGGCAGGTACAGAAAATGGATGGATGGATGAGTTCTGTTATTACATACCTGATGTTTGATCCTTCCTTTTAGCCTTTGTGAAGAGTTTCTTCTGTGCTGAAGATCCTGCAAAAGAAATCCCACAATATAAGAATAACTGATGCAAGACACAGACAAGCAGTCAGTCTAGCATTTGAAACAGTCAGGTTTTGGAATGTCTTAATGTTTTCTAAATTACAATTTTATTCAGTGGCTCTCAGCTTCCCGTTAACATTTTGGTAGAAATTAATCCAAAAAAAACCTTCCAAAAACAATGAAAGGATATTATTAGAAATGGAGTCCTTTAGCTTTTCTCAACATGAATCTTATCAGGTACAAACCATACCCACATTTACATTTCCTTTATGATATCTATGGTAATAAGAAACTTTAAGGAGGCAAAATCCTCAGGTTTTTGGAATGGCATTTCATTAAATTGAGGATTTTGTGAGCTGAAAGGTAATGACATGTTTCTACATATTAGTTTGTTATCCACTTATTTAAAAACAAAAGTAGGATCATATTAGCACACAATAGCAGCCATTTGAGAGAAGGACTTAAAGTGTAGTATAAAGTTTGGGAAATACCGGTTTTAGAGGGACACTTCAGGCTCCACTTTATATATTTTATTACCAGGAACAAACAGATTGAAGAGAAAAACGCAAAGTATTTTACAATAAGTCAATAAGAAAGATAAAAGCACTTATTTTCCTTTCAGCTGCTCCCTTCAGGGATCTCTACAGTAAATAATTAATCTTCAGTTAACCCCATCTTCTGCATCCTCACTCACACCAACCACCCTCATGTCCTTCACTGCATCCATGAACTTCCTCTTTGGTCTTCCTCTAAGCCTTCTTCCTGGCAGCTCTAACCTCAGGATCCTTTTACCAACATACTCACTGTATCTCCTCTGAACATGTCCAAACCATCTCAATCTGGCTTCCCTGACCATTTCCAAAACATCTACAATCGTGGCCAAAAGTTTTGAGAATTACATAAATATTGGAAATCGGAAAAGTTGCTGCTTAAGTTTTTTAACTCAAGTGAGAATGTTGACGAGCACAAGGCTGGAGATTATTATGTCAGGCTGATTGGGTTAGAATGGCAGAGTTGACATGTGAAAAGGAGGGTGATGCTTGAAATCATTGTTCTTCCATTGTTAACCATGGTGACCTGCAAAGAAACGCGTGCAGCCATTATTCGCCTGCATAAAAATGGCTTCACAGGCAAGGATATTGTGGGTACAAAAATTGCACCTAAATCAACAATTTATAAGATTATCAAGAACTTCAAGGAAAGCGGTTCAATTCATGTCAAGAAGGCTTCAGGGCATCCAAGAAAGTCCAGCAAGCGCCAGGATCGTCTCCTAAAGAGGATTCACCTGCTGGATCGGAGTGCCACCAATGAAGAGCTTGCTCAGGAATGGCAGCAGGCAGGTGTGAACGCATCTGCACGCACAGTGAGGCGAAGACTTTTGGAAGATGGCCTGGTGTCAAGAAGGCCACCAAAGAAGCCACTTCTCTCTAAAAAACATCAGGGACAGATTTATCTTCTGCAGAAAGTCTGGTGAATGGACTGCTGAGGACTGGGGCAAAGTCATATTCTCCGATGAAGCCTCTTTCCGATTGTTTGGGGCACCTGGAAAAAGGCTTGTCCGGAGAAGAAAAGGTGAGCGCTACCATCAGTCCTGTGTCATGCCAACAGTAAAGCATCCTGAGACCATTCATGTGTGGGGTTGCTTCTCATCCAAGGGAGTGGGCTCACTTACAATTTTGCCCAACAACAGCCATGAATAGAGAATGGTACCAAAACACCCTCCAACAGCAACTTCCAACAATCCAACAACAGTTTGGTGAAGAACAATGCATTTTCCAAATGCATTGTTCTTCACATGGCAAAAGTGATAACTAAGTGGCTCGGGGACCAAAACGTTGAGATTTTGGGTCCATGGCCTGGAAACTCCCCAGTTCTTAATCCCATTGAGAACTTGTGGTCAGGTATAAAGTGCTTGTAATTATATTTCAGTACATCACAGAAACAATTGAAACAAAAGATCTAAAAGTAGTTTTGCAGCAAACTGTGAAAACTAATGTTTGTGTCATTCTCAAAACTTTGTACACAACTGTACATGAGTTGTCCCTTTGATGTATCAATTCCTTATCCTATCCATCCTCGTCACTCCCAAAGAGAACCTCAACATCTTCAGCTCCGCCTCAGCATCTCTGTACTGCACATACTAAAAATATAAATTATGAAAGCACAAAAGGGAGATTCACTTGAAAAGTATTTTAGGTGTGACACTGTTGCCAATATTAGATTGTATAGTTGGAAAGCATGCTTATTCCTCTCCAATTAAAGCCACATTTGTTTAGAACATTAGCAGGGGGAGCAGCAGAAATTTAAATCGACTCTTCACAGTAAACATTTTGTAAATCTCTGCTGAAAAACAAACAAAACATGATTCAAACAAATATACAGAAACCTAATGTTTACTAAACTTTGTGTTTCTGAACAAGAGCCCATTAATATTAGCAAGAAAGCTGATGAATGATGAAGACAGGTTTTCATGTGATCTGTTAACATGTGAGATACCTGATTCAAAGCTGTGACTGTCCGACTCCATCTCCTGCATTTCTTGAGGTGTTGAAGATCCTGCTTGAACACAGTGCGAACAGTGTAAACTACAGCCTGGACATTTATCAAAAATCATCATTTTGTCTGCAAGATACCTGGAAGAAAGTCCTCATCGGTAGACTCTTCAGTCAGCTGTCTTCTGGATGTTGATGATCCTTTGTAAATAAAAAGATGCTGTAAGATGAGTTGAATTTTGACATGAATTAAAAAATTCTTTGCAACCTGGCAGAGTTATAAAAAAAGAAAGAAAATTGATTCATTGATATTGAAATGATGTTTACTTAGAAAACACAATATCGATCAAATCCATAAATCTACTGTCATTTTAAGAAGTATTTATAAAGTGTTTTTCATAATCAAAATTGTTTTTAAATGGAAATTTTGAATAGAATTGATATATAATGGAATAACGAATTGGAAAATTGAATCTTAAACCTATGAACATATTGGCTCAGTATTTTGGCAGTGATATACAGCCATTTGTAACCTACCTCCTGGTGAACGAAAATATAAGTCCTCTGTGTCAGAGACCTCGCCAGCTGCTCTTTCCAGTACTTCCTCTTAAAATAGGCATTAAAGTATAAAACACAATGACTAATAATTTACTCTGAACTAAATTGATAGGTATTCCCTAATGTTTTTACTATTTGGATCTATTTGGATTTGATCCATGTTCATGCCTTTGTAGTCTGACTGCCGGCCTTGTTCCATGGCAATTATGACTTTGCTGACCTTGGCCAACTGTAGCGTCCCCTCCTGTTATACTCTCTATAAACTCTAATGTCATGTCCCAGAATTTGCAAGTGTAACCATTTCATTGTCCCTTAAATTTAAAACTGTAGAAAGCGTGGCAACCTGTCTTATTAGCTTTGTGGTTCACAATCAATCAGGTTCTGTAATTGTGTATGTCTGTTGAGATGGCCACCGGCCAGCACCCGGGAACGACTACCGAGTTATCACTGTTCCGACTATCTGTGCTACCCCTCGGCTGAGTACGTAAGGTCGGAGGACGAGATGGGTGGAAAAGGCGGGGATAGGTGGGAGCAGGCGTTTCAGCAACCCCGAGAACTCCCAGCAGAGACTCAAAGATTACTCTAACATGAGTGAATGGGTCAGAGCAACACTTCAGGCATGTTTTTAATGAGGGAAAGACAGGTTCTCAGGATATTAAGCTTCAGAAAATCCATTTTGCATAATACCCCCCTTTAAGCTACTTGTTTCACATTTACATGACAGCCTTTGTATATTAGTTTCACTTCTGTGATATCGTTATACTGCATGTAAACAAGTCCCATTAATTAGAGTCGTATAATAAATGCGGTGCATTTTCTGGGCTATTTGTGCTTATAATCATTCTACATTTTAATATTCTGGAGTAAGAATGCTGCCATCAGCTCTATGTCTTACTTGCTTGGTATATATTCAGTAGCTGCTTTACAAACTAATAACAGATTTCCAGAGTTATCAGTCTCTACAGATCCGTACTAACATCTATATGTTCTACCCACGTATATTTAACAGGTGGGATATTCTGATCAACGTTTTCCATGCATGTTTTATGTGCTTGTTTTAGCTTTATATTAAACGGGTAGCATGTTCTGTGGATTGAAAGAAAAGTTTTCGTATTCATATAAATTGTTGCTATGTTAGGCATTACTGCTAAACTGCCACTTTCCGATGATTATATTTAACATCAAAGCTAACAGTTGTTTTCGGCATGTAAACATACCGGTAGCACTTTGAGGGGTAGCACCGACAGATGGACATAGCCATCTATGCTCGCTACGGTAGGACATTCTGATGAGGTAGCACAGATCGTCAGAACAGATCACAACTACCAAAAGAGCCATACTTTGTAGCAGGCTAGACGCTGGTCAGGTGTGCTATGAGTAAGGCTTTTATGAAACTGTCCAATTTTATACAAACCATTTTAGACAAAATACCAATTCAATGAAAGAACAAAAACAACTTACAAATTACAAATTGAGGTATTCATCAATTCCAAGACAGATTTGTAGACTTTTTTCCTAAGGTAAAACTGAAATTACTGTAATACTTTTACTTAGTCCCTTATACATTTTTAATAGTTTGTTACACTGTTCTCTAAAAATTTAAAAACACTGATCGTAAATGACATTGAAGGTGGACCGAAATATCTTTAAGTCAGTTTGGCATCTACAGTCAAACAGACTACAAACTTCAATCAGCTTACAGACAGGGGTAAATTATTCTAATGGTTGTCCCATGTTGATCTGGTATCTGAAAACAAGAAATTACATCTTTATGCCCCCCCCCCCCACACACACACGTAATTAAACCTTTATCGAATCAGGTACGATTCAAGTTTCTCCAACCTGAAGACATTTATGATCCCTACAATTGTGAACATGACCACTGATCGACACATTTGGAGATAATTAAACTCAAACTCACGCAATCCCACAACCAAGCATCGGGGAAAACCATACCATTTTAAATTAAAACATTCTCCGAAATGGATGCTTGTAATTTTTAATCATGAAAATAGATGACATCCAGAGGGAGACCAGCACTTTGTTAAAAAGCCACACTTTGACTCACTAACCTACAACATGTCCTATCTGAGCAAAACATGCTGCTGCTCATGACCTGCACTGGGCAACAGATTAGCAGTCATGTATAGAAATATGGGAAAGAGGCGAAGATCATTCAAAACTGTATGCGATCTGTATCTTAAGCGAGAGCAGAAAACACAGACGAGGTGGAGGTGCAGCCACCATCTTTCACAACTCAATGAACTTTAAAAAAGGTAACTCTGGGCACGTTTGATTCTTTTGAATACCTAGCCACCCAGATAAACGGGCCTAAAGAAGCTTTATTTCTAAGTTTATATAAACCACCAAAACTTAACTCTAACTTCTTTAATGATTTCAATTACCTTCTTTCTGTAATATGTATCGACTATGACCAACTAATCATTGTGGGGGACTTTAATATCCATACCGACAACAGCCAAGATAGACAAGCAAAAACGTTAGATGATACTCTCCATAACTTCGGACTGATCCAGCATGTCAAACAACCAACACACAAAGGACACACTCTGGACTTAATTATCAGCAAAGGTTTAAATATTTCCAACATCTCAGTAATTAATATTGCATTATCCTACCATTTCTGTATTTTCTTTGAAAGTACCATCTCTCCTAAATTATCCAGCCACAGTAAGACCACTATAAAAAAGCGTTTTCTAGGGGACAGTTCAGTAGAAACCTTTAAACGTATTTATCCTTCCACCACATCCCCCTCATCTCCCAACTCAGTAAATAAGCTGGTAGATAATTTCCTCACAAAAATCTCAGACATCATGGATTCCATTGCTCCAACTAAAGTGAAAGTGGTCTCAGGTAGAATGAAGTCTCCGTGGACAAGTAATCCACTGATACGTAGTGAAAACAGGGAGTGTCGACGAGCCGAGAGAAAATGGCGGAAAACTAGACTCCAGGTTCACTGTGAGATCCACAAAGAGAGACTAAATAGATATCAGCTAACTATAAAAGATGCTAGGGAATCATTCTTATCGGAAATCATCAACAGAAACATTAATAATGCACGGACTCTATTTGCAACAGTGGAAAGACTAATCCTTTAGTGACAGTAGCCCCTGAACTAAACTCTACCAGGGCCTGCAATGAATTCGCCAGCCTTTTCACCGAAAAGATTCTAGCAATTAGACGGTCAATCTGTACCTCAATATTGAACCCACAACCAGTGCCATCCCCAATCAACAACAATGTAGAGAAAATGTCTGAATTCCACGAATTAAACCAGAACAGCCTTGAAAGAAATCATTATCCAATTAAGCTCCTTCTCCTGCTGTCTTGATATCCTACCCACAGCTTTTCTAAAGAAAGTTCTTCCTGTTATTGTGTCTGATCTTATTCAAATAGTGAACTCATCCCTGCTATCAGGTGTCTTCCCTCAGGCTTTAAAAACATATTTTAAACCGCTGCTAAAGAAGAAGAATCTGGACAACACGTTAATGCAGAACTAAAGGCCAATCTCTAATCTTCCATTCATCAGTAAGATTTATTGAAAAAGCTGTTTCAGCAGTTAAATAGCTTCCTAACATTGACCAACCGTTTTGATGCTTTTCAGTCTGGTTTCCGTGCTCACCACAGCACCAAGACTGCCCTCGTCAAAGTATTCAATGACATCCGCATAAATACAGACTGTGGTAGAACCACAGTGCTGGTTCTGTTGGACCTCAGTGTTGATCATGATATTTTATTGGAACGACTGGAGATCTGGGTCGGACTCTCTGGTACACTACTTGGCTGGTTTGAGTCTTACCTAAAGAACAGGGACTTCTATGTTTCAATAGGAAACTTTTCATCAGAACGAACAGAAATCACATGTGGGGTGCCCCAGGGCTACATCCTGGGGCCCTCCTTATTTAATATCTACTTGCTCCCACTATGCAAGATTATAGCAACCAATAATAACTACGCGGATGACACTCAGCTCTACATTACAATGTCACCAAGTGACTCTGAACCCATTCAAACCCTAAATCAATGCATTGACCAAATAAATGGATGGGCCATAACTTTCTCCAGCTGAATAGAAACAAAACTGAAGTAATTACTTTTGGACCTAAAGAGGAACGATCAGCATTCAGCACACAGCTTCAGTTAATCCAGCTAGAAACTACTGATCAGGCCTGAAATCTAGGTGTAGTAATGGACTCAGACCTGAACCTCCAGGGTCACATAAAGGCAATAACAAGGTCAGCCTTCTATCACCTGAAGAACATTTCTAGGATTAAACGACTGATGTCGCAACAAGACCTAGAAAAACTCCTCCATGCGTTTATCTTTAGTGGGATTGATTACTGCAACAGAGTCTTCACAGGTCTGCCTAAAGAGTCAATCAGACAGCTGCAGCTGATCCAGAACGCTGCTGCTCGTGTTCCTCACTAGAACCAGGAAAGTAGAGCACATCACCCCAGTTCTAAAGTCCTTACACTGGCTCCCTGTAGCTCAGAGAATAGACTTTAAAATAGTTTTACTAGTTTATAAATCATTACATGGCTTAGCACAAAAATATGTTGAAGACCTGTTGTCACGGTACCAACCACCAAGACCACTCCGGTCCTCCAACTCTAGCCTACTAAACATCCCTAGACTCAGAATTAAACATGGAGAAGCAGCTTTCAGTTTCTATCCCCCCCCCCTTATCTGGAACAGACTTCCTGACGAGTGTAGAGCTGCTGAAACTCTGAACTGCTTTAAATCGAGACTAAAAACCATTTGTTTAGAATTGCCTTCGAGTAAATGCTTGATGTCATATGTATGAAATGTGTTCATGGTCTCTTGCTTTTTTAAATCTTTCTCTTGCTTTATTGTGTGTCATGTGTAATGTGTGTTTCTTTTATGTGTTTTTTTTAAATTACCAAATCATGTAAAGCACATTGAATTACCCTGCTGTTGAAAGTGTGCTATACAAATAAAATTGTCTTGCCTTACCTGTGCAGCTTTAAATTTTAAAATACAAACTTCACACATGAGCACACGTTACAGCCTCACTAAACAGAATGCAGGCCAGAATACATCAGCACATTGACCTTACCTGTTGGGAATTTATGTACTTCATGTACTTCTGGGCACTTTTCATGGTGATCCCTCAGATGATCCAAACATTTCTTGAACCTTGTTAGTCTGCCAATTAGACATGAGAAAAATCACATTAAATATACATGCATGCTGAGGCATCACAGTTAAAGTCATGCTTACTGTGTTTCTAAAAAAACAAGCTCTCAGCAATAACATTTACTGAGATGCTTAAACAGCTTATTTAAACGGTTTCTACTTGAAATTATATTATCTCACAGGCTCCTCACAGTAGTATGCCCCATGCAATTATCAAGCATTTCAGCAGCTACTCCCTCTGCAGACGTGCACTGAGCAAAACAGGATCTGCAGCTGCATGCAGGTTCCACAAACGGAAAACCCACGGTTCTGTCCAGGCCAATTGCACACACCGGACATGCACGTTTTGCGTGCTCATTGCTGAATGCACTGCCATGAAAGACGGCTGTGCTCGGATTTCCTGAAACCGTCCATGTTACCGACCCTTTATCAAACTAAAGAGCAGCAGAGCAGCACTGCATTGTTTCAATAAAACTGCTTATATGAGTGGGTTAACCAGACTCCATGTTTAACACAAGTTTAATTTTACTGGGCCTCATGCACAAGACCATGGTCTACAGACACGCGTTTTAAATTTAAAACAAATAGCTCATAACTCATCAGAATTACTCAAGATAAACTCTTTACGCTGCAACTTGAACGTGAAAATTAAAATGCTGACCAGGTTAAAACGTGTTTGTATTCAGGCCTTACTCCCACCTTCCTCGCCTCCACCACTGCATACTTGAGTATCGCAATAAGATTAAGCTTTTAAAGTTAATACAAATGTAAAATAGGTTAAATTCAGCTCCAAATAAATAACCAAATGAGTTTCAAGGAGCCATCTTAATCCTTCAGTATTCCTCCAGGCTACCGAGCTAATTAGCATGAGCTAGCCTCACAAAACACAAACAAAAAAATATTGTATAGTTAAAAAGTTTAACTCATAAACAACTAAAATATCTCTGGAACGTCTTTGCATATATTCAAGAGCAGGAATGTTAACATTTTGATTTGACTTACCTGGTTTTCATCGTGTAATCGCTCTCTGCAGAAACATCCTTGCTCCTTCCAATATGGCTCCTCTCCTCATGCTGAACTGAGCGTGAGTGTCTGCAGGGGCGGAGCTAAACCGATAGGTAACGTGGGGACAGCGAATTTCAGGAAATGTGTGTTTGCAATCATGATAGATTCTCTCCAGCTGCTGTGGCACACACTTTGTGGGGGGATGGGCATGGTCATCAAGGGGACCGGAACAGTCTGGAAATGTCAGCTTACTCTTATCTGCACACATTTCTTTCCTGTAGGCTTCCTTTTGTTTCATTGTTATTCAATTATTCAGTTATTTTTATTTTTTATATATTATTTTTAGTTAAAAAATAAACTATTAATTAAAAGAGAAATCCAAAAAAGAAATAAAACAGCAGTTTAAGTTTAGCTATATATATATAAAACACTCCACTGTCTACACACTGACATGAAACAAACGTCTCTGTGCTCTAGAATTGTGGCACAGCAATATTTTCTGATTTTCTTTTCTTTCAAAACAGCTAGAGAATCCCTTTGTTACATTTTCCTTCCAAACTGGGTGGATACATTTTGGGGTCAGGAAGTAAGAGTAAAAAAGAGTAAAAGCATGTTGAATTTTACATTATTCTGTCATTCCTGCTGCCAGCGGAAGAGGCACTTATCCACCACTTTTTTACATGCGTTTCACGTTTTTCCATTCTGACCGTACAGCGCTGTCTCACCCAAAAAGGATTGCAGGTGTTAGTTTTTTTTCAAAAACTTTTGCAGGCCTTACTGGTGGTCCTGAAAATCAGTGGTGGGTCATTGCACCCTGGGATGCCAAGAAAGGTGCCTCTTGGCTGGGATACAGTGCCTTCAGAAGAAGGCCCTCTGGAAGTCTGGAGAACCAGGGGGTCAAAGGTCACCATAGTACAGTGAATTTGAAGGGGCCCATTCGCGTAGGTTGAAGTTTGGTGCATACATCCTCTGTGACACAGGGAATAAACCTGCCAAGTTTGAGGTCTATACATCACTCCTAATTCAAATTCAATTCAAAATCAAAAATACTTTATTGATCCCAGAGGGAAATTAAGTGTTGTAGCTCATATAATTAATCCTTTAAGGAGTTGTTGTAGATGATGATGGCTGTGGGCAGGAAGGATTTCCTGTAGCGGTCTGTATTGCAGCGAAACTGAAGTAGCCTCCGACTGAAGACGCTCTGTTGTTGTATGACAGTCACATGAAGAGGATGCTCAGGGTTGTCCATGATTGTTTTGATTTTATGAAGAATCCTTCTTTGCATCACCATCTCCAGTGGTTCCACAGTAGTGTCAAGAACAGAATCACCCTTCTTTATCAAGTTGTTGAGCCTTTTTATGTCCCTGGCTCTGATGCTGCTACCCCAACAGATGATAGCTGAAGAGATTACACTCTCCACAACAGGCTTGTAGAATATCTGCAGCATCTTGCTGCAAATCTTGAAGGACCTAAGCTTCCTCAAGAAGTACAGTCTGCTCTGTCCCTTCTTGTAGAAAGTTTCACTGTTCAGTCTCCAGTCCAGTTTGTTGTCCAGGTGAACTCAGAGGTATTTTTACTCCTCAACCACCTCCACTTCTTCTCCCATGATGGAAACAGTGTTTGACTTATCCCTGTTTCTTCTGAAATCTACAATCATCTCCTTTGTTTTATTCACATTCAAAGTAAGACGATTGTTTCCACATCATGTCACAAAGCGGTCCACCAGCTCTCTGTATTCAGCTTCTTGTCCCTCTCTGATACACCCCACAACTGCATCATCTTTTTCAGAATGCAGAGTTTTTTTCTTCTTCAGTTTTTCTGCAGATGACAGGTCTCTGATTTCTACTAGAATCTTGAGGTGTACATAGTGAAAAGGAATGGTGAGAGTACGATCCCCTGTGGTGCTCCTGTGCTGCTAACCACCTGGTTTGACACACAATTCTTCAGTTTCACAAACTGTGGTCTGTTTGTCAGTTAGTCATCGATCCAGGCGATTGCTAAAGGCTCCACCTGTGTCTTCAGGGGTTTCTGACGAAGCAAATCAGGCTGAATTGTGTTAAATCCACTGGAGAAATCAAAGAACATGATCTTCACAGTGCTGCCTGCTTTGTCCAGATGACAGTGGGTTGGTTGAAGCAGGTGGATAATGGCATCTTCAACTCTAACTCCACGGCGATAAGAAAACTGCAGCGGGTCCTGATATGTTTTTGTTTGCTTACTCAGGGGGGCCAACAGGAGTCTCTCCGGGACCTTCATGATGTGGGATGTCAGGGCAACAGGTCTATAGTCATTAATGACTGATGGGTGAGTTCTTTTTGGTACTGGAACAAGGCATGGTGTCTTCCACAACACTGGAACCTTCTCCTGGGTTAGGCTAAGGTTGAAGAGGTGCAGAATCCCACAGAGCTGCTCTGCACAGGCCTTCAGGACTCTGGGGCTGACACCATCTGGACCTGCAGCCTTTTTCTGGTTCAGTTTTTCTAGCTGCCTCTTCACCTGACTTTTGGAGACAGACAAGTGGGAGGGGGATGCAAAGGGGGAGACGTGGATGCAGAGCAGGAGCAAAAATGAGACAGAAGGAGGAAGTTCAAGCAATCTCTTCCATTGATCATAATGGGCAACGTAAGATCACTGGCTAACAAGATGGATGAACTCCAAGCCTTCACCAGGACTCAGCCAGAGTCCCAAGAATGCAGTATTATATGCTTTACTGAGACGTGGCTGCTGGATCATATCCCCGACTCCAACGTCTCTCTGCCAGGCTTCCTGACTGTATTAGCAGACAGAGATCTGAAAACAAGCAGGAAAAGAAAAGGAGGTGGAGTAGCAGTGCTGATCAACAACAGATGGTGTCATCCAGGACATGTTACTGTGAAGCTTCATCACTGCAGCCCAGATGTGGAACTCTAGGCAGTAAGTTTTCGTCCATATTATTTACCAAGAGAGTTCTCCAGTGTAGTTTTGGCAGTTGTTTACATTCCACCTTCAGCCGTTGCCGACAATGCATTTGATGTCATCAGTTCCGTTGTTGCTAAGCTACAGACACAGCACCCCAATGCATTTGTGGCAATATCTGGTGATTTTAATCATGCCTCGCTCTCTACTACACTTCCAACATTTCAACAGTTTGTCAGCTGCTCTACAAGAGAAAACAGAACCTTGGATTTGTTTTATGCAAATGTAACATGTCCAAACCAAGACCTCTGGGACAATCAGATCAAAATCTTGTTTTTCTCTGTTCAGAATATAATCCACTTGTTCAGAGGCAACCTGTTACAAAGAAAACTTTGAGAAAATGGTCACAGGAAGCTGAAGAAGCCCTGCAGGGTTGTTTTGCAACCACAGACTGGATGACTCTTTGTCAAGCACATGGAGAGGACATCAATGCCATGACTGAGTGTGTGACTGACTATATAAACTTCTGTGTGGACAACATCATCTCCACCAGAACAGTGAGATGATTCCCTAATAACAAACCCTGGATCACCAGTGACCTGAAGGAACTGCTAAACCAGAAAAAAAGAGCCTTCAGGGAGGGAGACAGGGAATTACTGAGGAGTATACAGAAGCAACTTAAGGTCAAGATCAGAGACTTCAGAGACTTGAGTTTGACTTCAACCAAGCCAGGAAATGCTGCTACCCCCTTTGCCTCCCCCTCCCACTTGTCTGTCTCCAAAAGTCAGGTGAAGAGGCAGCTAGAGAAACTGAACCGGAACCAGGCTGCAGGTCCAGATGGTGTCGGCCCCAGAGTCGTGAAGGCCTATGCAGAGCAGCTCTGTGGGATTCTGCAACACCTCTTCAACATTAGCCTAACTCAGGAGAAGGTTCCAGTGTTGTGGAAGACATCCTGCCTTGTTCCAGTACCAAAAAGAACTCACCCATCAGTCATTAATGACTATAGACCCGTTGCCCTGACATCCCACATCATGAAGGTCCTGGAGAGACTCCTGTTGGCACCCCTGAGTAAGCAAACAAGAACGTATCAGGACCCACTGCAGTTTGCTTATCGCTGTGGAGTTGGAGTTGAAGATGCCATCATACACCTGCTTCAACCAACCCACTGTCATCTGGACAAAGCAGGCAGCACGGTGAAGATCATGTTCTTTGATTTCTCCAGTGCATTTAACACAATTCAGCCTGATTTGCTTTGTCAGAAACTCCTGAAGACACAGTTGGAGCCTTTAACAATCGCCTGGATCAATGACTACCTGACCAACAGACCACAATTTGTGAGACTGAAAAATTGTGTGTCAAACCAGGTGGTCAGCAGCACAGGAGCACCACAGGGGATCGTACTCTCACCATTCCTTTTCACTCTGTACACCTCAGACTTCCAGTACAAATCAGAGACCTGTCATCTGCAGAAATACTCAGATGACTCTGCAGTTGTGGGGTGTATCAGAGAGGGACAAGAAGCTGAATACAGAGAGCTGGTGGACCGCTTTGTGACATGGTGTGGAAACAATCGTCTTACTTTGAATGTGAATAAAACAAAGGAGATGATTGTAGATTTCAGAAGAAACAGGGATAAGTCAAACACTGTTTCTATCATTAGAGAAGAAGTGGAGGTGGTTGAGGAGTATAAATACCTCAGAGATCACCTTGACAACAGGCTGGACTGGAGACTGAACAGTGAAGCCGTCTACAAGAAGGGACAGAGCAGACTGTACTTCTTGAGGAAGCTTAAGTCCTTCAAGGTTTGCAGCAAGATGCAGCAGATCTTCTACAAGTCTATTGTGGAGAGTGTAATCTCTTCAGGCTAAACAACCTGATAAAGAAGGTTCTGGTTCTGTTCTGGTTCTGTTCTTGGGACAACTGTGGAACATCTGGAGATGATGATGCAAAGAAGGATTCTTCATAAAATCAAAAAAATTATGGACAACCCTGACCATCCTCTTCATGAGACAGTCACACAACAACAGAGCGTCTTCAATCGGAGGCTTCTTCAGTTTTGCTGCAATACAGACCGCTACAGGAAATCCTTCCTGCCCACAGCCATCAATATTTACAACAACTCCTTAAAGAATTAATTATATGAGCCATACCAACACTTAATTTCCTCTGGGATCAATAAAGTATTTTTGAATTGAATTTGAATCGGTTGTTTTTGGCCCTACTGACTCCAAACTCAGGACATGCTCTCGAGTGCGCCCAAATTATATGTGCCAAGTTGCGTGTCTGTAGGATGCAAAAAGTTTTGCAATTTCCAGAGGAACATGGAGGGGTAGGCATCTCATCCAAATGTTTTTGTTCTTTTAGCCAGATGAGTTGCTCCTTTCACTCTTGCTAATTACAACACCTTTGAAATGACATCTGTGCAACTGGTATCTTGTACCTGATGATTTGAGACACTCTCAATGTGAGAGTCTTAGTTAAGATTGGTAAAAGGATGTTTCTATATATGCTTACAACACCTTTGTGTTAACTTTTTGACCAACTTTGTGGTCACTCTAATGAAGCGTTCATCCCACCCAAAGCGTCAACGCCAAAAGCGGCAAGATTACATGTTAAGCCCATGGTAGAGGCCGTCAGAGGGCCGCCAGAGTCTCAGCGGCGCTTTATGCGCTTTTGTTTACGCTTTTGGCACTTTTCAAGCTTCAAAGCGAGAAACGCAGAAGTTCAACTAGCTGAACTTTCAGGCGTCCTCCTCTGAGCGTCGACCAATCAGAGCGTCTCACTATAGTGACGTTGCTACAGTGAGGCGCTCTGATTGGTTGGGCGGGCTTGGCAAGCCTTACAAGAGTCTGGCTTTGCAAGCGTCAGGCTTAAAAATGTATATGCATCAAACTACTCGCTTTGTGAGCGTTGTTTGACGCTTATAAAGCGTGTGGTGTGAATGCGGCTTAAGAGTTACAGCATGGATGTCATGTTTCATAAGGATATACATTTTTATGGAGACACTTCAATGTAATATTAGACATTCCCTGACAAAGCCTGACACTGTGATATACCTATGTGTTGACATCGAGATGTACCCCTAATATACCAGAGGTTTTGGCACAATGCTATACCTGTATACTAATACTATGCTATACCCCTGATGTACCCCCAAGGAACCAAAGACCAAATTGTGGAATATAAATTAATAGGATATAGTAAGTTTCACTCATGGTATGTTAAGGAAACAATATCCTTAGGGGGTATTATTTTTTTGTGATCAAATCAATTGTAGTGTTTCCTTAATATTTATATTTCGCTCCCAAGATCTTCTTGAAAATCTAAACTCTTGCTGTTTAAAAACATTTCAAGTACAAACATCCATTGCTTTTAGCGACAACTTTTAGAAACCTCTAGAATGTTATGTTAGCTGCTAGCTAACAGCTAAAATTTTATGTTAGCCAGTAGCTAACAGTATCTAGCTAAAACATCAGGAAATTGTTAAATTGTCACGAATACTATTAGTGTTCTTTAGTGAAACACATATTAATTTTATCATTCAGATTGAAAAATGTATTACTTTTTGCTGCTAATCTTAAGTGTCTCTGTTATTTAATTAACATTAGTGCCGGGAGTTGTAAACTGCATCTCACAAAGAAGGTCAATCTTGTAGTAACTAAACTGTCAATATTTTATCGTGAAACAGTTAATTAGAATTTTTTGATTTTAAAAATGCTGTCAATTCAACAAAACCGTTCGCAAAACTTTGTTATAACTTCTATTTGACAAATACATTTATATTGTCACACATGTCATGTTTCAAATTAATCATTTCTGTGTTGTTCACCAAGTAGGCTACCTTTAGTGTGAGCTGCTGGTTAAGAACACATGTAGTCTACTGACTGCATTGTGTTGTTTCTCAGATCCTGTTATGTCATGTAATCATATCAGACTGTTTCTAAACTGTTTAATAGCAGCACTGTACTCCCAGTATGTATAATATGTTGAGGTTTGATCCATCTTATAAAATCAAAAAATCTTACAGAGAATTAAAGGTCAACTTCAGTTTAATATTTCAGACAAAAGTTAAAAGCAAAATACTTTCTTGGTACAGTATTAGATAAAAAATAAAAAGGTTTTTCTGGCTGGCTATATGCTGGCGTGCACAATGCTGCCCTCCATTTCATGGGATCGCATTCACTCTATATAGTAAATACGTGTTAGAAAGACCACATTGTTCTAAGTTTGTAAGTTGCAGTAAAGTTGCAGTATTATTACTGGTATTTTCACTGTAAGCTGAAATATCCTATGCTCCTGAACTTAGCATAGATTTCTGATGCTACTTGAATGCACCACAGGTGCTTTGCAGCATCTGCCTTTTTTCCTCCTCCTTGCTGCGGAGCAAGAGAAGTTTTTCTCTGTTTATTTCATTTTTTGTTGCGTGTAAATGCCAGAAGGTGAGTTTCTGTGACTTTACTATATAGTTTAAAGTACGGTTCAGCATATTTGTTTAAGTTTAACCATGTTAGAACTGTGTTTATTCTGCTATGCTGATTTGTGGTAATTAAGAGTCATTGCTTGTACCGCTTGTGTCTTTGTGTTTACATGTCCAAAAGAGAGGGATAATAAGTAGTCCATAAAGTAGGTTGCAGGGCGATATTCTAATTTCAGTGACAAAGATAGTTCATACTGCAGTTAGAGGTGATATCCAAATGGTCAATATCTTCCAAAAGTTCCTAAACTTACTGTCAAACAACAACAACTCTCTACAGGTTTTAAACCATATCTACAGTATTTGTCTGTGTTCTCTACTGGGGAACCCACTGATTAAGCTGCATGTTGACTAGGAGAGAGAAACAAATTAGGAAAACTATCGCATTTAAAACTAGATTAACTAAACGCAGATGTGTGTAAAGCTTAGGTAGCTGTGCCATTTCTCATCAAAGTACTGCAAACGTCAACAAGCGCATTGGAAAATGTATGTATTTTTCTCTAAGATCTGTCCAAAACATATATACTATATAGAATGTGTCATATCTATTTCAAAGATCACCATAATACGCCTGAAGAGGAGAATGCGTCAAACTGTGACTAAATGGGCAGAGAAGAGTCCCAACATATTAAATTGTGATCCACATGCATCTGGGGTTATTTGGACTGTAACAGGCTGCAACACAAAAAATGGTACTTAAAATGAATAAATTACGATTTCGTTAGCTTAACAGTGGGGAATAGTATAATCACCCAGTATTGTTAGAGTAGCATAGTTATGTTACATCTTTCATGTTACAATTGTACATTTTAAACTGACATGTTATGTACACTTGTCAATGTATATAAACCGCTACCTGTGATATTGTGCAAACAAATCCTTCGTTGATTCAATGGAAGCCACATAATTGCGTTTGCACATTGAGGAGGACCTATCACCTTCTAATTATTTAGCGTAATATTAACCTGTTATTGATTTTCAACTAACCGACAGCTGTTTCAGTCAGTTTATGTGGACATTGTGACAATTCTGATGTAAATGTGGAAATATATTTGTTTATTCAGCATTGCCTCTTATGACTGAGTAGGTCATTTAGTTGGGGGTAAAAACAAGGAATGAGGTTTAACGTGAAATGCATGAATTATATCGAAAATAAGGTGGAAATGAAACTGCCACAGAGAGCTGTGGCAGCTATATCCTCTTTAAATGAGCTAGTAACTTAAAATAAAATTCTCCCTCTTTTAACATGATGATAATGTGAAATGCAGCAAAGAGATGATCCCGATGCATATCAGACATGCTTGGAAAAAACACAGCAGTTTCAACATTTTGCCCTTTCAAAATATTGCAGCTTTATTCTCTAAATATTTTAAATATTCTCTCAATTTGACTTTCAAGTTACACAACGTTCATCCCTTTTCCTCAAAATGTCAAGTTCTTAAAATCATATTTCTTCCGATTTTTCCATTTTGTGGTTATCCTGAAACAAAGAGGAAAAATAAATCCGCTGCAAATATTAATTGTTCTACAAGAGACCCCAATACTTATTTGATTCCTCTGAGCTGTAAGAAATGGTATAAACAGTGAATGAAAATAATGCAATTTTTTTACGAGCATTTCTGCCTAAGATATTTAAATATCATACAGTATGGGGAGAAACAAAAAATAACAAAGCCAGTCCTTCTTCTTTAACTTTTTATTTTATTTATCGTGGCTCTTCAACATTTCTGTCCTCTTACAGGGATAAATCAGTGCTTTTGGATTTGTTTTATGGTATCTCAAAATCTATTCCGATCTTTCTCTGACAACTGTCTCTAAAAAAAAAAGATAAAACAGGTCAAGTTCTGTGTAATTTCCCAGCTCTGTGATCAGTTTTGCAGATGTTATTTTTGAAAAGGTAATATACAATATTAGAGCAAAACAAATGTCTTTATTGAGCTAGTATTAAGATGTTAAAGTTGTCTGGAGGAATCCGATTGTATTTCGCAATGTTTTGTAGTTCTTTAAGGTAAACATGCATTGTTTATTTCCTCGTCAGGTGAGGGGGTCCTAAAATGCCACGCCCACAGAAAAATCTGCCTCTACCAGCTGCCACCACAAGTTAGGGTCCGTCCACACGGAGACGCGTTTCACTGTATACGTATACATTTTTTTTCATATTAGCGTTTCGTCCACACGGATCCGGCGTTTTCGGAGACTGAAACCGCTATTTTTTGAAACCGGGTCCCAAAGTAGATAAATCTGAAAACGACACCCTTGCGGTTTCGTGTGTACAGCCAATCCGTATATTTTGTGAAACGATGATGCCATCACATCACGCGTCGGCTGCGTCATACGTAACTACAACAACAACAATGGCGGACTGCATGATTTTGTTTGTGCTGCAGAAGCTACTAAGCCTTCTAGCTGTATTACAGCAAAATCTATTGCTTCTATGCAACTGTTGTGAGCAACAAGCGATAATGGACAACACCATACGCCACATTCTCTTAGATCCACCATGGAAGACAACCAGGAGAGCGATCAGGAGAAAGTTTTGGATAAGACCCGGTAGAACTAGCAGTTGGTGGGACAACTTTGTCAACAGCGTTGTTGTGGAAGATGAATGGAGGGAGAATTTCCGCATGTCCAAAGCATCACTCGTCGCCCTGAGCGAGGAACTCAGTCCGTATATTGAAGGGCAAACAACAAACATGAGGGCACCAATTACTACACTCAAAAGGGTTGCGTTAACTCTGTATTATTTGAGCGACGAGGGAAGGCTAAGGAAGACTGCTAACAACTTCGGCGTGTCGCGGCAGGCTGTATCTGTTGTTGTCAGGCAAACATGCAAAGCGATCGCTGTCCACCTGGGTCCAAAGTACATTACGTTGCCTTTTACGCAGTCTGAGGCCGAGGATCTGGTTTTGTGTTCCCATCGTGCTCATGGCATGCCACAGTGTTTGGGAGCAGTCGATAGCACACATATAGAAATCAAGCAGCCGTCTACCAACTCGATGGACTACATCAACAGGAAAGGGAAACATTCTCTCAATGTACAGGCGGTATGTGATTATAAGTACAGATTTATGGATGTTGTGATAAAGTGGCCCGGGAGTGTACACGATGCACGGGTTTTTGCTAATTCAAAGCTCAACCTGTACTTTTAGACTGGCCAGATCCCTCCTCTGAAAAAACAGATTGTGGACAACGAACAGGAAATACCAATTTATCTTCTTGGTGACCCAGCCTACCCTCTGCTGCCTTACTTGATGAAGGAATATGCAAACGGTGGCTCCACACCTCAAGAACAGTTCTTTGGGCTAAGTTTGTGTAGGGCACGGATGGTCATTGAGTGTGCTTTTGGTCATCTCAAAGCCAGATTTGCTGCACTGAAAAGGCCTATGGACATCAACTTGCAGGACCTGTCCTTTGTTATTTACGTCTACTTTGTTTTCCACAATTTTTGTGAAAACTGTAATGAGACTGTGGCTGAACACACTGTGTTGGGAATGATGCAGGTGATAAAGACTTACAGCCTCCTACACAATGCAACAACTACCTCACAGACTGTAATGAAGGTGAGGGAAAGAGAGTGAGGAGAGTACTTACAAAGTACCTTGACCCTTAAAAATGCTAGCCATCAAGTTTTTTTCAAAGTAGTTACACTGTTTACCTTTGGAAAATGTACTAATGATTATTTTGAAAGTGTTGTGTTGAATACGTCTAGTGAAAATAAATGACTGCAAAAATTCCAGAACTTTTTTTATTGGAAAATATTTAGGTCAATATATTAGGTCCTTGACCACTTCGACGCCCTGTGTCAACCGCATGTCTGTATTTGCTGCATATGTTTTTTGCGCTGACTTGTACTTTTGAGACCATGCTATGATCGTGAGGGAAATCCTTCTTGGTTAACTGCCTCGGATACTGTGCCTGAAACGCGTCCGTTAAATCGCAATATTTGGAGTGACACGACTCCCAGTCAACATTTTCTTGGAGCTTGCAGTCGAGTGTGACTCTAAGTAGTAGTTCGACTTTGTCGTAAGTCCATACGAAAGACTCCATTCTTGGTCTTGAAGTTGTTGCCTTCACCATCTTCGTCTTCTTCTTCTTTGTTCGTGTGGACGCAGATATTTCTTGAGACGACACCGTGTTTACGGAATTTTTGTTTTAGAACGAGGAAGAAAAATATCGGATAGGTAACGCACCGGCTTCGTGTGGATGTAGCCTTAGTCTCACCACCAGTTAATCTATCACACCAGCGGGCCCTCGGAAAGCTAACAAGTTAATAAATATTAAATATTCTGAATATTGCTACTGATTCTGGCTTTTAACTTTACAGAGAAATGGCTGATAACCATAACATGCCAATAGCAGCGTATATTTACAAAGCTTTTAGATTTGAAGAGTTACCCTGTTAAAATTAAAAAACACAGTACTGCATTAAGATAGCTAACTACATTACGACTAGCCAACAATGTGTTTAGCCAACCTGAGAAAGGCTGTTTATCAAGATGGTGTTGATGACTCGGTTTAGAAAGCATATTTAAAAAATGTGAAACTGTTTCATAGATATATTTTTAACAGAAATCTTAGATCATTAATTCTAGTCAAAAGGTAATGAACAGGTGACCACTGTTAAGGAGGTCAACCTGTATCACCTTATCACACAGAGAAACATATTCAAATATTGACAAAAAGTTAAAAATTGACATTTTTAGGCAGAATTTATTTAAGCAGTTAATGCACCTTCAGTGACAATAAGTTTGAATATCAAATGCACCAGCAGATTTTTCCTATCACTATTTCATAATAACGTCAATGAAACTACAGGTGTCAACACAGATTATTTTAATGCAAATTTAGATGAAAATAGCCATTGACATCATTGTTGTCCCCTCACCAATAATGAAAGAAAAACTTATAATGGTCTTAGAAATAACTTGAAACTAAGTAATAACGTTAAAAATAACTGAAATTCAACCACTGAAAATCAGACATTCTGATGTTGTTTAAAAAATGCCTGGACAAAAGTATTGGTACCCTTAACTTCACTTTTATTGGTATTTTGGGCTACTTCACATCAGCAAACTGCTGAAATTTTGGAAATTTCCTTGGCAACCAGGCTTTTCAGAAATCCAGCCTTTGTGTTTAGGTAGTCGTAACACGTGATGTCATTTCACTCAGCTCCAACTTAAACTCTACCTTTTGTGATTTCACATGGTTCGGTCAGGGATTGTGGGAGATTCTGTGTACACAAAAAACCATGGCAAAGTTGCCATCCCCTTGGCCTTACAGTTGCAAAAGTTATTAATAACTTTTGTATGGAGTTTTAAAGCTATAGACACAAAGTCCTTTAGCAAGTTAACCTTATAAGATGTGTGGCACCCTTCAGACTCCGCCCACATCATCAAATAATTTGTATCACCTGGAATGTCAATTTGTTCAGGTCAAGCCAAGACTTCAGTCTGAGCAATTTAGCATTTATCGAATGAGGGCTTGTGGGAGATTCTCTATACATGAAACCTAGGCTAAGATGCCATCACTTTGGCCACACCCTTTCAGTTTTGGAAAAGTTATTAACTTTTTATAAGAGTTGATCTAAGATGTAGGAGAGGGTGTTTTGAAGCTGTAGGCAAAAAGTCTTATTGAGAGTTAACCTTTTAAGATGGGTGGCACCCTTCAAGACTCTGCCCACATCATCAAATAATTTGCATCACATGGAATGTCATTTTGTTCAGGTCCAGCCAAGACTTCAGTCTATGCAATTTAGCATTTTTAAAATTAGGGCTTGTGGAAGAATCTGTATACATGAAACCTTGGCTAAGACGCCATCGCCTTGGCCACGCCCTTTCAGTTTTGAAAAAGTTATTGATAACTTCTGTTAGGAGTTGATCTAAGAAGTAGGAGAGGGAGTTTTGAAGCTGTAGACAGAAAGTTCTATTGCAAGTTAACGTGTTTAGATTTGTGGCGCCCTTCAAAACTCCACCCTGATCGTTAAGAAATGCTTAAAATGTAAAGAAATTCATAAAATATAAAGTTAAACTAAGTTTAAAAGTTTACACTTTGTCAGGAAAATGGCCCCACGAGTTCAATTTTACACCCTGCAATACCACTTGTGACCAGTTGGGCGTCAAGTCGACGCACACATTGTCATGAAAAGTGACCTCAAGGGGTCCAATTTTACTTTGCAAAAAAAACTGCACTAGGCATATCAGGAGGCTGTTTTCTATCATTTGCAATGCTTGTGCCTCTGGGGACCGGGCTTTGGTCCCCACCGGGAAAATTGGACCCCATGAGGTGAGTCAAATGTCAGGTTGTGGACCCCACCAGGTAGTAAAAACGAGAACACACACACACACACACACACACACACACACACACACACACACACACACACACACTCACAGACACACACATACACACATACACACACATACACACACACTCACAGACACACCCACCCACACACACACACACACACACACACACACACACACACACACACACACACACACACACACACTTATATTATGCGATTCATACCCAAAACGGTATGCATCACTTCCAAGTAAGCTAGGTTGATGGAAACCATCAACATCTGTGCATGCCAAGGTTAGCTCTCTAATATAATTAAGATCTTAAAATAAGGTTTGTATTTTGAGAGGGTTGTTAAAGTTGCTTTTCTTTAAAAGCTTTGGTGAGAAACATGTTAAATATCTCTAAATGACACAAATTCTAATTAAGGTGTATTAGTTAGAATTAATACAGTATTTCAAGGTAGTTTTTTGTTGAGGGAGCCAGAGAACCTAAAAATGATAAAAGCCATAAATAAATTACAAGCTGGTCTTTTCATTACTTTTCAAAGCCCTTAAAAACACTTTTTCAAAGTCCTTTGAGTCACGTGGATAATGGATGGATAGATGATAGAGAAACATCTGTCATCACTCTGTCGTGAAGCGTGTCACTCTATGGCTTGAACACATTTTTTTTCCTCTCGGTTTTCCTGAGAAATGAACCTTTCTCACGGCTTCATGTTGAAAGGATGTGTGACTGCTTTACTAGGGGGACAAAAAGGACTGGATGATACACTTTTGCTTTAAAGATCATGTTAGCCATAGAAATGGGTGAGTTCTGTATCAGTAACTGGTAGGGGAGGACAGATTTCTCCTCATCTTCAAAAAAACAGTCTCTCCATTGGGAAGAACTTTCCCCACCAACTTTTATATAAAAGCTAAATCCAAAGATGTGGGAAGAGGACACACACCAGTTTATGCCTCGGCTCCAACAGATAGCAGTGAGCAAGGTGTCAACAGCACCACTGAGGTGACCGTAGCTGTTGTTTGTGAGTATAGATTTTATCAGGTAAGATATTGTTTATTTTTAGTTAGCTCTGTGATTTTTCTGGTGTTATAATAACTCCCCTCTCTTTTACATTTGAGCCAAATTTTCACTCACATTTACACTCTGATATGCAGCTTGGTAGATAACTCAGGGCTAAGCACCTTGCATAAAGGGGCGTCAGCATGTGTTAGCAGAAAAAGCTGGAATCAAACCCACAACGTCCCAACTCCAACTTTACTCCTCTTCAATGTTCCCTCTAAGCTACGTCTGCTCAATCGTGCACTGCTCGCACATCCTCAGCGCACAAGATAATTTATGCAGCGCATAAAATAAAATTCACCATAAATGTATTAATTAATATCTAATATTATACCGAATCTAATATAGTTAATTAGATCAATAATGTGTTTTTCTGTACCATTTTTCAATGTAACACCATGAGTGACAGGTGTCCAGCCAATGATACGATACCGTTTACTTACACTACGCAACCAATCATAGGATTGATAGTGTTTGCATATGTGCCCTGCCCATACGCGCCGTGCAGTTTAGCTAGCTAACAACAGTGCGGCGGAGAGACGAACCCCTTATCATGGCGAAACGAACGGGCAGCGCCAGCGACACATCCAATCACCAAGCCAAAGTAAAAAAGAAGTGGGGTTTTTTTAGGATCGAATGGCTGTCGGAGTATGTGCAATCAGAAGAACAAGCAGTGAAACTGAGTAAGATTTTTTCTTTTTTATGTGAGAAAATTCTACTCTGCAAAACATGCAGCAAAGCCAAAGTAGCAATTGAGCTGTCGTCGACAAAAATGTGGACTGAATGGAAGTTGGACTACCTCAAGCGTCACCTTCAGCAGAAAAGTCATTTGAAAGCTGTTGGAATTGTACGAAGACTCAAGATGGGACAGGGGATTGGTACGTTATTGTGGGAGAGCACAAAAGACAGAGTGAAAAGGAACGAGCTGTCACACTAAACAAAATCTGACCCCAAGCAAGTTAAAATTCTCATTGACAATATTTTACTTGCCAACAAAATGAATGCATCAATACGTTCAGTTCAAAAAATCCACAATCACATGGCAAAGTATGTGAGTATACTAGAAAGCTGGCAAAGCAAAAACTATCCCTTTAAATTTGTGAACTCAATCAATGAATGCAAATCAGTGCAAAATGAGACTATGTGCCGTGTTAAAAATGCACCCTGGCATACCCTGATAGTAGATGAGAGCACAGACATATCAGTACACAAAATGCTAGTCATATATATTAAATACAGGGAAGAAAATGATGTTAACTATAAAACTATATTTGGTGGCATCATCCAGCTGACAGCAGGCACTGCTCAGGATATTGTGCTGGCAGTAACTCAGTTTTACTCCAAACATGGACTGGACATGCAGATAATGGTGATGCTGACCTCTGATGGGGCCTCAGTTATGTTGGGAAAGCACACCGGAGTTGCGGCTTTGTTAAAGCGACAAATACCACACCTAACTGAACAACATTGTGTGGCCCATAGAGAGGACTTGGGCACTGATGATGCCTGAAAAAATTTACCTTTGATGCGAGATGTGGAAACTCTTAGAACTGTGTATTCCACTTTCTCTCGGTCCACTGTGAAGAGGGGCAAAATGGAGGACCTAGCAAAAATTATTGATGAAGCTACACTGTCATTCAGGCCTCTGAACAAAGTGCAATGGCTGTCGCAGCACCAAGCTGTCAATGCTGTTCTGAGGAACTACACTGTGCTTAAAGAACTCTGCAAAAGAGAACTCACCGATAACAGAGATCCAGTAGCAAAGTACTGCTGCAAAAAGCTATGTGATTCAAAGTTACTGTCACTGCTTTGGGAGATGTTTTGGGTGAGCTAGCACAACTCTGCCTCACTTTACAAAGACACAACCTGACTGTGATGGAAGGACACTGCTTTGCTAGAGCAAAGATTGAGAAGTTGCGTTCCCAATGCTTGAAGGAGAAGGATGTAAAGTCGAGTGACCGTGTCAAAGAAGCAATGGGGACCTCGTCAGCTGATGGTAGAAATACTGGTGAGGGAACGTATGACTGTGTCTGTATGTCTCTGTCTGCCTGTCAGGTTGGGTCTTGGGCTGCCCTCTCGCCTGGCGCACCTCAGGCCTTACATTTAATGGGGGGGCTATTTCCCCTCCGTCACTCCCCGCCAGTGTTGGCGGTGGGGATTGGCCCAGGATGGTGGTGGCGTGTGGCGGCCGGCCGCGGCCCCTGCGGTACCGGCGGCCCCTTTTTGGCCAGTCCCTTATCGGGTCCCTGCTGGGGGGTGGGGTGCCCCTGGGGCCCGTGGGCTCGTCACTACTGCCCCCGGGGCCCCTGCATAGTGGCCGCTGGATGTTCCCCTGGGGTTCTCCTTTGCTCCTCTCTTGGGGGATGCGGTCGGCCCCACCCGGGTCCGCCTGGGGCTTTGGGGGTCCTTTAGACGTCCTGGCTCCAATCTCCTTCATGTCTGCATCGATTCCTGAGAGACGGATTGATGCCTGCTCACACCAGCTATCGAACACTCTTATGGAGAAACCTTATATGCACCAGCATGCTAACACACACACATTGATGTGGGGTCTCTGGTGTTTACAGATATATTCTTGGGCTGAGGTTATCATTACTAGAGCTTGATTAATCGGTACCATGAGTTTTTCTGTGACATTGTTGTATTTTTCTATCCATTTTTGTGTGATGTGGTTGTGTAGTTCTTAGTTCACGATGTTTGGTTTGTTTTATCTATGTTCCTTTTTCCTTTTTTGTTTTGTTTTGTTTTCCCCTCTCTCTGCCGTCCTGTGGGTATGGAGGCAGACTTCAATGTCTTCCTGTGTTTTCTTTGTTCCCCTTCCTCTCTTGTATTTTCAACTCACCCTCTCTCATGACTTTTTGTTTCCTACCTCTCTTCTTCATCTTCTTTCTTTCTTCCCCTTAATTTTCAGTCTCCGTGTCCATAACATCAGGAAATAAAACCCACAGCAATTCATAATAAAGATTTTTCACACATATATCAAGTGGAGGACTATAGCAAAAGCTGCACTGCTCCGCTTGTGAAAGTAAATCTGTTGGGCTTCTACTTGGTACTCAGACACCAATTCTGAGCTCAACACTGCCAAACAGGACACGTAAAAAAAAAAAAAGAAATACTGGTGAGATTACTCTTTTCATTAGTAAGCTCTGTGACCACATGGATGCTCGTTTTCCAGAGGATGAATTAAAGGAGTGGTCTGCATTTGACATTGAAGCATTGAGCTCAGACATCAGTTTTGATTATGGATCAGCAGACATTGCCACACTGGCAAAGGAGTGTGAGGCCATTTTCCACCACTCACAGTCTATGGAGGCCATTAACAGTCAATATGCTGCATTCAAGTACATATTGAAGCATAAACTTAAACAGGGGTCAATCAGCACATTCTCAGATATGATTGCTGCGGCACTTAGATGTGAGGAGCTAAAGGAGATCACACAGCTTGTGGATATTTGTGCTACATTTCAAGCTTCCAGTGCAGATTGTGAAAGAGGATATAGTTTAATGAATCATATTAAAACAGCATCCAGAAATTGTCTTGAAGTGGCCCATTTGGACCAGCTTATGCCCATAAAGTCAAAGCAAGAAGCAGACAAAGCCATCAACCTGGACAAAGTGTACAACCATTGGAGAAATGAGAAGGGCAGACGTGAAAAATAAGGTAAAATTAAAGTCAAAATTTGTGCATATTCTAGTGACATTTATTAAGATTTTTTGTTTATGGATATTAAGCATTAAATACTGTTACTACTATATAATTTATGGGTAGTAGAAATGCTAAAAAAACTGTGTAATTAGATATTTTACAGACAAAGAGTTACAGAAATTTACACTGTATCACAAGCTACAGCACGTCATTGAGCAAAATTTTAAAGTTTTAATGTGAACAAAATGTTATGTCTGAAAGGTGTACATGTCTCGTTTCTTCTAGAACAGGACCCTCAGCCAGGCCACAACTGGACCACACCCAAGCCAAAGCAGGACGCTTCCCGTGGCCAAACCAGGACTCTTCCCGTGGCCAAACCAGGACTCTTCCCGTGGCCAAACCAGGACTCTTCCCATGGCCAAACCAGGACTCTTCCCATGGCCAAACCAGGACTCTTCCCATGGCCAAACCAGGCCTCTCCCGTGGTCAAACCAGGACTCTTCCGTGGCCAAACCAGGACTCTTCCGTGGCCAAACCAGGACTCTTCCCGTGGCCAAACCAGGACTCTTCCGTGGCCAAACCAGGACTCTTCCCGTGGCCAAACCAGGACTCTTCCCGTGGCCAAACCAGGACTCTTCCCGTGGCCAAAGCAGAACTCCAACATATAACATACTACACATCTAATGAACAACAAGATTTTTGTCTTTTTCATTTTAAGTTGGCCAAATTGCTTATATTAAAAGTAAACTAATGAAAATTGTTTCTGTAATTTGATTCTTTTAATAAGCCATGTAACCTGCTATGATCCAAGGTTTTGAACAGGTGTGATACTGGTGTGTAGCCCCAGCATGCACATCTGATGCTGCTCACAGTGGTCCTCAGTGTGCTCAGTGAGCTTGTGTGTGCCCAGACACATGAAAAATTAGAGGGAACATTGCTCCTCTTCCCACCTAGAAAAAGCCGCCCCATTTCAAAAACATCTGCTGATGTCTGTGCATCATTTTATCAAGGTAAATCAGTATCTGCTCTCTCCAGATATTTCGCTTGCATGTTTAGCCAGGATAATTAGATGAGTCATTTTTTTTCTCAGTTGGTGAATGAATGTTTGACTGTAACTGCTATTTGAGTCTATATCAGTATTTTAAGGGACTCATTCACTGAGAAACCATGTAATACTTGAAATACGATTGGTCTGTGTGCATGCTGCACGTGAACATTTTCTCCATCCCCCATTGCTTGCATTAGCCACAGAAAGGAAACAGAGGGCAAAAACAAACGAGTCAGAGATAGCCAGTCCCTTCTATGTCACAGAGAAAAATTTTATTCATAGCACCGCCCACCCGTTTTGATTTTGCGGCCCTGAGAGAGCAGAATGCGTCTCACCTAGTAGAAGCTAACCATTAGCAACTCTGCTACTAGAAGCTAACCATTAGCAACTCTGCTCCTTGAAGCTAACCATTAGCAACTCTGCTCCTTGAAGCTAACCATTAGCAACTCTGCTACTAGAAGCTAACCATCAGCAACTCGGCTAGTAGAAGCTAACGATTACCAACCCCACAACTTGGGGGAACCCATTCTGGCTTGTGTTATTTATGGAGATAACACATCAACGTCGCATTTTTTTGCCCAAGAAAGAAGAGCTGAGAAAGAAACGGTTGGAATTTGTCTTTGGACCAGTGAAGTTAAGTTAGTTATTTGGTAAAAGGCAACATAAGAGTCGCTGTTAGCCAATCAGAGGTGACAGGTTTGTATATCATGAATGTTAACGAGTAAGACTCATGATCCTGTCGTTTCCCCCCACCCATCACTTGGGGCGGCTGTAGTACAGTGGTAGAGTTGTAGGCCTGCGACCCAGAAATCGTGGGTTAGATTCCAGCTTCCGCCTGCTACATGCCGTTGTGTCCTTGGGCAAGACACTTCACCTACTGGTGTCAGCCAGTGGGGGGGGGGATATGGCAGCCTCACTTCTGTCAGTCTGCCCCAGGGCAGCTGTGCCTATAATCATAGCTTGCTTTCACCAGTGTGTGAATGTGAGAGGGGGTAGAATAATGGAGTTGTAAAGCGCTTTAAGTCTCTCGAAAAAAGCGCTAATTAAATGCAAGCCATTATTATTATTATTACTGCCCTCTTCAAAGTATTCAATGACATCCGCATAAATACAGACTGTGGTAGAACCACAGTGCTGGTTCTGTTGGACCTCAGTGTTGATCATGATATTTTATTGGAACGACTGGAGAACTGGGTCGGACTCTCTGGTACAGGACTTGGCTGGTTTGAGTCTTATCTAAAGAACAGGGACTTCTATGTTTCAATAGGAAACTTTTCATCAGAACGAACAGAAATGACATGTGGGGTGCCACAGGGGTCCATCCTGGGGCCCCTCTTATTTAATATCTACATGCTCCCACTAGGCAAGATTATAGCAACCAATAACATCAGCTACCATAACTACGCGGATGACCCTCAGCTTTACATTACAATGTCACCAGGTGACTCTGAACCCATTCAAACCCTAAATCAATGCATTGACCAAGTAAATGGATGGATGTGCCATAATTTTCTCCAGCTGAATAGAAACAAAACTGAAGTGATTATTTTTGGACCCAAGGAGGAACGATCAAGAGTCAGCACACAGCTTCAATTATTACAGCTAGAAACTACTGATCGGGCTCCAAACCTAGGTGTAGTAATGGACTCAGACCTGAACCTCCAGGGTCACATAAAGGCAACAACAAGGTCAGCCTTCTATCATCTGAAGAACATTTCTAGGATTAAAGGACTGATGTAAAAACAGGACCTAGAAACACTCATCCATGCATTTATCTTTAGTCAGATTGATTACTGCAACAGCATCTTCACAGGTCTGCCTAAAAAGTCAATCAGACAGCTGCAGCTGATCCAGAACGCTGCCGCTCGCGTCCTCACTAGAACCAGGAAAGTAGAGCACATCACCCCAGTTCCAAAGTCCTTACACTGGCTCCCTGTAGCTCAGAGAATAGACTTCTAAATACTTTTACTAGTTTATAAATCATTACATGGCTTAGCACCAAAATATGTTGAAGACCTGTTGTCATGGTACCAACCACCAAGACCACTCAGGTCCTCCAACTCTAGCCTACTAAACATCCCTAGACTCAGAACCAAACATGGAGAAGCAGCTTTCACTTTTTATGCTCCCCTTATCTGGAACAGACTTCCTGACGAGTGTAGAGCTGCTGAAACTCTGAACTGCTTTAAATCGAGACTAAAAAACCATCTGTTTAGAATTGCCTTTGAGTAAATGCTTGATGTCATATGTATCAAATGTGTTCATGCTCTCTTGCTTTATTGATCTTTCTCTTGCTTTATTGAGTATCATGTGTAATGTATGTTTCTTTAAATTTTAATTTCCAATGTTATTTGTTTTTTTGTTTTTTTAAATCACCAAATCATGTAAAGCACCTTGAATTACCCTGCTGTTGAAAGTGTGCTATACAAATAAAATTGCCTTGCCTTGCCTTACTCCTCCTACGAACTGCAACCTCCCAAAACAAGGGTGACAAAGCATTTTTTTCCACAGAAAATGACTCAAAGGGCATTTATTCATACTAGAGACGACAGCTAATTTATTGGGGAAAAAAAGAGTGATGAGCGATTAAGTTTTGTTCAATCCACCACATTTGCAGCATTAGCCTGGACTAATTTCCCAGGACCAAATCCCATACTCCAGGCAGAATGGCGACAGAGATGGCTTCGTCAGAAAAAACACAATGACAGCTTTAATAAAGCACAAATACTGTATATTCTGGAGACAAGACAAAACCTGAGCTTAACCAGGAATAAAAATATCTACTTTAAATGATGCCATAATGATCGTTTTTTTAAAACACACTTTTTGTCTCAACAGTTAATTTGCCAGTATGATGAATTACAGGAAGACTGGGCTGTCCATGAGTGCTTGCATCCTTAGACAGGGTGCCAGTTTGTTATGTCTCTCATCTACTGCTCTCAGATAACATTTCTCCTTACTTTCTCCTCCTCGCAAGATAAATCACCATGTACATGTTCCCGAGCTTCAGACATGGTCATCGTGTTTGAAATGTTATCTCAACACTCTACCAGCCTGGAAATGCAGATAGCTGTTGTGAGCTACAATCCTGAACGAAGTCGAAATGGAAATGTGTAAAATATGATATATGCCTGTAAGTACCTTTTTAACGTTAAAGAAACATATGTAACAAAACATCTAAAGTAATGTTGCAGCAGGATTTACATTTCTAGCTGGCACAAGAGCACAGAAATTAATACAAAGGCTTTTCCCACAGTGAAGAGCTTTTTCCAAAACCAGGAAACAGAATGTTTTTTCTATGTTTATTCCTACATTGGTGAATGAGGATGCACTTGGACTGATTCAGATAAAGTCAGGCCAAAACTTGTTTTATAACGTGTATAAGCACGTTTTGCTGGGAAGTTTGATAACATTCCTTTTTGAAGGACTTGCGTATCTGTAGAATAATTAAATTGACTTTTTTTGTTATAAACAAAGAGCAAATGTAGGTTGATTTACCCTGTAAATCCTCCTATTGCTTCTTTTGTTCAAGTGTTTTAACTTCATCAGCTATATTGGCATTTCTCTTTACGCTCTTTCTGCCTTTCATTTTCCTGAGCTGCACGCTGGGTTAGTGTTTCACAATAGGAATATCCTGGGTTGATTGTTGCAGCCTTTTCCTGCAGCTTAAGCACATGTATGTTTTTGCTTATTGGTTGTCCTTAGCTTAGTGTGTGTATGTGCATGTTAGCCTGTCCAGAACCAGGAGGTTTATGTTCATTCCTCACAATGACAAGCATGACTGGACCTGATTGACTTTTCACTTCTACTTTTAAAGCTTCAACTGCTTTGAGATAAGCTAATATGTGTTATCCTGGGCCAGGCATTTGTTTTCTCACAGTCAGAATTTTTGAAAAATTAATGAATAATTAATGATAATTATCAACCGAAGTTCACCTTGAATTTTGTTTGGCAGTTTGAATTGAAACCTAATGAAGGAGACAACTTGTTTGTGTGGTAAGAAAGCAGCAAAATGAGATAACGTCAACAGAGGGAGTGCATGAACATTTTTTGTGTTTAATCCTTAAAAGAAAGTTCAGTGAATTTAGTATTACAAACACCTTGACCCGAGTGCCACAGCAGTAGGTTTCTTGAGATTTAGTTGAAATGTTGGTGCTTTTTCACTCTTAAAGAGCTTCAAAACCCAAATCATGTCCCACTAAATCAGGTGAAGGTGAAAAGCTTAAGGCTTGTCTAGGATAGAGCCCAAGAGTAAGATGTAAGCAGCTTCCTTCAGTGCAATGAGCTGCATCACTGAATACATCCAAGATAAGATTACACAGAATACATGCACAATATGGAGGTGGCAGCTGCAGGGAAGAAAAATCCATTGTGCCAAGCACATCGAAGCTCAGTGTTTCCTGCCTACTTTTTATCTGTGATTCTGCAGGGGGTCCACGGATGGCCAACAACTTTCCCAAATGGAGGTTTATATTTCATGCTTCATATTTGATCTTTTTTAGGGATTTATCTTTATCCTTTTATGTCATTTTGCAACTATAATAGTAAAGTAAAATGGATTTCTCCTGTTTGACCCAACATGATTTATATTCTGTTTCTAAATATCTTCATAAAGTGACTGCTGCGTTCTGTTAATGACAAGTTTTAAACAGTTATCCTATTGAGTGACTTCTCCATGCTTGCTGACTGCCTGATTGTACTTTAGTCCGTTGTTAGGCCTTCCAGGATTTTTGTATATTTGGTGCATATATTGATCACCCATCTCTGGCCTTTCAGTTTCTGTCAAAGAAAAATGTTTCCACAAACTAAAAGATGCTGTCATCAAGTTCTCGTGATAATACCATGTTCTACTGAATCTAAAGGTTTTGACAGTGACAAAAATCTAAGATGGATATTCAAATTGATGTACTGGGTTGCCTTTTTATGTATAGGGTGACCAACTGCCCTCTTTCATATATTGATGAAAATGTCTGGGTTTTCATCCTTTTTCAGGGGTTCAGTAAGCATATATAAACTGACTGGTGTGATGCATGGAATACATAAGCCTTTCTCTCATCTGACATCCTCCCCGAGCTGCTGCCTAGTGGCTGGTTCTGATCCGTTCATAAATGGAACCGACAGTGGGCTGCGCTGCTCCTCTTTGCTCCGCGCTATGCAGCTGTTTACAAGATGTCGAAGAGCAAGTGTAGCTGTATGGACGAACAGAGCTGGCAAAGCTGGAAAATGTGTTCCTGAGTGTGAAAAAAGTGGCAAAGATCCAGTTGGTCACATGGACACAAAAACTAAAATAATGCTGTGCAACTTGAGAGTTCATCTATAAATGGAAGAGGAAGATGAAAACTAAAGACTGGAGTATGCACTTTTTTATTGTCTGCTTTTTACTTTTATGATTATATTGAAAAGAAAATAATACTTGATTTCACAGAATATTATTTCAGATTGTTGTTTAATTTTTGTATTAATGTTACTGGTTAATTTTCTAATTAAGAAAAGTAATTATTTCTGTTGTTAATTAATTTCCAGGGATTTTAAAGCAATTTTTGTACTTTTGAAAATCCATCCGATGTTTGTTATTTAACTATTCATTCTAACCACATGGAGAACACACGCTTTAAATATGTTAAAATCAAAAAGTCTTGGCCAAGTGTCCTCTTATTTGGAAATCAAAATATGGTCACTCTATTTTTTATGATCAATCACCTTGTTAAACATCAATAACTTCTTGTTTATTTTTGAAAATTTGCTTGATATTTTAACTTTGGTCTATATTGGCAACATGCTCCAAGGATTCTTAAACATCTAGATTGCTTTTTGTGGCTCACTTTTCTTGATATAATCTTGATTTTGAACCACTTCTACTGAAGTATAGTGTCAGTAGAAAACTATTGTAGACATACCAAACATACCAAGTAAGAGTACAACATGTATCACTGCAGGGACTCGAGGACACAGACCGAGATGAAAAAGTTTTTCCGTCAGATGGAGCATGAACCCGAGAGGAGACATCTGAAGCTAGATTAAAGGGGTCAGTGCACAGACTAAAAGAGAATATGGTGAGGCATCTCGAACACCTGCTAACAGAGATATATAGGGCAATCAAACAGTTGTGGGCTGAATGTGTCAAATTCTATATTTAGAGATGCTATGATGAGCGGCATGTAGAGCATGAAGCAGCGGGTTATACTCATATGATTAAGACATTTGCTGCCAGTGCATCACATGACGCAGTAATTCTATCCACACGGTTTTTTTCATTTCATTATTAAAGCCAACATAGCCTTAACATTCAAATTAATGACCCTGTGCTGATTATGTCAACTTTTTTTATTTATTTAAAGATTCTTCAATAGCTTGGTGTAAAAAGGCTCTCAAACTGTGTCATGGTTGCACAGCTTTCCTCATGCAGAAGTTCATAATCCAGTGAAGAATGCAATGTGAACAATTTTAAAAATATTTTGACTGGGAGCCAAATTCTTCATTCCCTCTTACAATTCCTGTCCCTGTGTCCAGCTACCACTTTATACTGCAGGTTAGAAACATTTTTAACATTCAACAACTTGTGTCCGCATCCCGAGCTGCTCGGGAGAAACAAACTTTGCTCAATATGTGACCTCCTCAAGGGCGAGAAACGGACCTGTGAAGTCCAAAGTAGACTGAGGATGTAACTTTTCAGTTGAACTGACACAACTATGTGCATTCACAAACTGGGTGTGTGTACAGCCTGAAGAGAGAGACACCAGACATTCCTCACATGCTCAGTTCCTCACTCATCTATTTAGAGTCAGAAATGATCCTGGCAGCAGTGGCTTTGAACTAACTTGGTCATTCACTATGAGCTACAGAACAAAAGAAGCCTCTGTAAATAAATTATAATAATAAGGACATTTGCTAAAAGCTGCAAAGACATGAACTATGAAAGACGTCATTGTCTGTGTCTGAATGTTTACAGTCCACTCAGGATGTGATGGGTATTCATTTGCTTTCCCATTTTCACATCTGTTAATTAATACTGTTCCTTTCAAAAATAATCATTTGTCTTAAGCTTTTTCACCTTTTCTCACATTCAAATCACAAACCTAAGTACAGCTTACTGGGATTTTGCTTGTGTTTTACCAATAGGAGGAAAACTATACTATGTTTTCCTAATTTTTGGACAGAAATAAAAAATTTAAAAAGTGCAATTAAATTCAGTATTTATATTTAGGATGAGGATGGCTCAAGAGGTAGGAGTTGCTGGTTTGAAAGCCCGCTCTGTCAGTAGTAGTTGTTGTTTCCTCGGGCAAGACCCTTTGACCACCTTACCTGGTGGTCAAAGGGTCCATCCATCCATCCATCCATCCATCCATCCATCCATCCATCCATCCATCCATCCATCCAGTTATCCATCCATCCATCCATCCATCCATCCATCCATCCATCCATCCATCCATCCATCCATCCATCCATCCATCCAGTTATCCATCCATCCATCCATCCATCCATCCATCCACCCATCCATCCATCCATCCATCCCTCCATCCAGTTATCCATCCATCCATCCATCCAGTTATCCATCCAGTTATCCATCCATCCATCCATCCATCCAGTTATCCATCCATCCATCCATCCATCCATCCATCCATCCATCCATCCATCCATCCATCCATCCATCCATCCATCCATCCATCCATCCATCCAGTTATCCATCCATCCATCCATCCATCCATCCATCCATCCATCCATCCATCCATCCATCCATCCAGTTATCCATCCATCCATCCATCCATCCATCCATCCACCCATCCATCCATCCATCCATCCCTCCATCCAGTTATCCATCCATCCATCCATCCAGTTATCCATCCAGTTATCCATCCATCCATCCATCCATCCAGTTATCCATCCATCCATCCATCCATCCATCCATCCATCCATCCATCCATCCATCCATCCAGTTATCTATCCATCCATCCATCCATCCATCCATCCATCCATCCATCCATCCATCCATCCAGTTATCCATCCATCCATCCATCCATCCATCCATCCATCCATCCATCCATCCATCCATCCATCCATCCATCCAGTTATCCATCCAGTTATCCATCCATCCATCCCTCCATCCTGGATTTATTTCATAATAATACGTATTTTTAGTGATTTTTCCATAACTTCTTATGTATCCAACTTAGTTTTACTTCATACTCCACACATTAAATAAGTGTGCACTATTGCTCAGAATATCCTTGTTTTTCTACCAAGTAGCATCAAGCTAAACATACACAAGAACAGAGACGTAGGTAACAATATTGTTCAGAATTCAGCCTTTATGTTGCAATTAAAAGTGACCAGCAACCCAACTCTAAAAAGTAGTTAGTCACTTGTTATTTGAATAACTAATGATGGCAAACACAAGCAAAATAGCTTGATTTGGCTTCAATTTCATAGATGTTGAAAGTGACACAACATTTGTTGTTTCAGGTTGTTGTTGTTTTTTTTCTACCCAGGAATCTGTTTTCCTGTTCATCCTGCTTTATGATGGGGTCACAGCCTACGTGGCTATTAGTCTGGAGCTGCCGCACCCTCAGGCTGGTCACACTCATTTCCTTTTTGGCCCACTCTGTGTGCCGCCTGAGCCCGGCCTGTTATGTTCCTGTTTGGATTTCTTCAGGAAGGTTAACACTGATCATGGAATATTCTAGTTCAGTGTCTCGCCTCGGAAACATTCTTTCCTCTTCCTGCCTCATAGAAGCCAAAGAGGAGAAGGTCCCCAGTACTGTAGTTAAGAGCTCTTTGTAACATAGTAAAAAAGCTCTTCCTAGAGGAAATCAAATGCAGGTTAATGATTTGGCACAAAATGCAGCAGCTTGGCTTAGACCAAAGCAAAATGTTGCATATTTATTTATTTCTACTTCTAAAATATACTAGACATAGCTGCATGGTGTTTGTGGAGCCCTGTATTTGCTCCTGATGTTGCAGCTGAAGACCTATCTCTGTAGGATGGGTGAGAGGCACATCATACGAAAGTGACACAATGATTATAATGTATTTTTTTTTACCATTCATGACAGTAATGGGATTTTTCTCCAGCCAGAAACGCATTTAAGATGAGAGTTCAGCTGCAGGAAAGATGCTTGAAAGGAGTTTGGACATTTCAAATGAGCTACAATGCTCCCCTCTACTGGCTAGATTTGGGTAGCACAGCCTTGTTTTTCAATTTACAGTACAGTGTAAAATTGATTTAAATATAGAGCTCGTCCTGAAGAAGCTAAGCATAATTATTGTGGCCTTCTCAGGGGAGAGGAAAGTAAAAGTTGACAGAGGTTTGAAAGAGGCTTGTGATAAAATGACATCTGCTGAATGCAGCTTGGTTATTAGATGTGGATAGTAACTAGTTACATTTACTCAATTACATTTACTTGAATAACTTTATTGAAAAAATTTAATTGTATGAGTAGTTTTACTTCACTGTACTTTTTACATTTAATTGAGTAATATTATTATGAAGTATCGTGACTCTTACTTGAGTAAAATCTCTGGATCCTCCACCCAACACGAGTAACTTCAGTACAATGAAGAACAAACATATTTTAATCAAAAATGCATGAGACGCAGACACACCTACAGTTTATGTCAAAGTGAGACCTCTTGTTTCTACACAAGCTTTGCTCTAGTATTGTTTCCTATCTGCTGAGCCAGTTGTGCCATTTGGAGATAGTAAATATATGGTACACACCATACATAGTCAATGGAAGTACTTTACCCTATTCTAACATACAGTGTATATACATTACCTACTGTAAGTATAAGTTTCATAAGAATTTATTGGAAGAAACTGTTTAATTGCATGTTTCTCATGCTTTAATTTGTTATTTTGTAAATGTGTTATATATTTGTATTAATTTAGTCTTTAGCATACCAGATTATTGCACATAGCAATAATTTTCAGTCGGATAACATGATATTTAAACATTAAATCAAATGTTAGGATTAAATTGTTACTCAGTACTCATGTAGCCTTTTAATGACATACCTTTTTACTATTATTTAAGTAATTTCTTCAAATGCTACTTTTTACTTTAACTTGGATAAAATATGCTGAATTACTGCTACTCTTACTTTAGTACAATTCTGACTATTCTACCCACTTATGTGGTTAGATTAGTTTAAAGTGCTTTTTTATTATTTTATAGTTTGTCGTTTGGAAACCTTTTTAGATTAGTGATGATCACCTTCATTCTGGAGTGAGAATATTAACCCTTATCCCAGAGGCTGTCTGCTAATCACCTCACAGAGATGATTAGAAACACTTTTCAGAATCACCTTTTTGTCTTAACCTTCACTGATGTCTTTCACAACCAGGAATATTTCTCCAGGTAACTACAGACGAACTCAAATGTAACATGCATTTCACTTGCTCTTACATATCAATCTTAAAAGAACATTTGGTAAAATGAACCTTTGTCATGTGCATCTGTATTCTGCCCCCGCTGAGTTTCTTAGGGGGGCACTTAGTCATTCCCAGGTTTCCCCATAAAAGCTGGAAATGTTGCCGTTACTAACTGGGTGACCTCTAAGGGGAACTTTTTGCACTAGATTTTATTTAGGGCAACACAGTAAATGGGCACATGTTTTAGATGTTTTAATTTGCAAAGAACCTAGAAATTGATGAATCGTGTTCTTACTACTGTTTTGTGTTTATTTAATCCAATTAAAATGTTGTGCAGTCTAATTGTGGATTCAAAAGGTTATTTTTAAAAGACAAACGTGATTCTGTAGTTTTCTCTCCACAGTAGGTCTCTGGTTTCAATCTAAACTGTGCCTTCTATAGGCCTCTTCTTGGGTTAGGATGAGCTTTCTGTGAGTCCACCAGCTTTTTTTCTTTAAAAAAAAAAGTATATACCACAAAAATATGCCTGAGCCATTCATATAAGTATAAAATTAAACACATGTTGCTTATTAATGCAACCACATCACTGATTGCCCCCTCCCCTGTTCATCAGCATATTTTATTTGTCCTACATTACTTTGAACAATTGAATCTGATTGTTTTCTTTTCCTGCCAAATTTCACCATCTTAATTCGAATTTATGATGAAGAGAGTTTAATAAACTTCCTCTCTTTCTGAAGAAAAATGTCAAATATAAATAATTATTTAAGATAATGTTGTTCCCTAAATCTTACCTGTAATATTATTTTAACATTTTGTCTTGGAGCTTCTTGCTCAGTTTAATGTCAGAAAATCACATTATATGATTTTTAAATTATTAATTTGCTTTTTATTTCATGAAATAAGTATTTGATAAAACAGAAACATAGAAATTAATATTCAATACAGGAACCTTTGTTTACAATAATAGAGGACAGAAATACAGAAATGATAAAGTATTTCTGATTTCCTGTAGTTCTTGACCAGATTTCCACACTTTGCAGCAGGGAATTTGGTCCACTCCTCCATACAGTATGGATCTTTTTCATCGCACATCTGTATGTATGTATATATATCTATAGATATATATCTATAGATATATATATATATATATATATTTTTATATATATATTAGGGATGTCCCGATCACATTTTTTTGCCTCCCGAGTCGAGTTCAAGTAATTCGATTTTAAATATCTGCCGATACCGAGTCCCGATCCGATCCTTCCGCAATGCATTAAAATAATAAAAAGAAAGAGCACAACACATCCAAGTTGTCCTTTTAAGGTTTTTTTAAGAATGTATATGATGCTCTACCGTGTTATATTCGCTAAAGTGTTGCACATGCAGGATCACACGTTGTAAATAGAACTTGAGTTGACCCAATGTCCAGAAAAGTTTAGCAGTGACTTTGGACAAACAGACAAACTCCATGTCCGTGTGGTAACCCCAAAAGCAGACACCTTTGATACAATTGACAATTCCGGTGTAGCGTCATAGTTACGTCACAATTCAAAATGGCGGATAGTGTCGGTGAAAACAAACCATAAGCAGGAGCGGAGGGTGGTGTTTTTCAATAGATTTTAGAGTAATGTCTTTCGATTACCATGAAAACTTGCATAAAAGTTATTATTGTTGCCCCAAGAATTTATCCTTTCATATCAAATTTCTGTATTTCTTGCACTGTTAAATACAAAATAATAGCAGTAAAAGTAGCCTACACAGCTCACTGTTCCAGAGTCCTGCACTTATCCAATTTTACTAACCCGCATCTGTTTAGATGATTTTTGAACACGACCCGGTACCTGCAGTAATCTCCAGATCAAATCCTGATCCAACCCGCCGGTTGATTTAAAACCGCCATCGGTCTGTGTCCGTCGCAGCTACGCTACTCTCCATGGTGCTGTCAGCGGAGCTCTCAGATAGCGATGCTTTGAGTGTTCAGGTCTGAGATGAGAATCAGTCACATGCTCTCACAGTAGTCTAATCTTTTTTTGATTGATTCAGTTATCTGAATTCTGTGCGTAAAGTAGAAAATGTCTGCACGTCTGCACCAAGTTTTAAGGGATGTGAATTGTGAACTGTCAAAATGATGGATGCGCTTCAGATTTTTTTTGTCACTGTTCTCTGAAATGTCTCACATCTGATATTTATTTTAAGCAGAACTGTAGTGAAGTTTCTGCGCACAGTCCACAGAACGGCAAGGGAAATGCCTTTGTTTTGTTTGTTGCGCATTCTTCTTCTGGGACGAACATATTATTAATTAACATACCTACGCCCTTGGTGCTAGCCCATGGCTTTTAGTCACATCGTCATTTTTGGCATTTATATTGACAATGGTTGAAGCTAAACGTATAAAGTATTCCGAAATCCAAAATAATGCAGATTTTATCAAGAGTCAAAACAATTCTTCCCACTTAAGTGTTCACTACATAGGACTGCAGTCCTGCTTGGCCTCCATTCCAAACCGTCCGGTTTCACTCTCTTGACCGCGTTAACCGACTTTTTCCATCGTACATGGTCCGTGGGGAAAGTAGAGAAAGATCATTTATGCTCCAGCAAATTATGGTTGGAACAACCAACTGCAAAACAACTTTTAGGCATGATTTGCGGAGGTTCGAATGCAAATTGCTATCAAAAATGCCGGTTGTTTTCACCCACAAGGCGCGTTGCATTCTGGGTAATGTTGGAAAAGCCCGGATGTTCGGAATTGTCAATAACTAGCAGGTCGTCACATAGCTTATTGTGAATGCCCAGCATAGCTGTGTCTGTAAAGAAGTGATGAGAAGGAATCTCATACCCTGGCTCCAGCTGCTCGGGGAGAATGCGAAATCCGACGTTTGCAGTCACAAACACCGGGTCGTCATCCAGAATGATCGGTCCCACTGTCTTGGTTATGACCTTTTTGCCATCCTTAAGCAATTTCAACTTGTTTTTTTTACTTATCTTTTGGTGTCGGCTGCCTCAGGGTTTTTGTCAGAGTGCCATATCATATTCTCAGTGTTTAATGCAGCTCAGTCTTTTCCACCAAGTGAAATGCCCAATTTGCACACATGTGGCTGGTGCACTGCCTTCGCTGTTCAGTTAAAATATGTCCAAACTGCTGACGTTTTCCCTCTAGTGAGCCGACTCGTTTGCCCTGCATTATCCTACTAGCTAGCAGCTCACTATTGTGTTGTCTCAATTCCCCGCCTGCCGTAAATTGTGTGACCTTACGATGTCGTTGTCGTCCATGCAACAGTGAATATTGATGTGGTGGAACTTGTTGAAATTAAAGCTCCACTCTGTCCTCTCTGTCCTCTGACAATCTCTGTCTCAGGATGAATTTTAAACGTCTTGTTTTATGAGTTTATATCGGATAATTTTCACCCGATTCCAATCATTTAAAAATCATGTGATGGCCCCGATTTCGGATCACGTGATCGGATCGGGACATCCCTAATATATTTATATATTAATATATATATATATATATATATATATATATATATATATATATATATATATATATATATATATATATATATATATATATATATATATATATATATATATAAATATATATATATATATATATATATGCAGGCCCGTCACAAACGGGTCTCTCGTCCCGGGCCCTGGGCTTGGGGGGCCCATGAGAGATTTCTCAGACCTGTAGCCTATATTAACCACCTGTGAAAAAAGTTGTTCTAAAATATCAAAATTAATCTTAGATATGTATATTTGAGCCATTCAAAGGCTCCGTATTTTCTTTAAAAAGTTTTAAAACGTTTTTAACCCCCCCCCCCCCATGCAAAATGGTATGACCAACACAGTGACGGTTTTCCAGAGCTCCTCAGCCGCCAGTATGTCAAGTCGACAGAAATCCGGCGCTCAAAAAAGAAAGGAAAAAAGAAGGGAAGAGGACAATAGAGACAGAAGGGATTTTATGTCCAAATATTTTAAAAGAGGTGAGCAGGATGCAGAAACTGAAGCTACTGACACTGAACTATGGCAGAGTAGCCTAAAGCAAAGCACCGATTTTACCATTTAGGCTAATGCTTAGCTATTAGTTTAGGCTAGGCTACGTAGTAGGGGTGCAAGGATAAACCCCCCCAAAAAACTCAACATTCAGATCAGTTTGTGGATCAGAGACACGATCACAGATTTTTCGGATCAGCAAAAATAACAAAAAAAAAAGACAAATAAACAACTGTCTTTCGTTTTATTGTTCAATTCAAATATAACCTATCAAATCAACTTAAAGTGCAATAAACACAATATCTTATTTTTAACATAATGAATGATTCCCCCACGGCTTGTCTCAGCGCCTGCGCCAGGTGAGAGCCTGTGTGACCCTCAGAGAGGACGTGTCTGCAGCAGCAGACTTCTCATCTCCCAGTCTGCTGTGATGAATGAGCGCTTATTGTCACATAGCTACGCGATACTGATAGTGTTGGTGGTGGCTTCGCCCCCACCAACACTATCAGGGATTGTCAGGGAAGCAAACACGGCGCTCTTCGGCGCCTCCCACTTTTTTCAAGTCAGTTTGGGTTACTAGTGTGAATCGTGCAGATACGAAGAGTTTTTATGGGGGGTGTGACGTTTTAGCTTCATCATATTCACCTTTAAAATACATGGTGCTAGCTAGGTTGAGCCGGATACTCATAACGGAAAAAGCATTTTTGACGAGTACGAGCATAATACGAGTAAAACTGGTCAATATCTGAGCTTGTGCTGAGGGAAAATCCTCAACTCCGGTCGGGTTTTTTATTTTTAATTTTACTTTGTCTGGTGATGTAAAGTTGGTTGGAAAACTTTTCTCGTACTGAACGCGGTGCTTTCAGAAGAATACAGTGAACAAGGCTGCCATATTATTTCCCTGTTTGCCATATCAAGTTCACATATCATTAAAATATAAACAGTCTTAAGACCACTTACATATAGCTGAACACACAAAGTAGCCTATATTCATATTTTTATTGTATATGGCTGTTCATAATAAATATATTATAAATATTACAAATTAAGCTTTATATAGCCTACTGTATGACTTTGTTAGGGGAAAAAGCCAAAAACGTTATATAGTAAAGATCAATAAATAATTGAGGGAAAAAACAGTTTGATCATAAAAAAAGTAAATAAAAAAGAAAGTTGTGTTGAGTATGACAACTCTTGTTCATGCATATTTTGTAGTTCATAATTTCCTACTTCATGTGTTGTGTTCATTCACTAGGCTACTTGAAAATATTCATGTTCTAAATTTGAAAAAAAAAAACTTGTTCTATGAATAATTTGTCTACTATTGTGATCAAAAACATTGAATCTCAATTCTGAGGCTGTTCTGTAAATAGTTTTCAAATAAACAATAAATAAAGCAACTTCTGATCAATCCATATCTGTCTGTCTGTCTGTCTGTCTGTCTGTCTGTCTGTCTGTCTGTCTGTCTGTCTGTCTGTAATATATATATAATATATAATATATAGATATTATATATCTATCTATATATATATATAGATAGATATATACACTACCGTTCAAAAGTTTGAGGTCAGTAAGATCTTTAATGTATTTAAAAGAAGTATCTTCTGCTCACCAATGCTGCATTTATTTGATTAAAAATAACAAAAACCGTAATATTGTGAAGTATTATTCCAATTTAAAACAGCTGTTTTCTATTGTATTTTAAACTGTAACTTATTTCTGTGATCAAAGCTGAATTTTCTGCATCATTATTCCAGTCTTCAGTGTCATGTGATCCTTCAGAAATCATTCTATGATGATTTGATGCTCAAGAAATATTTATTATTATCAATGTTGAAAAGAGTTGTGTAGCCTACAATTTTTTTTAAAATTCTTTGATGAATAGAAGGTTCAAAAGAACAACTTTTAATTTAAACTAGAATATTTTCTAACATCATGATCAGTTTAACTCATCCTTGATGAATAAAAGTATTGATTTATTTTATTTCTTTCCCACAAAAATAAAATTGAAATTCTTACTGACCCCAAACTTTTGAACGGTAGTGTATATATATATATGAAGGCTAAACTTATATGTGGCTCAATCATAATTGATATAAACAACCAGCGGATGGCGGGTGGGTGGGGTTTTGAAATTGGTAAAAAAAAAAATTGAGTTTTGTGATGCAGTTTCAGAAGCAATAATAGCCCATCCGCGCATCTCTAGTTTCCACTCTCCTACAGCTTTCTTGTGCCACAGTGCCTACACTAGGGGTGCACCGATCCCACTTTTCCAGTCCCGATACCGATAACGATGCCTGGGCTTTGTGCATCTGTCGATACCCGATACCGATTCGATACTATTGTTGAATTAATTGTAAACTGTATACCCTCCACCTTATACCTTACTTGAAGAGACTAAAGGTACCAGACTTTACTAACTAAACATAACTAAGACTTCTTTTTTCCTTTTTGACCGCGCTCCTTTTGTTTTGCTGAGGTGCAGGAATTCAGCGTGCTCCTTAGCATAGTGTTTCTGGATGTGCTTGATTAAAGGTGTAGTATTGTACTTGGCAGTAATACCACCTCACCCAGAAACATTTACTTTGCAGACATTGCAAACAGCTGACAAACTAGTTGGCATGGCAACCTCCACACAGCCGACCTTCTGGTTCGCTCCATGTTGCTTCAACACAAAACAAAAATCCTGGATCGGCTAGTGGATTTGTTCATTTTTCCGATCCCCGATCCAGCCATTTTGTCAGTATCGCGGCCGATATCCTACCCTAATATCGGATCGGTGCATCCCTAGCCTACACGCAGTCACGGTTTTGTCTACAAAACTCTTTCCTTCATTATATTTAATGGAGAAGCCAATATGTTCTTAAACAGGAGATTTTAATATCGTTCAAGCTTTATTCGAATCCTTTAAAAACTGGAAAATCGCCACAACACGAATATTCTTAGCTTGTAAACGTAGGCATTGATGATCCGTTGCACCACTACTATGTAATGATTGTAATCCCTGATAGTTGTATGAAATCTCAACACATCATGTAATCTCTGGCTGAAATCGTTGGATCTGGAAGCGATGTTGGAGAGGAAGAGACATGGGGGGGGGGCTCTGGGCATATCATGTCCCAGGCCCAGGCAAGACTGGCTGCTGCTACAGCTCACCTTGTGCAGGGTTGTTGTGTTGTGCAGCTAATGTCAAACAGATTAATCTCCTCACCATCATCCACGATGTCTTCTTCCTCCTGATTTTCCTCCATATGTTTTTCAAAGAACATGTCAGTAGATGGCAGACTTCTTAATAAACACATCTTCTTCTCCTCTTTCTCTCTTTCGTTGATTGAAACCACATTTTATGTCATCATCGCTCATTTTAAATTCTCTTATGACTACTCCTTCTGTCCGGTGACGGTCAGTGGTGCGCTACTTGCTGGGGTGGGGGCGGGGCATGTTACCTGGTTTCCACAATTGCACCTTATGAATTATCTAACTCTATTAAGGTTAAAAAAATAGTGAAGATCTTATTTGTTATCTCTGACAGTGCCGATCTCTGACATATTTGAAATTTGAAGACATTTTTTTTCTTCCTTAAACTGCTCACGTGGGCCCCCCCGGGGGCGTGGGTCCCTGCCCTTAATGCCCACTGGCTAATCCGGCCTTGTCCTTTGTATGGTGTTCTTAGGATTGTTCTCATCCATACCCTGCCTCCAAACATGCTAGTGGAGTTTAAATCAAAAAGTTCTATTTTGCCCTCATCTGACCACATGCCCTTCTCCCATGCCTCTTCTAGATCCTCCAGATGGTCATTGGCGAGCTTCAGATAGGTCTGGACATGTGCCGGCCTGGTCCTAGGGGGAGCTGCAGGATTTGAATCTATGACGACACAGCGTGTTACTAATGATAACCTCTGAGACTGTGGTCCCAGCTCTCTTGAAGTCACTGACCACATCCTCCCATATCTCTGGGCAGATCCCTCACCCTTATGATCACTCTTACTCTATGGGGCAGATTGAAAGTCATCTTGAGCTTCTTTCATTTTCAAATACTTGCACAAACAGTTGTCGCCTTCTCACCCAGCTGTTTGCCTGCTGCCCCGTAGCCCATCCCCGCCTTATGGAGGTCTACAGTTTAGACCCTGGTGTCTTCAAAAAGCATAGAATGAGATTTTCTGGAAATTGTTTTAGATTCTGTCTCTCAGAGTTGATGTGTACACTACCTACAATGAAAATTACAGACCTCTCCATTATTTGTAAGTGAGGTGGATTAAATATTTATTTTCCCCACTGTACATCTGTTATCCCCTTTACCCAGCTGCAATTTTCTGAAGTATTACCTTCATCCACACCAAATTTGACAGTAATAAGCCAAATAAAATTAGTATTTTGCACATATTTTACTAACTAAAGGTCAAACGGTGCCAAAAGTGTGCAAGAAAAAGCGCCCTCTTCAGGCTGAATGCAGAACACATCACTTTTTCTCCCTGATTAAAAAACAATTGTGAGCATCCTAACTGTTTCTTCTGTTCCTTTCCACAGCAGCAGGGTAACCCATCTCCTATTGGATCAAGTAAGGTGTTCATCAAAAGCTAACATTTCCAGGCATGCACAGTGAAATTTGTAGGTTTTTGCTAGAATGCTAGCACAAATTATGACACGGGAAGCAGAAGAGGAACGAAAGAATACACTACAGAATAAAGTTTCTCCACGGTGGATCTTACCTTACTATGGACCTCAGACTTGTCATAGACTAACTATTTTATAAGGGAGACATTAATGGGACCCTTGAGGATGTAAAAACAGTTTTGTCACTTAGATGAGTGGTGGGTGAGTTGGACGTTATATTTTTGTCGGGGGGAGGGTAGGGTGCTGTGTGTACAGTTAACACAAAGAAAAAAAAGGGTGCTGGGTTATTTTTAGGCTAATGTGAATAAGCTAACAGTAATTGTACACACAAGGAAGGGAGTTATCAAGGTTTTCAGTAGGAGATTAAGTAGCAAAGTGTAGCCACAGCTGCCCTGGGGCATACTGACAGAAGCAAGGCTGCCGAACACTGGTGCCACCAGGCACTCTGACCACCACCAGCAGGCAAGGTGAGTGAAGTATCTTGCCCAAGGACACAACAACCAAGATGGACAGAACGGGGGTTCGGATTGGCAACCCTTTCGGTTACAGGAGGTCCTGTTCTGTCAATGATATGTGGCTTTGAATGGTGAGATCACCATTATTTTTCTTTTTAAGTGGTTTGACAACAGTATTTACCGTATATACAGTTACTGTTGTATCCTTTATTGGCATATATCAAGGAATCTAAAGACTCTTAGCTTTCCAATGATATACAGTTTAAACCCGGATATAGGCAATGTCCCACCCGCCGGACACAGGAACGCATAACAAACAAGTTTGGGACAAACGAAAGTTATTATTTTTCAGTTATTTTCAAAATGTAAAAATTGCACGACTTTGTTTCAAGTCTTATCACTGAAAGCTATGTTTAACTTTGATCTTTTTATTTCTTGAACCATAATCTGGGGGGGAAAAACCCCCACTTTATTAAAGTTGTTCGGAGCAGCCATATTCAGAATCTCTCTTGCTAGCTGAGGCATTGCTCTGACTATAGAAGTGAAAAAGACTCACGTGAAGTCGTTGTGATGAAAAATGCATCATTTACACCCAGAGAGTGTCTTTTCTCTTGTTTCTTGACTCATGCAGTTCTCTGACACGATGCCTCCTCCTTTGGGAGACAGGAAACTCAAAATATCTCGACCTCCTTGTGTCAGACTTCTCTCGCCTCACAGGATGGGGTTCTCTGGTGGCCCAGCTGACAGTGACAAACTGACAATGGCTGAATGCTCCACTTCTCATCTGTAACATATCTTGAAAACGTACTTGATCGCCTTTTCAGGTTTGAGAGACAATTCAAAGACAGACTGTAAAAAATAGCTTCCTTAATGCAGATTTCTTCACTGATTTTGGAATCGAGGTAAAATGATGGACACGTACCCAGGATGGTTGTCAAGAACAAATGAGTGGACAGATTGGTATTCTTTCGATGTACGAGGACAAAAAGCTACATATTGTAACAAATGAAAGATGTATCATTGATTCTAAAGCACAGATTTAGCCAAGGTTATGTTGGTCAGGTCACCTTTTCATCCCAGAAACTGCTATAGTCATAAACAGTCATTTCACTGAGGGATTTACCTTTACGCTGTCAAAATCAAAGCACATTTAGGTGACTTTGAAATGTGTCATTCTGTCTGCTTTTGCAGCTAAAGTTCAAAATAGGAAAAAAATAATGAGATGGGACAGCTGGCTGTCACTACTTTGCATGCATGATTTGACATAAATGCCTCATTACAGGAGCTGGTAAGAGAGGCAAATAATGCAAACCTGAAAAGCAGTTCTGACCTTGAGAAAAAGAAAAAAACGTTCCACTTCAGTTTTTAGATGTGAAAATGAAACTCTTCACCTGATTTTAACAGCTCACAATCAAGTCTATAACTCTGTGGACAGACATAGTAGAAAATCATTAAAGGAACGACATTGGACAGATTGGTGGTAAACTTCCATCCACACAAATTTTTATCCTTCATACCTACTGAACAGGCAATTACCTCTTCGATATTAAGAAAAAAACATGACATTAAATTTGATCTTCATGCACAATTTTACCGATGGTCTGTGTTAGAGAGCCAAAATTGGTCATCAGGTTTTTCATAATAACACATATTTTATCTTTGGTGCAAACAATGGGTTGAACAATAAGCAAACTGTACATCTGAAAAGAAAATCAGAAAGAAAGAAATTTGTCTGAATTTATTTAAGAAACATTGACACTTCAGATTCCTGAATAATAAATAATAAAGGAATAAAGACTAAAGAAATTGAAATGAGCACAAAAATCAAAACAGCTTGTAATTTAAGGATGTCAATTTGTCCAATGATTTGTTCCCATGCCACTAATGGACTACTTAAACTTGGTTAGTCTCCTATAACATCAGTTCTGTTATGAAAACATAAACTATCTGATGTTGGAATTATAATGTGAGAGATTTTTTTTTTTTTTTATATCCAGGTGACTCTCAGTATAACCTCAAAGCTGCTGCTAATTAAGCTTGTCAGTCAAAGCGTTTCCATCACCTCACTCTCACCACAGTCCTGCCTCTCCACTGATGGATGACCTGAAATAACATTGGGATGGTACAAAGTCAATGCCTCCCTCTCATTATTTGTCAAAGTAAGAAAAAAAATAACGTTTTAGATATTGAGAAAAGCCGGAGAAGTGGTTTGTAAAGGAAAAGGAAAGGAGAAAGAAAAATTTGAATCCATCTGTATTTATTCGTTCATTTTAATTGAAAAGGAGGGACAATATATTAATGAACATTTTCACAAATGCCTTAGGCTAATTTCCATCTGCAGACCCACTGGCAGGTTGGTGTTAGGTAGATACTTACAGAGACACTATATACAGACTATATACAGAGAGACAAGGACAGTGATCACATCATGTTCAATAACAAGAGTGGACAACAAAGGACAATATTGAAAACGGAAAAGCATCGACTGTATTGCACAAACCACAATTTTGCACATGCCCTGTCTGTTCTGATATTACACTGACCCCTATTGCACCATTCTATACTGCACTGACCCACATTACACTGACCCCTATTACACAACCTATGATATACTGACTCTCATTACACACCCCATATTACAATGACTTTTATTGCACAACCCGTATTGCACTGATAATTGTATCCCTTTTTGTAATGCACTAACTCTACTTCACGTCTTATAATTAACTATACATGATCACATGTTTGTGTGTCCCTCAGCCACACTTTTAAACGACTCCTAAAGGTAGGAAGACTTGCGCTTTCTCTCACTGACAGTGGAGTACTTTTCCAGAAGCTCACTCCCTGATATGACAGGACGTTCTGAGAAAAGGCGGTCTCCCTAAAAGCCAATTCACAATCACCTCTCAAAGTCGCTCGAGTCACTCGACATATGTGGGGTAATTTTTATTCTTTAAAGAATTTTGAACTGCGTTTTTTTTGCATGAAAAGCGCTTTATAAATAAAGTTAGATTTATTGATTGATGACGAAGGTTTTTTGTCTAATATTTTCAATGCTCTCTTGTAGCATACTTCGATTGCCCCAGTAGCAGCCTGACTCGTATAGGACCAACTTGTGATACAGAACTCAATATGAGCCAGTATAATAGAGTGCAGGAATGTTATTGCTGCTGTATCAGTTAATGATGTGTGAATTTGTCTAAAGTTCACATTTACAGTTTTCATAACTTTTTTAATGTGCCTTTTTAAAAGGATAATTTCGAGTCTATTAGCACTCCCAAATACTTAAATTCTTCAACATTAATTAATTCTTGTCCACCCAAGTGAACTTTTACTGCGGCCACGGTTGTTTTAGGTTTACTAAAAAACATTGATGCAATCTTTTTAGCGTTAAGAACACAACTGGAACATTCTTGGGAATTTGGTCTTACCGTCCTGTGCATCAATATGGCTATAGCTAGAGTTTGCTTAGTTTGGTATAAGAAATAGGAATGTATAGGGTTGTTTAAAAAAACAAAACAAATTTGTATAATATATCCACAAGATTTTTGATCTACCATCTAAGTCTTCTTTTCCACATTTGCTTATGTTTTTTTCTTTTTTATTGCTATTTAACTTTTTTCTGCTTCGACTTCCGAGTTTGGTTCCTGCAGGAATTTGGATATTTAACAAGCTAGATATAATCCTTTCATACAACAGCAAAGATGCAATTCTTTTTGTAGAAAGAGGCTAGCCTGGCAATCCTGTACATATACAGTGGCTTGCAAAAGTATTCGGCCCCCTTGAACTTTTCCACATTTTGTCACATTACAGCCACAAACATGAATCAATTTTATTGGAATTCCACATGAAAGACCAATACAAAGTGGTGTACACGTGAGAAGTGGAACGAAAATCATACATGATTCCAAAATTTCTTTACAAATTAATAACTGAAAAGTGGGGTGTGCGTAATTATTCAGCCCCTGAGTCAATACTTTGTAGAACCACCTTTTGCTGCAACTCCAGCTGCCAGTCTTTTAGGGTATGTCTCTACCAGCTTTGCACATCTAGAGACTGAAATTCCTGCCAATTCTTCTTTGCAAAACAGCTCCAGCTCAGTCAGATTAGATGGACAGCATTTGTGAACAGCAGCTTTCAGATCTTGGCACAGATTCTTGATTGGATTTAGATCTGGACTTTGACTGGGCCATTCTAACACATGGATATGTTTTGTTTTAAACCATTCCATTGTTGCCCTGGCTTTATGTTTAGGGTCGTTGTCCTGCTGGAAGGTGAACCTCCGCCCCAGTCTCAAGTCTTTTGCAGACTCCAAGAGGTTTTCTTCCAAGATTGCCCTGTATTTGGCTCCATCCATCTTCCCATCAACTCTGACCAGCTTCCCTGTCCCTGCTGAAGAGAAGCACTCCCAGAGCATGATGCTGCCACCACCATATTTGACAGTGGGGATGGTGTGTTCAGAGTGATGTGCAGTGTTAGTTTTCCGCCACACATAGCGTTTAGTATTGTGGTCTCATCTGACCAGAGCACCTTCTTCCACATGTTTGCTGTGTCCCCCACGTGGCTTGTGGCAAACTGCAAACGGGACTTCTTATGGTTTTCTTTTAACCATGACTTTCTTCTTGCCACTCTTCCATAAAGGTCAACTTTGTGCAGTGCACGACTAATAGTTGTCCTATGGACAGATTCCCCCACCTGAGCTGTAGATCTTTGCAGCTCATCCAGAGTCACCATGGGCCTCTTGGCTGCATTTCTGATCAGCGCTCTCCTTCTTCGGCCTGTGAGTTTAGGTGGACGACCTTGTCTTGGTAGGTTTACAGTTGTGCCATACTCCTTCCATTTCTGAATGATCACTTGAACAGCGCTCCGTGGGATGTTCAAGGCTTGGGAAATCTTTTTGTAGCCTAAGCCTGCTTTAAATTTCTCAATAACTTTATCCCTGACCTGTCTGGTGTGTTCTTTGGACTTCATGGTGTTGTTGCTCCCAACATTCTCTTAGACAACCTCTGAGGCCGTCACAGGGCAGCTGTATTTGTACTGACATTAGATTACACACAGGTGCCTCTATTTAGTCATTAGCACTCATCAGACAATGTCTATGGGCAACTGACTGCACTCAGACCAAAGGGGCTGAATAATTATGCACACCCCACTTTTCAGTTATTTATTTGTAAAAAATGTTTGGAATCATGTATGATTTTTGTTCCACTTCTCACGTGTACACCACTTTGTTTTGGTCTTTCACATGGAATTCCATTAAAATTGTTTCATGTTTGTGGCTGTAATGTGACAAAATGTGGAAAAGTCCAAGGGGGCCGAATACTTTTGCAAGCCACTGTAAGTAACTATATAGTGTGGCCATAGACAGAGACTTCCTAGGGCCAGAATCTACGCTTGTCTTTCAAACTGTGTCTGCACGCAATTGGACAGCGCAAGGACCAATCAGAGCAATGAACAATTAGATCTCTGATGTATGATGGAGCTGATTATTATGGGCTTTATATGGAAGATGAAGGATCTTAAATTCTATTCTGGATTTAACAGGGAGCCAATGAAGGGAAGCTAAAACAGGAGAAATGTGATCTCTCTTTTTAATATTCATCAGAACTCTTGCTGCCGCATTTTGGATCAACTGAAGGCTTTTAATGGCATTTTGTGGACTACCTGATAGTAAAGAATTACAGTAGTACAGCCTTGAGGTAACAAATGCATGGACTAGTTTCTCAGCATCACTCCTGGACAGGATGTTTCTAATTTTAGCAATATCCCGGAGGTGAAAGAAAGAAATCCTAGAAACCTGTTTAATATGGGATTTAAATGTCAAGTCTTGGTCAAAAATAACGCCGAGGTTCTTTACGTTATTACTGGGGGCCAATTTAATGCCATCCATATGAAGTGATTGACTAATCAGTTTCTGTTTAAGAACTTCTGGTCCAAAGACAGAAACTTGTCAGAATTTAAAAGCAAAAAGTTTAGATTCATCCATGTTTTTATGTCTTCCAGACATGCCTGTAATCTACCTAACTGACTGGGTTCATCAGGATTTATGGATAAATATAATTGTGTATCATCTGCATAGCTGTGGAAATTTATCCCATGCTGTCTAATGATTCTACCAATCGGAAGCATATATATGGTGAAAAGAATTGGTCCAAGCACAGAACCCTGTGGAACTCCACAAGTAACCCTTGAGAGTGAAGAAGATTTATCATTTAGATGAACAAACTGGAATCTATCAGACAAATATGATTTAAACCAGCCTAGTGCTGTTCCTTTGATCCCTGCAACATGTTCAAGCCTTTCTAAGAGAATATTATGATGGACTGTGTCAAAAGCAGCACTGAGATCTAACAAAACCAGAACAGACACTAGTCCATTATCTGAGGCCATGATAATATCATTAGTAACCTTCACCAGTGCTGTTTCAGTGCTATGATGAGCTCTAAAACCTGACTGAAACTCTTCAAACAGCTCGTTACTGTTTAGATGCTCACAGACTTGATTAGCAACAATTTTCTCAAGGACTTTGGATAAGAAAGGAAGGTTAGATATAGGTCTGTAATTCACTAAGTCATCTTGATCAAGGGAAGGTTTCTTGAGTAAAGGTTTAATCACAGCTATTTTAAATTCCTGTGGTACGTATCCGTTTACTAAGGATAGATTCATCATATCCAAAATGGGGCCGGGAACCAAATGGAACACTTCCTTAAATAATTTGGTTGGAATTGGGTCCAACATACAAGTTGAAGGTTTAGATGAGGGTAATATTTTTGATAATTCCAAAAGCTCGACTGAATCAAAACAGCCTAAGCACAAATGAGGTTCTACAGTTCTTTCCGATGCTGCGTCATTTACTGAGGAAGAAGTAATCATGTTTGGGAGGATGCCATTTATTTTATTTGTAATATAATTAATTTTGTATATGAAGAATCCCATAAAATCATCACTGCTAAGAGCTGGGGGAATAGTTGGCTCAACAGAGCTATGACACTGTAAGTTTGGCAACCGTACTAAAAAGAAACCTAGGATTGTTTTTATTCGCCTCTATTAATGATGAAAAATATCCTGTTCTAGCTTGTCGAAGGGTCTTTTTATACAGCAGTAGACTGTTATTCCAGGTTAAATAGGAATCCTCTAGATGTGTAGAGCGCCATTTTCTCTCCAACTTCCTAGTATTCTGCTTTAAAGTACGCAACTCTGCGTTAAACCAAGGAGTCAGCCTCCTATGGCTAGCCACTTTCTTTTTTAAGGGGGATACACTATCTAATGCCAAACGCAATGAGGACGTAACACTGTGAACCAGACCATCAATTTCTGAAGGGTTAGAGATAGAATTGCTGCCATCCACTGTGTTACTCTGAGACACTGAGGAAAGTAAGAATGGAACAGATTCTTTTAAAATTGTTACAGCATTGTCTGATAAAGCTCTACTATAAAGAAATTTTCTTTCCGATTTAAGATGGTCAGTTAAAGTAAATTCAAAAGTTATCAAGAAGTGGTCAGACAGGACCGGGTTATGTGGGTGGACTGTTATTTCCTCACACTCAATACAGTATGTCAGTACAAGGTCCAAAGTGTGTTTGCCCGAGTGGGTCGATCCCTGTAATTTTTGAGTAAAGCCAATTGAGTCTAAAATAGCATTAAAGGCTGCATTTAGGCTATCACTTTCAGTATCCACCTGAATATTAAAGTCCCCCACTATAATAACCCTATCAGTATTTAATACTAAATCGATAAAAAATGTGAGATCTGATCCAAGAATTGAGAGTAAGGGCCTGGTGGACGATACAAAACCACAAACAAAAATGGTCTTAATGTTTTGCAACTTGGATGAGGAAAATTAAGGGTTAGATGTTCAAAAGAACTGTAGTTATCAATTGGTCTGGGACTAATTAGTAAATCAGAACAAAAAATGGTTGCAACTCCTCCTCCTCGCCCAGTATTTCTAGGAATGTGAAAATGTAAATGACTGGAAGGAGTTGACTCATTTATACTGACATAATCCTCCTGCTGCAACCAGGTTTCTGTGAGACAAAGCAAATCAATGTGATTATCACAAATCAAGTCATTTACTAACAAAGTCTTTGAGGAGAGAGATCTTATGTTTAATAAACCACATTTAATAGTTTTTTTTTTCTGTTCAGTCAAAGTCGTATTTATCTTTATGAGATTTCCATAATTTGCTTTTGTTGGCTTGACTTTCTATTCCATTTAATTTTGGCTGTGGGCAAAACACTGTTTCTATAGGGTAATGGGTGGGTAACAGTACAGAAACAGTAGACAGGTGGGTTAAACTACGGCCCCAATTCTCCGGTTGGAACATTCCCTCTGCGCCTCCGGTGTGGCCAGTTCCGGGAACCACGCCTCAAAGATGCCTGCACCTCGCCTGCTCAGGGCGGTTGCTTTTTCATTTTATTTTCACCTGTGGCTCCGCTTTCAGGAGTTCTGACATGCTGTGCATCACACATGTTATGCTTTCATGTGTGCATATTAAATCCAAAAGTCAAAACATTACACAGATCGTAGGATAAGGCTAGAAACACACATGAAATGTTATTATGCATCACAGAAAATAGCGCTCACACACAAGTGTGCAGGGCTTTTTTTTTTTTTTTTTGGGCAGTGAGGACGGTGAGACGCTCAGACCCGCGGTGGGCATCACGTGACCGCGGTATGGCGGTAATCCGGTTACCGCCCCAGGCCTAAAGTGTTGTGTCAGATTTTGTCAATGTGTTGCAAAGTATTGCTAAACATTCATTGCTTTCACTCTGTGCTTTCTGGAGACATTCTGCACATGTACCACCGTTGGTGTGAATGAGGTGTAACACTCAGACACTGGAGGTCTGCCAGCCTGATGGTGACGAGGAACAGGTGAGCTGGCAGGCTCAGCAGGTAGCTCCGCCCTCCAGGGATAAAGGACAGCTGGGAACCTCTTATGGCTCCCCCTGGTGGAGCTTTGTTGGAAAGTTGGAGGAAAACTGCAGAACACACAAACACACCCCAGATACCTGACAAACAAAGATAATGGTTCAGTCTAGTTTGTCCCTTCTCCCACAAGCATCACAACAAACAGGACATCATGGTTTATTTACATGCCTGCAATCTTGTGACTTCCCACACTTCTCCTTGAAACCATCTTACAAAACATGTTTCTGTTTCTCTGAAACCTCCGTCAGTGCAAATAAATATCCATCCATCCATTTTCTATACGGGCTTGTCCTTGCAGGGTGGCTGATGCCTATCTACAGCAGTCACTGAGCAAGAGGCGGGGCAACACGGAGACACAGCCACACACACAGAGACCAATTAATCTTACAGTCATGTATTTGGACTCTAGTGTGAAAGCCAGAATACCTGCAGAGAACCTATACATGCACAGAGAGAACATGCAAGCTCCATGCAGAAAGACCTCAGGGTGGGATTCAAATCCAGATCCTTCTTGCTGCAAGGCAACTGTGCCACTGTGCAGCCCTGCAGATAAATAGTAACTTCAAATCACCCAGGATAATAAAAACTCTCTGTTGCCTCATCAACTATGTGCCATGAAAATCGAATTGTAAAAAAATATTCAGGTCCAACCAGCAGTGGAACAATGTGACCTACACACTGACTTACATTTTGCACATGTTGACTTCTGCAAAGTAATAAACACAAGCACAGTTTATTTTGAGCATTCCTTCATATGCTGCCCTGCAGGGGGAGAAAACTTCACGAGAAAACTAATGTGTCGACCTATTAATTCATCGCTTTAAATATCTGGAAAAGTCCCACTTACTTCAGATTCCAAAATATTTTATAAACACTGCAATAAAAAAAAAGATTGAGTTGTGTATCAAAAAATGAATAAAATATTGAGAGTTACCGAGACATTGCTCATTCTCCTTACACCTAATTGTTCCTGTGGTTGCAGCATTAATGATGAACCATTAGTGAATGTATCACATCATCAGTTCGCTGCAGGATGGAGAAAAGATACTGATATAATGACTCATCTGCTAAACATATATACCACTCAGAACAGTTTGTGCTGCCTCAAGTAAAGCATGCCAGGCCCCAGCTGCTAATGCATTAAATATCATGCACTGAAAAAATGTGTTAAAGACGGGATGTAAAATGAGGAACTAATGATGACAAAGAATCAGATGACATGAGGTAAGAACAATTACTTCTAGTAATGAGGACAAGATAAAACAGGGTCTAGGAAAATTATCTTCCAGCTGGCAATGATAGGAAAAAGATGAAAACAGTTTGGCAAAACATAAGACATAAAAGAAAATATTCTACATGGATTGGTAAGTAGGCAAAACAGCAGTAAAGTGAGTTTTTCTTTCTTCATAACAGGTAAACTTGAGACCACCAGGCTGCAGTGTTGCTCTTCATTTTCACTCAGTGAGAACCTTACGAGTGGGGAGGAAGAGAAGGAAAGAGGACTAGTTAAGGCATTCGTTTCCGCAGACCTGAATGGGGAACGAGCCGAATGATACAAATAAATGTTAGAGGCGAGGCTTCAGGACATGTTTGCCTTTGAAAACAGACAACACACACCAGAGGATAGTAACAGAGCCAAATCAACAGTACATGGAGACAATACATCAGCATGGGCGACTGCTAACAGAGCTATGAATGTATGTAGAAAAATGACTCCACCTTGATTATACTGGTTGTATGGTGAAAATTCTGCATTTTATCCGACTTTAAAGGGATGAAATGTCACATTTTTCATCCTTTTGTGTCTCTGCCGCCTCTATTAAACTTTGCAAATTTTTGCTGTCACAAATCTTGTGTTTCTACAAGACATCTGAAAAGGTGCCCTATTGGGATGTCACAATAAGTGGAATTTGCATATACAGTACTGTATCCCTCACGGGTCAAACCCCACTGGTGAGATCACTTTATGTGAGAGTGATTTTGTGCAAAGAACTTCATAAACATGTTTTTTAACAGACTATAGAGCAATTATAACTTGTTTAAAAAGAGCCATATTATGTCCCCTTTCATTTTGCAAACATGCAACTTGCTGGTTTTTATCTATTTACAGAGTTTAGTTCCCAAAAACAAATTGAAAAATGTCAACATTTAAAACAATAAATGTGTTCAGACTGACATCTGTACATAGGTTTACTTCAGGACGTCTTTGCTTTTTCTCCCCCAGTGCATCCTGGGACTGATTTAATCCCTATGAAACGTTGAACAGGACAAGGAACTACATGACAAATTTATATAAATAGTAAATGTCTTCTTTTCTGTCTACAGTAAAAGATTTTCTTCATCTGCTTTAAAAAAATGATCAGAATCAGAAAGGGTTTATTGCCAAATGTTGGGCAGGTCTGAAACATTAGGAAATTACTGTGGTACTTTGTGCAAACATTGACAAACACTTAAACAAAAATAAAAATATAATGTGCTAAACAGATTGATTTATACATGAGTGTAGGTAACGATCGGTGCAAATCAGACAGGTGCAAAAAAACACATTGCATAAGAAGTGACTCTCCTCAAATGTCCCCCGGGGTTCAGGAGGCAGAGAGTTAATGCTTGTAAATGCTTCAAACTCAGCTCTGATGAGGATCTAATAAGCAAAGGCAATGCCATCATTAACCACTCTGAGCTGGGTGACAATGCAATCTTTGGTCAAAATAAAACCCTGGACAGGTCGCCAGTTCACTACAGATACACACAACCATGCAGGCACACACTCAAAACCGAAGGACAATTTAGAGAGACCAGGTGACCTTATGGACATGTTTTTGGACTGTGGGAGGAAGTCAGAGTACCCGAAGTAAACCCACACATGCACTGGGAGAACATGCAAACCCATGCATGCAGAAAGACCCCAGGCCGGCATCGGAACCTGGGCCTTCTTGCTGCAATTACCCATTTTTTTAAGTCTGACCAACTTTTCTTTTTCTCTCAACTGTAAAAATCATGTGAAAGTGAAAAAAATAATAACGTTTGGTTAAAATATTATAAAGTCTTTTTTTTCACTTAAGTGAAAAAAAAACATTTTCTGTCATCTCCTTTTCTATGTTTTTTGTTCTTCTTTCGGTTAAACCCTAACGGGGATTGTGGTTAATGTTTGCTAGTAAGGTCTTAAAATGCAGTCCATACAGTGCCTTACAAGCTATCTATAGCCCTTAAACCTTTCCGCATCATGTTATGTTACAACCACAAACTTTAATGTCTTTTTGTTTGATTTTATAAGGTCAACCAACACAAAGTATCAAATAATCGTGAAGCAGTTAGAAAATAATACATGGATTTTTTTATTTGAAGCTCCTCTATAGTAACCATTGGCTGCTTCTCTTCTTGCCCCATGGCTGTTTAGGTGGATAGCCATGTTTGGTTAGGTTTACTGTTGTGTCATACTGTTTCCATTTTTAGCTTTGTGTGATGTCCAAAGCTTGGGATAGTGTTGAATATTCAAACCCTGATCTTAACTCTGAAACAACGCCCTCCTTGGCCCATCTACTGTGGTCTTTGTGCTACTGTTTGTTCTCTAATGTACTTTAATAAACCTCTGAACTGAAGCCTTCATAGAACAGCTGGATTTGTACTGAGATTCAATCACACATGAGCTCCTTTTACTTGTTTGGTAACTTCGCTTCCTTATATTTGTTGGAGGATGCTTATCCAAGTTTTTCTTATTTACTGATGAAAATGTGAAAACAATGTATAATTTGCCGTCATCTTCACAACTTCATGCTGGCATATCATATAAAATATTGAGAAATAATATCAGGTTTATGGCTATAACTTGACAAAATGTGGAAAAGCAAGACGAGTATGTATGTACGTCAGAGGTTGCACTAGAATATTTTGTCGTGGGTCATTTTAACTGACGAGGTCAAAAAAATACGGTTATAATCTATTTTTACCCATCAGTTTTTGAAATGAGATTTTCAGCAATATATAATTTTCATTTGGTTTAATTATTATTCAATCCGAACAAACTGAACAGAAAATGACATCATGCAATCACACATTATTAATAGGCTACAAGTATTAATTAGGAACATTTCATCTGCTGTTTCCTGAACACTCCACATGGAGCTGAACTGTGCTCCTGCTTGTGCGTAATGGAGGATGAATCAGCACTCTGCTGCCACGCTGGTGACTGGAATTACGAGCGCCACTTCAGCCAAAGTTTTGAAATGAAGGAACATTTATCCTAGCCTGGCCTTCGCCAGCCTGATCTGAAGGCAGTTTGATTCTGCCCTGCAGATCAGTCTGGAAACCCACACATTAAGCTACTGCTACAGCCTATCCAGTTTTTCTGGAACCACTCACAACCCGGCTTATTTGCCTTCCGCGCTATTGGTGGGTTCAAAACGATGACGTCAGAGAAGCGATGGAAAAGTCGGCAAGCAGCTTGTTGTTTACATTGGTCATGGCAGCCACCAGAGCACAGCTATCAGTTGACGCTGCTGTCGCTGCTGTTTTAAAAAATTTAAAAGGCAAGTTTTCTTTGAAAACGGTCTGCTTCTGCAGACCGCAATCCTACAAACTATTCACGTTCGTTGACAAGTTTCCTGCCTGTTTCGCGTCGCTCGGCAAAGTATGTCACCTGGATCAATGGTCTGATTGGTGAATGCTCTATCCAATTGCGTATCCTTTTTTTGATGGATTAGTTACATGGACTCTGTGTGTAAAGTTGGAAATGTCTGTGGGTTTGCACCAAGTGGTCAGAGGTGTGAATTGCAATCTGTCAAAATGACGGATGAGCCTTCAGATGTTTTTGTCACCGTAAAAATAAAAAAGGAAAATATTATGTTAATGCAACAGAATGTGGTTTTAGACCTGGCTTTTATATATCAGATGTTAGACATGACAGAAAAGGAAGGGAAAATATCCCAATATACACCTGTGTCAAATTTATAGTTCTTGTCTAAAATGAAATGTTAAAGACTTTAGTGTGTAAAAGAAAATAATTCATCCAGACTGATAGGCCATGGTAAGTGGCCTCTTCAAAACAAAATAGGCAAGCACAGAATTATCAGTCGCCTCGCTCACTTTGCTGTCCTCTCAAGCTGAAACTCTGGCTCTTATCCCTGCTCTCTCTCCACCTACACATGAATTTAAGAGGAACTGCACACAAGCCTTGCTCTTTCTCTGGGGGTGGTTGATAAGCACTGTGGGAGATTGGAAATGGCTAAAGGACACATGTTTATAGAGTGTTACTATTGATGAATTTTCTAGGAAGTAGGCATCCCTTAATCACTGACATAGCATCAGACTTATCAACATAAATATAATGCACATTGAAACTATATCATTACTGTGATTGGGGATATTAACTTAAAAAAAAGAGAATAAAGAGGCTGTGGTCTAACAGTTTATTAAAGTGTTTTTCCACGCTGGTCCAACTTCATGTTGAAGATTTTTCCCCTGCACCAACTTAACTGATTGAATGTTTAAATTACTTCCTTAGCACATCATCAAGTACTGAAGAAGCATGTTAATTACCCTTCAATTTAAATCAACTGTACTGCAGCTAATCTTTCATTCTAAACTCTAACATGGAGGGCAGTAAGTCCCCAAGACTATTATTGGAAAACACAAATCTATACAGCCTGCAAGTTGTTAAGTGTGCGGATTTACAAAGCTTCTTTAATTTTAGAAGAATTGTTATGTACTTCTACAGTATGTACATGAGTTATAAAAGTGTCTCTTAATCTTAATCTGTGCAATTTTACCTTAACAATTACATGTACCTCCTTACAGTACGAGCAAGTTTAGCAGAAACCTAATGTTGACCTGTCAGTTTAAATCAGGTGTGTTGAAAAGGGGAAGATTTCTATTAAACGGGGTTATGAGGATCAAGAATGAAAAATGTGCTTTGTTCTCACTATAAAGGTCGACTGTGAAGGCCTCAGTGGTTTGCTATTGATCATTAGAGAATAAGCAGCGTCAAGAAGACCAGGAAACACAGCAGGCAGGTGTGATAGAGCTCATAGTGTCATGTTTTGGTATTGAGGACCCAAATGCAGCACGGTTCAAACAAAATGATTTAATGAAAACAAGGAACAAGGAACTTACAGAACTCGGGAGGGTAAAAGGCAACAAACGGGGAAACAGGAACCAGACGGGCAACAGGGAAGACGGGAACCAGGCAGGGAAAAACGACGACGAACCAGCGAGTTGTGACTGAGTGAGAACCGAATATATACAGGTCCTTCTCAATAAATTAGCATATTGTGATAAAGTTCATTCTTTTCCATAATGTAATGATAAAAATTTAACTTTCATACATTTTAGCTTCATTGCACACCAACTGAAATATTTCAGGTCTTTTATTGTTTTAAAACTGATGATTTTGGCAAACAGCTCATGAAAACCCAAAATTCCTATCTCAAAAAATGAGCATATCATGAAAAGGTTCTCTAAACGAGCTATTAACCTAATCATCTGAATCAACTAATTAACTCTAAACACCTGCAAAAGATTCCTGAGGCTTTTAAAAACTCCCAGCCTGGTTCATTACTCAAAACCGCAATCATGGGTAAGACTGCCGACCTGACTGCTGCCCAGAAGGCCATCATTGACGCCCTCAAGCAAGAGGGTAAGACACAGAAAGACATTTCTGAACGAATAGGCTGTTCCCAGAGTGCTGTATCAAGGCACCTCAGTGGGAAGTCTGTGGGAAGGAAAAAGTGTGGCAGAAAACGCTGCACAACGAGAAGAGGTGACCGGACCCTGAGGAAGATTGTGGAGAAGGACAGATTCCAGACCTTGGGGGACCTGCGGAAGCAGTGGACTGAGTCTGGAGTAGAAACATCCAGAGCCACCGTGCACAGGCGTGTGCAGGAAATGGGCTACAGGTGCTGCATTCCCCAGGTCAAGCCACTTTTGAACCAGAAACAGCGGCAGAAGCGCCTGACCTGGGCTACAGAGAAGCAGCACTGGACTGTTGCTCAGTGGTCCAAAATACTTTTTTCGGATGAAAGCAAATTTTGCATGTCATTCGGAAATCAAGGTGACAGAGTCTGGAGGAAGACTGGGGAGAAGGAAATGCCAAAATGCCTGAAGTCCAGTGTCAAGTACCCACAGTCAGTGATGGTCTGGGGCGCCATGTCAGCTGCATGTGTTGGTCCACTGTGTTTTATCAAGGGCAGGGTCAATGCAGCTAGCTATCAGGAGATTTTGGAGCACTTCATGCTTCCATCTGCTGAAAAGCTTTATGGAGATGAAGATTTCATTTTTCAGCACGACCTGGCACCTGCTCACAGTGCCAAAGCCACTGGTAAATGGTTTACTGACCATGGTATTACTGTGCTCAGTTGGCCTGCCAACTCTCCTGACCTGAACCCCATAGAGAATCTGTGGGATATTGTGAAGAGGAAGTTGAAAGACGCAAGACCCAACACTCTGGGTGAGCTTCAGGCCGCTATCGAAGCATCCTGGGCCTCCATAACACCTCAGTAGTGCCACAGGCTGATTGCCTCCATGCCACGCCGCATTGAAGCAGTCATTTCTGCAAAAGGATTCCCGACCAAGTATTGAGTGCATAACTGAACATAATTATTTGAAGGTTGACTTTTTTTGTATTAAAAACACTTTTCTTTTATTGGTCGGATGAAATATGCTAATTTTTTGAGATAGGATTTTTGGGTTTTCATGAGCTGTATGCCAAAATCACCCGTTTTAAAACAAAAAAAGACCTGAAATATTTCAGTTGGTGTGCAATGAATCTAAAATATATGAAAGTTAAATTTTTATCATTACATTATGGAAAAGAATGAACTTTATCACAATATGCTAATTTTTTGAGAAGGACCTGTACTGAAGAGGAGAGTGAAGATGTGAACAGGGAAGAAGCAGGAGACCAATTAAGGGAAACAGTTGCAGCTGGTGGTGATTAGAGAGACCAGAAACAGTTGGGAACAGGGAAGGACAAAGATGGAGAACAGCTGACGATTAGACAAACATGGGAAGACAAGGAGTGACGCAAAGGAGGCATACAAAACATAAGGACTAGACAGAGATTAGTACTAAAGATTAATAGGGACTAACCATGAACCTAAGTAAATAAAAGACACGAAACCTAACATAAGAGCACCTGAGGGTAAAAGAGGGTGAGAAAACGTGGTGGAAGGAAAAACTCAAATAACACTTAACAAAACACCAGGAAATAAGCTAGAATGTTAATGTAAACTAAATAAGGAAATGAAGTGACTAAATAAGGAAATGAAGTGACTAAAACTCAAAACCCAAACACCTAAGGAACCTAACACATAGAGCTCTGTTCAATCCATCATCTGAACATGGTAAGAGGGTGGACCAACGGCAAACCTAACAAGACATGGAGGTCCACCTAAACTCTGCAAGGAGAGCACTAATCAGAGAAGCAGCCAAGAGGCCTGTGCCAAGAAGAATTAAAGGTGTCGTGTTAAAACATGACATCTTTAATCAGAGCACATTATAAATTTGGCTTTTATGGAAGTGTTCCAAGTAGAAAGCTGTGATTGAGAGAAAGCCAAAAGACATGCAGAAGCCGCAAACATGTGGAAGAAGCTGGTCTACTCAAATGAGATGAAAGTGTAACTTTTTGGTCTACATGCAAAACTATCTGTCGAAAAACTAAAACTCCACATCACCTCAACTCAGCATCCCCTCAGTGAAACATGATGGTGGGGGAATTATGCAGTGGAAAAGCATTTTCCCTATCAGGGAAGCTAGTCAGAGTTGATAGGGGGATGGGAGCTATACACACAGCCATTCTGGAAGAAGAATTCACCTTCTAAAAGGAATTCAACCCTGAACAGGAGGCTGCTGTAGTTCAGTGGTAGAGTTGTCGGCCTGCGATCCAGAAATTGTAAATTTGATTCCTGCTTTTGCCAGCTACATGTCGTTGTGTCCTTGGGCAAGACACTTCACCTACCCGCCTACTGGTGTTGGCAGGAGGGGCTGATTTCGCGATATGGCAGCCTCGCTTCTGTCAGTCTGCAGGGCTGTGGCTATAATCGTAGCTTGCTTCCACCAGTGTGTGAATGTGAGAATGAATGAATAATGGAGTTGTAAAGCGCTTTGAGGGTCTCAAAAAGCACTATATAAATGCAAGCCATCATCATTATTATTATTAACATTCAGTGAGAAATAAAATTGAACTATTTTTTAGCAGAACCCTAAAGTCCACCTGTCAGTGCTAAGCAGGGGAAGATTCTGTTAGGAGTTTGGGGTGTTTGTGTCAGGAAATCATCAACTTCACTCACGCCCGCCTGTGCCGCTCTTCAATCGCTGGTCAGTGACCCGTATTTATGAAGCCTTCACTCACCTCCAACTCGTTCAGTCATCTGCTCCGCCAGCCCTGAACTCCTTCCTCATCGTTGTCACCACGTTCACCGAGGTTGTCTCCAGTCCGTCCAGTCGTCCTCACTTCCTGCCAGATCAGACCCGCCTTGCTCTCCAGCCTTGTCTCCTTCCTTTCCCAGGTTCTGCGGCTGAAAGCCTGCCAGCTTTATAAATAAAGAGAAATCAGAACTACTTCCACTCTCTGTGTAGTTCTGACAGGATGACTGAACCTACTACTAAGGCTTCAGCAGACCTGGAGACTCTCAGAGCCGAAGTCCGCGCACTCCGCTCCATGGTGGAGCGACTCGCCTCCAATGTGGAATCCCTCTCAATTGCTTTCGTTCATCTTGCCAGCCTGTTGCACAGGAGCTCTGCTCCCCGATTCTGCATGCCTGACAAGTGGAACGGTGAGGATGGGAAACGACACGGGCTGGTATTAGCACTGGACATGCTTTTTGAATGTCAGCCCTCCACCTACGGCACCGCTGCCGGGTGGTACTTCTTATGTCCCTGCTCTTATGTCCCTGCTCACCTACCGGAAAGGATCAAGAGTGAGCAGCCGCCCTCTACTACAGACAGTCACCCACCTGCAACAACTACTCCCATTTTCTCACTGAACTACGCAACACCTTTGTGCCTCCCTCAAGCGACATAGAGATAGAAGTCCAACTCCTGCACCTTCATCAGTGAGACCGCCCTGTCCATAAGTACACTGCTGAATCTGTCATTCTGGCTCCACTACGATGGCCATTGGAGACCTCCATCCAGGTTGCCCAAATTACCAACCCCGCCCAAACACAAACCCCACCTAACCAGCTGTAAATCTCCCAACTCTGCCTCTGAGAGGCTCTCATCTGGGTTCACTCCTCCTCCGTCGCCAGCCACTCTGGACCAGACAAGACCCTCCACTTCCTGCGTCGTGCCCTCTGGTGGCCCTCTATGAACAAAGATGTCAGGGAGTTCGTCAACTCCTGTACCACCTGCGCCCGAGCAAAATCCACCACTCAGAAACCAGCTGGCCACCTCCATCCCCTTTCCATGCCTTCCCGCCCATGGTCCCATGTGGGCGTCGACTTTGTCACCGGTCTCCCTAGCTAAATGGAATGACTACTATTGCCACCTTCGTAGACAGGTTCTCCAAGGCCGTCCACTTAGTCGCCCTACCCGGTCTGCCCACCGCCAAGGTAATCGCTGAACTCTTTCTGCTACATGTAGTCCGCCTTCATGGGTTTCCTGTAGATGTGGCTCAGATCAGGGACCACAGTTCTCTTCCAGGTTTTGGAAGGCCTTCTGTCTTCTTGTTGGTGCCTCTCGCAGCCTGTCATCCACTTTCCACCTAGAGTCCAACGGCTGGACAGAGCGAGCCAATCAGCAGGTGGGCAATTTCCTCAGATGTTTCACTTTTTCTCTTCCAGGCTCCTGGCCTCGACACTTGCTTTGGGCTGAGCTTTCCCCCAACCCCTAGATTTCATCTGCTACAGGTCAAGGAGCTTGGGTCTGTGCGAGAGCCTCCATCACCCAGGCCGACACCGAATACTGGAGACATTAGGAGACTAGACGGCGCACCAGTCCCACCTACCAACCTGGCGACATGGTATGGCTTGCCACTAAACATCTGAAACTCAACATTGACTACAAGAAACTCACCCCCAGGTTCATCGGTCCATATCCAGTCCTCCGTCAGATCAACTCCCTCAAGGTCCACCCAGCATTCCACTGCCCCCTGTTGAAATCTCATGTCACATCACCTCTGTCCCCCCCTGGTGACATAAAGGGCAATCAGAACTACTTCCCATCTCTGTGTAGTTCTGACAGTTTGTCTGTTTTTTCTTTGTCTGTCGGTTTTATATTAAATAGGGTTAATTCGGTTTAATTATTCATGTTTTCGAATGCCCCCAACCTCTAAATGAGAATTCTAATCATACTTGAAAATTACTGTTTGCAAACATTCTCCAGACATACCCCCGAAAACCTGCTGCTGTAATTGCAATGAAATATGTTTATGAAAAGCACCGACTCAGGGGAGCCCAAACACAAATGCTCCCCGTATTTTTTACAATTTTGTTTTATGAAAACCTTTAAGACTTTACAATTTTGTGTTGCTGTATTACATAAAATTAAACTTCAATACATTGAGGTATGTGGTGATATCAAACGTGAAGAAGACAAAGGGCTACAGACACTAAACATGGCAGTGAGGTTCTTGTAAAAAAACTATTAATATGTCAATGTTTCCAGCTTTTATTTGAAAAGAACACTTAGATGTCTACAAACAGCACAGTTGAGGTTAATGATTTCTAAATAATTACTGTGTTGCGTTTGGTCAGCTTCAGACGCCACATAATGTAAAATAGTAATTATGTGTTTCACATTTCAATAAAATGGTATTACAAGAACTTCACAGTATCAATTTAAATGTTCGCTTCCATGCTGTGCACATCTGATTTATGATATTTTATGATATGATATTATTTAAGAAACTATTTAATGCTGATTATGATTCTACATGCTGAGCCAACACCAAATTTCCTAATTTGTAACCTTGGGAATTTCTTAATTTAAAACACAGCTATTGGATTCAGCCTATTTAAAAGGCTATATTAAGGGTGTTAAAAATAGTAAGGTTGTTAAAAATAGGTTACATATTTTGACATAACAGAAACAAAACTAAATGTCTCTGATGAAGTACATACATGAAGCAGGTAGTTGGCGCATTCTCATTTCTGTCTCTCTTTATATCACCATACACCATATTCATGTTTGATTACACATGTACGAAACATGCTGTCATTCTACCGTCTAATATATTTAAGAAATGTGTGTGAAATATTTAGTCTTTCTAATTGACCTTAAATGCACAGTCAAATTGTAAACGGTGCATAAAATACTGTGCCACAAAGGGAGGGGGCAGTGCTGAGCCCAAAATGTACAATGGGACTCTCTTTTTCTATGGATTGAATAGACCGTAAACAGTCGGGGGGGAAAATATGCAATTTGAATTGAAGCAATCCAGGACAACGCTCCTTCTTATGGATCATCTCCAATGAAGCAGCCAGATTTTTAATAATGCAGTCAAACAAAGAGGATTTTTACATGAGTGATGGAGATATTTGTGGATCAGGATAGGTGCATGCACTTCATATACAAATAAGATCATACATGATTTTTTATTTTATTAAACAAAAAGATCATCCAAAAATAAAAATAAAAATTATTTTTTGCAGAATATTAAATATATTTTCTTTTGCCATCATATTGTTAAATAATATTGATCGCTTTATAATGGACTGTAAAACATACACATTGGAAGACTAAAGCGCAGTGTGGAATGGATTGGACTAAAGCAATGGACTGCATTAAAGCATAATTAAAAGTTCAGGAGGAATCCCAAGGCGCTCCCAGACCAACTGAGCAACATAGTCCCTCCAGCGTGTCCTGGGTCTTCCCCTTGGTCTCCTCTCGGTGGGACGTGCCCGGAACACCTCACCAGGGAGCCGTCCAGGAGGCATCCTGACCAGATGCCCGAGCCACCTCCACTGACTCCGTTCGATGTGGAGGACCAGCGGCTCTACTCTTAGCCCCCTCTGGATGACTGAGCTTCTCCTCCTATCTGGGAGAGCCCAGACACTCTACAGAGGAAACTCATTTCAGTCGCTTGTATCCGTGATCCGTTCTTTCAGTCACCACCCAGAGTTCGTGACCATAGATGAGGTTAGGAACGTAGATTGACAATAAATCAAGAGCTTTGCCTTTTGGCTCAGCTCTCCTTTCACCATGACAGACTGGTACAGCGTCCGCATAACTGCAGTTGACCCACCAATCTGTTTATCGTCTACCGCTACATTTTTCCCTTATTCGTGAGCAAGACCCCTCAGATACTCCTCCACTTGGGGAAGGACCTCATCCCCGTCCCAGAGAAGGCACACCACCCTTTTCTGGCTCAAGACCATGGTCTCTGATTTAGAGGTGCTGATTCTCATCCCAGCCACTTTACACTCGGCTGCGAACCGCTCCAGCAAAAGCTGTAGATCACGTTCTGATGAAACCAGCAGAACCACACCATCTGGAAAAAGCAGAGACCCAATCCTTAGGCAACCGAAACATATCCCCTCAACACCTTGGCTACGCCTACAAATCCATAAAAGTTATGAACAGGATCGGTGACAAAGGGCAACCTTGGTGGAGTCCAACTCTCACCGGAAATGAGCCCGAGTTACTGCTGGCAATGCGAACCAAACTCTGACACCAGTCGTACAGGGACCTAACAGCCCGTATCAAGGGGCCCGGTACCCCATACTCCCGGAATACCCCCACAGGACACCCTGAGGGACACGGTCGAACGCCTTCTCCAAGTCCACAAAACATATGTAGACCGGTTGGGCAAACTCTCACGCACCCTCCAGGACCCTGCTGAGGGTGTAGAGCTGGTCCAGTGTTCCACGGCCAGGACGAAAACTGCATTCTTCCTCCTGGATCCGAGGTTCGACTATCTGTCGGACCCTCCTCTCCAGAACCCCTGATTAGACCTTACCAGGGAGGCTCAGAAGTGTGATCCCCTGTAGTTGGAACACACTCTGTGGTCCCCCTTTTTAAACAGGGTGACCACCACCCCGGTCTGCCAATCCAATGGAACTGCCCCTGATGTCCACGCAATATTGCAGAACCGCGTTAACCAACACAGCCCCACAACATCCAAAGCCTTGAGGAACTCCGGTCGAATCTCATCCACCTGCGGAGCCTTGCCACCGAGGAACTTTTTAACGACCTCGAGGACCTCAGCACCAGACATTGGAGAGCCCGACCCAAAGTCCCCAGACTCTGCTTCCAGATTGGAAGGCGTGCTGGTGGGATTGGGGAGGTCTTCAAAGTATTCCAACCACCGACCCAAAACGTCCCGCATCGAGGTCAGCAGCACACCATCCCCACTGTAAACAGTGTTGGTGGCAGACCGCTTCCCCCCACCGAGACGCCGGATGGAGGACCAGAATCACTTGTAATTTGGGTTTAATATTTCTGAGGAGTCAGTGCCTCAGCAGTCATGAACCTGACCGCACATCACTGGTCTACACTTCAGTGAATTTGTCTCCCTCTCAGTTTTTTCTTGTTTTTTATTGCTGTTAGGTTTCTCCAGATAGGAGGGCAGCTGAATCCACTTTGCCCTTGACAAGCAGAGTATCAGGCTAGGAGAGGAGCTGGAAAGTCTGCTGCAGGGACTTGGTGAAGGCTTGCTTTTCTACTTCCTTGAGTTGTGAAGAGAGCCAAAGTGAAGGCTGGTTCCTAGACACAAGTGTTTGTAGGAACTCTGCTCTTGGTGTTTCTGGTCTGGTTTCAGACTTAGCGACATGGTACTGGAAGTGAAAAAGGAGGTCACGTGTTTTTCTTAGTTGATCACTTTAAAATGTATGTTCTTTACTGTTCCCAGGTGCTGGCTTTTAAGTTATGAATGATGGTTCCTTCCCGTTTTTATTTTTTATTGTTTTGAAGTTAAAAGATAATATACATTACTTCTCTCGCTGCTGACTCTTTATTCCTGGACAATTATTGTTATGCTCATATTATGCATCATGTTGCAAGATTATTGACATGTACTAGTTTCTATCCTATAATATCCTCCTTGCAGATCAAAGAAAACCTTCAGCTTCATCAAATTCACCTGAAGACACTGGAATGTTTCAATCTGTCCAAAAAATAGACAGGTATTTTCTCTTAAACACTGAATAAATTAAATCAACCTCTTCACTCCTCTGATATTACAGTTAGACGAGGATAGATACCTAAACATTTAGAGATCTCTCACAAAGAAACATTAGTTTGTTCTCTCACACAAGATATTACATTTTTATGGCAAGGAAACTTTATTTGTGCTTTGGATGATAAGGAGAGAACATCAGTAAAAGCATAAAATACAACATTAGAGAAACAAAACATATGACACATTTAAACATATGACATTCCAGCTATTATTAATCAGTTACTCAAATGCAGCTCTAAACCGATGGTTTCCATTCTAAACAGAAAAATAACTTTTTTTTAAAGACTATAAGAATAAAGACAAAAATAGCTTCAACTGTGTTTAAATTTATGTGAAAATGTTTAGCAAGTCTCAAATTGAAACACCAAACAACAAAGCATAATCTAGACTACAGTGGACAGGGTTCACATTTTTCACACCCTGAACATTTGCCTCTAAATAAGCATAAAAAAGCATTTTTACCCAATAACTATGCTATGTAAAACATTAACAATCACTTTCAAATTCCTTTATAGTCCACTTCTAACACTAATTTTCTAATTTTAAAAAACACATACATGTTGTAAAAGAACTTAAGCCTATTACAGTTCCACATTTTGTATGAACAATAATAAAATATATGTTCTAAACCATAAATGATGAAAAATAAAACCTACTTATATGACACAAAACATTGAGTCGAGAGTAAGACTTTGTTGGGTCATTATTTATAGCTAAATGTTTCGACAAAAAATTATTTGTGTTTGCTGTTATTTTTGTCCACTGCATGAAGTAATATCTGGCAAGTTTTAGCTGTCAGACGGTCCCCCATTTTACTCAAGAACACTTTGCTGAACAAAAGGGGGATTTAGTGAACCCAATGGCAGTATGCCCACATTTTTGGGTGTAAACAAAGCCATACCAAGAACCCTCCACCTTTACAGTTCCTGGTTATTTTGTGGTAAATGCAGTGCTATTGGATGCCCATCCCCAATCTAATCTCATCTGTCTAACACCACATAGGCCATGGACACACACAGCGGGGTAAAAAAAAAAACCTGAATATCCTCGCCACCTTGTTTAAAAAAAACAAGAAAACAACCGCACCTTATCACATAAGGGCATTGTTGCATTGTAACTACTGCCACTTACAGCTTTGGCATGCCTATGAATGTGTTTAAAGGGATATTCCACACCTAAGTGAAATTTGGTCTGTTGCCATATTCCCAAGAGTTTAATAAGTGAGAAAAACAACAACTCGCCGCTTATGGTCATTAGGGGGAAATGTTGTCAATGTTATACAGTAAAGCTAGCTAGACGTCATAATTATAGTAATTCATAATAGCCCAGCTAAACCCAAGGAATTAGAGAAAATAGAACTTTACTTACAGTGATGGAAAGAAAATGTCTTCTTCCTTCCAAAAGGATGAGGCTGAAGTCTGGATTGGTATTTCTTATATTTTATTAAGCCCAGTCTTGTACATGGGTTATCTGGGCCAACACTCGAACTCTCTCGCACCCCAGATCATGTCCGTTTTCTCTGTAAGCAGCTTCTACCTTCAGTCTCCCAATGTTATGTCTTCATTGCAAGGTTAACCAAAAAACTCCTCACTGCAGTTAGAGTCAGTGAAGAGGCCTTTCACTTAGACTCTAATGATCTCTTACTATGCCATATTCCCTAGATGCCTTTACTAATATATAATTTATCAATTAAATAACAACCTTGAATTATTGCTGTAACATGATGCACTTCAGTATCTGTAGAAAAAAAATGTTTGGGACAGCCGTATTCTTCAAGACACAGTACCATCTTTCTGGTAGAAAATTGCATTCTTTCTTTGTAGGCCTCTGTTGTGAAATGCTCCTCAAAAACCAGATATTGATTAATTTTTTCCATGGGTGTTGTTGAATGTATTCCCAGGGCAGCAACCTGTTGCCTTCTTCGTTCCACATTAGATGGATTTCTGTGAAACATTGTGTTGCTGTATTTCCTATGCTTGTTTTCACAACCCTTTGCTACACAAGCAAGAACCATTTTCTTGCATTAGACTGAAAACGTACTCAAACTATGGCAGTAAAAACTCAGTGCAGCTCATGCATTGGTGTTTACAGAAGTAGGTGTCTTTTGCAGATGCTGCATCATGTCCTTGCGCCTTACAGCGGAGGCTTACATCGGAGCTTTGTTGAAATGCAATCCTTGTCTAAATCGACTCCTGTAATTCCTTTGTGTTACTTATTTTCGATTGCTAATCGACTTAATTATCGAGGTCACCAGGAATAATTATGATCATTACTGAGTAATTTTCACGACCTTTGCACACGAAATGCTGTTACCATTCACTTATATTGTTTATGCTAAGCTAAAGCAAACGGACTGCTGCCAGATTAGGAGAATAACTGGGCTGGTTACAAAATGCTTTTTCTCACTTATCTAACTCTGGGGAATATTACAACAGACGAAATTTCACACAGGGGTGGAATATTCCTTTAAGCACATTCATAAACATGCCAAACCTGTAGATGGCAGTAGCTCCCTAAATCCTCTCCATTCAGAAAAACCTTGTACTTTCTAATGTCTACATAGAGCAGTAACTCAGCTTGTAAAAACAAGCAAGCAAAAAACACTTGGACTATCAATGATGCCAACACAGCTATGAGGCCATACATGCTGTTTCTGAGTGTAAACACAGGTCGCCCAGGGGATTTCAGAGCATTTTTGTCGTGTACTGTGATGTTGCAAAACCTAAAACCTCTGTTATTTATGTCCACAAGCAAATGCTTACAACAGAGAATTTGCAAATCTTCACTTTGGTCGGATAATCGTTTCCCTGTGGATTACAGTCCAAATCATAGAAAAATATCATCATTTTGTGAGATACCCTGCTATGTGTACAAGGCCTGAGGATCTGCCTTGGATTTCTTTGACATAAGAAGACAGGATGCTGTAGGAAAATAACATAGATAAGCTAGGCTGCCACAAACCTTTGGGACATGTTGCCAAATTCTGTCGCATGAAACACGTGTAGCACTGCAACAGAACTGATGCAACTATGACTGAAATATCACCTAATAATGACATCAATTGACCTTATGCTATGGTACACAACCTACATTGAGGAAGATTCAGTCACCTCAACATGCTGAATATTTGGAACTAATGGCCTTGTACAAAATAATTGTATAAACATTTGAACTTGTGAAGGAAGTGTAGGACAAGTTTCAAGGATGGCGGGAGGTAGACAGCATGAGCTGACATTTTGAGCTACCTCTTTGCGGATTTCATTTTAAAAATATATATTTTCGGGCAATTTTGTTAAAAAAGAATAGGAGGCAACACAAAATGTTACTTTAAAAAGAATAAATAGTACTAATAATAGTAATACTAAAAGTAAGAAGAAAACCCTTCATTTGGTTGCAACCAGTGAGGCCATCAAGATGATCCTACACAAACAGGCCCCTCCCATTCACCTGTTCTAGATGTAGGATCTAAACAATGGGAGAAACAATAGTAATTTTATACAGAGAAACATTAAAAACCATTTCCCAGAAATTTACTATACAGATGGAAAATTCTTAATAATCAATGATTCAATGGTGTTTACTCTAAAAACATATGGTTGGGTATAAACGGTTACTTAATGCTACCACAAACAAACCCCGGACCGTATGTGAAGCAAAGTTATGACAGCAGTGTTAAACTCAAGTATTATGAAAAATTGTATCAATTAGGATTATGTTTAGGGGAAAACTGGTGAATAAATACATTCTCAGCCACTTTGTCACAGACACACAGTGAAATACACAATATAATTCAGTCAGATCCAAAAGAACAGCTATCAAGAAGTTTTACCCCTAGTTCAACGAGTACAGTTCATCACATCTTAGATCAAATCCTTCCTGGGGTGGCATTTAACTTTAAAAAGGGCTAAATACATGATTCATTTTCCACTGAGAACATTATTCAAATTCAATAGAGTGGGTGCCAGCAAGTCATAATTACAAGCTGAAATTTCCAGCCCACTCCTGTTCTTTCAGCTCCTGCAGTAAAAAAGAAAAAACATCTGTTACTGAGAAGTGAGACAAGAAATAGTGAGAAACACATTTGTCATCTTTTTATACAGATAAATGCTGCCAAACTATGATCAATGATTACATCTTCCTCCTTTTTTATTGTGTGTTAACAACTTTAACTTACCTGACAAGAAGGTATAAATAAATCTTTCTTAATAATAATTTAGGACTGAAATGATGGCTACATGTTTCTTTTGCAGTTTGACAAAAAAGGAGGCCAATTTAAACTCTCTTTTTGTTTAAAATGTCTCTTTGTCTGGGTAAAGTTTTCTGGTTCCACATGCTACTGTTACAAGTTTAGTTCAATTTATTTAGGATATCTGCTAGTAAATAACAACATCCCATTTCTGTTGTCTGAGGAGAACCTTGCTTTAATTCAATTATCCAATATGTCCACAAAAGAAAAGTTTTTTATGGCCATAGTTGACCCACACTTAAACATTTTATCCTCAAAGCTAATAGTCTTATAGACAAATGTGTTGTATGTACATTTTCTTGGATATAGAAACAAAAACAAATCAAAATATATTAACAAAAGCTACTTTTCTCTAGTCTGAAAATTTTCATTTTGACTAATTTGAAAGAAAATTTAAAAAATGACCACATGCCTATTTCACATTCATCCAATGACTATCATACTGTATATCTTCACTGGTATTTACAACTGTTCTGCGATCCTATGCCATATTTATTACAATCAAAGGCTTTTTATTCCATCTGCAGTGGAGTGATGTCATGTCATAGATGAGATTTCCTGCACAGCCTCACAGCTTCAAGGGGACAACGAGATGAAATTAAAACATATTATTGGCCAGAGGAACTGCTACCAGATGTACACGACAGATGAATGTTTGAGCTTTTTAATGTCACCTTTCACACTTATATACAGTCACTCCCAGAGGCCTCTTGATATTAAACATCATGCATTTCAACATATAACCTTGCGCAGCTTTTTAGAAAACGGAATTGAAAAGAAAAGTGTCAAGTTATTGTAAAATGTATTAAAAGGCATCTGTTCACTGTGATATTGCTGCTTCCCCTTGGGTACCACTTCAACCAAAGCAGGCCATCGACAGTGCTGAGCACTCCTGACAGCTAACAGTGTGCCTTACAGCTACTCAGTGTCACAGGAGTCCTATCTTATTCTCTTGTTTGAACTAAGTAAGAGCCTACCATGAGAGATGTTGAGTAAATGCCTGGCTGCCTATTCTACTTGGATAAAAAAAGTTTAAATAATATCAGTTTGGACCACCGCCTCCATACTCTTTTCATTAAATAGCATTACGGCACATTTCAACAGTGTTGAGGCATCAGATCCTTTTGCACACTCTGTAGCTGGGTTGTATAGAAACAACAAGCCTAATATGGGGTGCTATTCATAAAGTTATGAAGTCAAAAATTAACAGCAATATTTTAGGTTATTTAGCTTGTCATAAGAGAAATAAATGTGGGTTAATTTTCAAGGTCATGTTTCACCTTGTCATTCATATATTTATAAATGTCACTTTCCCTAATTAAATATTTAGTTGCTAAGTTACATATTTAAGTTAAGGAGAATTATTTATTTTACAAACTAAATATTTATTTTCAAACTAAATATTTAGCTCGAATCTAAATATTTAATTTGGACCTAAATTTTAGCTCACAACAAAATATTTAGATCTGAGCTAATTATTTAGCTAGGAATTTTGACATTTATAAATATATAAATATATATATATATATACATATACATATATACATATACATATATATACATATACATATACATATATATACATATATATATATACATATATATATATATATATATATATATATATGTATATATATATTTTTTTTTTTTGCTTGTGGCTGCTGAAGGAGGAGCAACCTCTCCCGATCTCTTGCCTTATTCTCTTTTCAAATATTCTTTTCTTAGCTTTTTTCTTATTTACTTTATGCACCCAGCCTCTGGAGATACTGTATTAGACCGGATCTCTTTTTTGGATTACTTTCTGAAGGACTGCGGATTACCAAAATGGTGTTTTGCACAGCTGAGGACTTTAAGAAACTGCTCCAGAGAATTGAAACAATCGAAACGAAGTTACACCATCTTCAGATTAATTTTAATTTAAATACTATATATGGAAATGAGACAACGTTACCGATGACTACACGCAGGGAGGAAGAACCTGGCAGCCCGGTGTTATCTCAGTCCAACAATCTCGCACAGAAGCCACAGGACAACGCTACTCCCTCAGCCAAAAGGCGTTTAACGGGTAGAACACCCCATTCACAGTTTGACGAAGACCAGCCAGCTTTAAAGAGCAATGAATCTACACTCACTTTCTCTGCTCTGAGGAAGAAGAAACAAAAGAAACTGCAACCCAAAACAAGAGATATCACACAGTTGAAAAATCTATCCCATTTATTAATAACTTTAACATATTTGGATGTGCAAAACCAAAATTATCTTAACAGAGTTGTACTAAGACTTTTGACCTCAAATATTTTCTGATATCTGAATAAACACTTGATAAAGCACCTGAGAGCTGACCTCAAAGCACAGCCTGTAGGTACTATCAGAGAACAAACATTTCCCCACACACACAAAGTCACATCACCAGCCCAGACAGTTGCACGACCCTCAGAGAGTGACAGAGAACAAACACTTCCTACCGCACCAGCAGCGAGCAAATATGTACATTGCTCAGCAAAGTGTTCTTCAAGTATTTCAATGTCATCAGACTCATAAGAGACCTAATGATCTTCATTTAGAGACTTCTCAGATAGACTGAAAGCACAAATTAGAATTGGGTCACAACTAACATCGAAACTTGGACTACATCAGCCTTCTGGGACTAACACTAGATGTACTCTGCCCATGCTCCAACTGGTAATAACAGACATCTGATGTGGAAGAGAAGTAATTTTACTCCACCGTCTCCCAGAAGTTGTCCGGCTTTCCGGAGAGAGTCATTCAAGTCATTATAAGCAGCAGAAAACAAGAAACTAAAGCCAAACGCTCTCATATTAAACCAAATCTGAAATTGATCACCTGTCAGGAGGTTCAGCTGCCCATCATCAAACCATTAAAGTTAGCTTTATTAAACATTAGTTCTTTATCAGGAAAGTCATTCCTAATCAATGAATTCACCACTGAACATAATATACAAGCCATTTTTAAATCAGAAACCTGGCTAGATGTAAATAACGAAACACCTGTATTAATAGATTCTACTCCTCCAAATTACAATTTCTTAAGCGAGAGCAGGAAACATAGATGGGATGGAGGTGTAGTCACAATTTTTCATAACTCAATGAACTTTAAAAAGGTATCCGTGGGCATATTTGACTCTTTTGAACATCTAGCCACCCAGAGTAATGAGCCTAACAAAGCTCTATTTCTAAGTTTATATAAACCCCCAAAACTTAACTCCAACTTCTTCAATGATTTCAGCGACCTTCATTCCGTAATATGTACCGATTATGACCAATTAATCATTGTGGCGGACTTCAACATCCATACTGACAACCCCCAGGATAGACTAGGAAAAACATTAGATGAAACTCTTTGGCCTGACCCAGCATGTCAAACAACCAACAAACAATAAAGGACACACTCTGGACTTAATTATCAGCAAAGGTTTAACTATATCAACTTGGTAGATGATATTGCATTATCTGACCATTTCTGTATTTTCTTTGAATGTACCATCTCTGCTAAAATATCTAGCCACAGTGAGATAATTGTAACAAAGTGTTTTCTCTGGGACAGTTCAGTTGAAACCTTTAAACGTATTTACCCTTCCAACACATCCCCTTCATCTCCCAACTCCAACTCAGTAAACAAGCTGGTAGATAATTTCCTCTTGAAAATCTCAGACATCATTGATTCCATTGCTCTGACTAAAGTGAACGTAGTCTCAGGTAGAAAGAAGTCTCAGTGGACAAGTGATCCACTGGTACCTAGTGAAAAAAGGGAGAGTTGATGAGCCGAGAAAAAATGGTGGAAAACTCAACTAAAGGTTCACTGTGAGATCAACAAAGAGAGACTGAACAGATATCAGTTATCTTTAAAAGAAGCTAGGGAATTGTTCTTTTCTAAAATAATTAACAGAAACAATAACAATGCACGGACTATGTTTGCAACAGTGGAAAGACTAACTAATCCTCCAGTGACAGTAGCCCCTGAACTAAACTCTACCAGGGCCTGCAATGAATTTGCAGCTTTTTCACTGAAAAGATTCTAACAATTAGATGGTCAATCTGTACCGCAGCACCAAATCCACTACCAATATTATACCCAACTAACACAAATGCAGAAGAAATTTCAGAATTCTATGAATTAAACAAAAAAAAAACTTAAAGAAATCATTAACCAATTAAGCTCCTCCTCTTGCTGTCTTGATACCATACCCACAACTTTCCTTAAGAAAGTTTCCCCCCGTCATTGGGTCTGATCTGATTCAAATAATTAACTCATCCCTCCTGTCAGGTCTCTTCTCCCAGGCTTTAAAAACAGCAGTTAATAAACAACTGCTAAAAAAGAATAATCTGGAAAACATGTTATTGCAGAACTACAGGCCAATTTCTAATCTTCCATTCATCAGTAAAATTATTGAAAAAGCTGTTTCAGCAGTTAAATAGCTTCCTAACATTGACAAAGCGCTTTGATGTTTTTTAGTCTGGTTTCCGTGCTCACCACAGCACTGAAACGACCCTCGTCAAAGTTTTCAATGACATCCGCATAAATACAGACTGTGGTAGAACCACAGAGCTGGTTCTGTTGGACCTCAGTGCAGCATTTGACACTGTTGACCATCCTATATTATTGGAACGACTGGAGAGCTGGGTCGGACTCTGGTACAGGACTTGCCTGGTTTGAGTCTTACCTAAAGAACACAGACTTCTTTGTTTCAATAGGAAACTTTTCATCACATGAAGGGTGCCCCAGGGCTCCATCCTGGGCCCCTTCTTATTTATTATCCACATGCTCCCACTAGACCAGATTATAACAACCAATAAGATTAGCTACCATAACTATGCAGGTCTACATTACAAAGTCACCAGGTTACTTTGAACCCATCCAAACCCAGAGCTGAACAGAAACAAAACATAAGTAATTACTTTTGAACCAAAAGAAGAACGATCAATAGTCAGCACACAGCTTCAGTTAATACAGCTAGAAACCACTGATCAGGCCTGAAATCTAGGTGTAATAATGGACTAATATCTGAACCTACAGGGTCACATAAAGGTCAATAACAAGGTCAGCCTTCTATCACCTGTAGAACATTTCTAGGATTAAAAGACTGATGTTGCAACAGGACCTCGAAAAACTCATCCATGCATTTATCTTTAGTCGGATTGATTACTGCAACAGTGTCTTGACAGGTCTGCCTAAAAAGTCAGACAGCTGCAGCTGATCCAGAACTCTGCTGCTCGTGTTCCTCACTAGAACCGGGAAAGTAGAGCACATCACCCCAGTTCTAAAGTCCTTACACTGGCTCCCTGTACTGGCCTCACAGAGCCTCTCTGCTGTCCAGTGAGTTAAACACCCCCACACAAAAGTCACTGACGCCAGGATGGGTTTAGACTTGAATTTATATGGCAGGTGTGAAACTGTAACAACAAAATACAGAATAATAAATCAGTGTTGCTCAAAAACAATGTATAAGAAAAATGCTAAATGCTAATCCTAGCAGTGTAAATAGTTAATGTCTATCTTGTAAATAGTTCGTTTTTGTTCACAAAATAAACTTCCAACAAATTCCCAATTAATTACTTGAAATCAATACTTATGTTACAAACGTTACTTACAGGGAATGCCCTTAATAAACTTCAAAGCGTAGGACACAAATCATATCGATCTTTTTCTGCTTTTCTCTGTTAGCTGCGCTGCACAGCACATAACGTTTCCCTCTCAATCTTAAAGGGGCGGCGCACAAAGGCTCATCACAGATCCTTGAGCTCTTAAAGGGGAAGCGCACAAAATCTAAAACATTCAAAATGAACTGGGCGAAACACTCCCAGTAGCTCAAAGAATAGACTTCTAAATACTTTTACTAGTTTATAAATCATTGAATGGCTTAGCACCAAAGTATACAGTATACAGAAGATCTACTGTTACTATACCAACCCACCAGACCACTCAGGTCCTCTAATTCCAGTCTACTCATCATCCCTAGAATCAGAACCAAACATGGAGAAGCAGCTTTCAGTTTCTATGCTCCTCTAATCTGGAACAAACTTCCAGACAACTGCCAAAGCTGCTGAAACACTTAGTTCTTTTAAATCCCAACTAAAAACATCTGTTTAGAGCTGCCTTTGAGTAACATTTTCATGTATCACATGTTTTGTGTGTGCTTCATACTTTATTGCTGTTTTTACTTTATATGCTTTGTCTGTGTTTTACAGCTATTGTTATTTTACCTCTTAATCATGTAAAACACATTGAATTACCTTGTTGAAAGTGTGCTATACAAATTAAATTGCCTTGCCTTGCCAAATATTGCTGTTAATTTTTGACTGTGTAACTTTACAAACAGCACCCCAGAGTATAGGGGATTCATGGTTCTGGCTTCTGAAAACAATACGCCATTTATAGAAGCAGCCTTGGTGCTTCAGTTCATACACCTGCAGCCATAGAATGGCATGGAACAACGGAATCTTATTTTATATAACACAAAGCAGCTTTCTGTCAGCTAAAAATCTTTATACTTTCAAATTTTCATCTCACTTAATCTCACTGATGCCAGCTAAGAGGATTAGCAAAGGCTAATTTTCTAGCAGTTTTTGACCATCTCCCTGAACCGTAAAATCTATGCTAAGCTATGTGTGAATGAAGCGCAAAACAGCTTCTGTGAAAAATTTGTTTTATAAGAATAATCTAAAACTTTACAGCCTGAAGTCAAGAGACAGTACATTAAATTTATTGGTGCCAAGGAAGGTCGAGTGTATGAAGATAGATGTTGAAATGAATCATGAATTAAAAGCTATCACTTTGCACCTCTATGGAATTAGGAGTTTGCATCACATTCGCAGTTCTCTTAATCTCAGCGGTCTTAGCTGCGTTCTAATATGTGGAAAGTAGATGAAATGAAAAATTATGTATGAGTGGAAAAATGTGAACCTTTTACTCCAGAAGTCACTTTGAAGAACAAACAGAAACAGCTTTCTGAGTATCTGTGGACAAATGAGAGAGAGAATTTTGTGCTCAATTTTTACAGATGTCTTTTTTCTTTCTGAACTTTAAAATATGTTGCCCTTAAATATTGATTTAGATTAACCTGGAAGCATTCATTCTTCGTTTCCTCCAGAAATCTGTTTCAAACAACACTTCATCTTATAATACACATTAATGGTCTTCTAACTGATCTGTAATTTCTTTTCTCATTTTTATCTCCTGACATAGTTGTTTGCAAGAAAACCAAACTACTATTTAATGTGCAAACATAAATTTAACGAGAACAGTTTCATTTATGTCATTTCAATGTATTAAGAAACATTATTTATAAAATATTTTATAATCAAAACCATTTTTTGTCGATACATCTTCCTTCAGGGTTTATTTTAACGGTTCTGGTCCAATGGTTCTGGTCCGAACGGACCATAAGAACAGTTTCTTCCCCTCAGCTGTTGGACTTATGAACAATAACCCTAAGACTGTTGCCACCACCCGCTCAGTTACATGACCCATATTGTGTTTTTTTTTTTTTTTTCACCTGTCTGATTTGCACCGATCGTTACCTGCACTCATGTATATATCAATCTATTTAGCATATTATATTTTTATTTAAGTGCTTGTCTGTTTGTTCTTGTATGTTTGCACAAAGTACCGCAGCAATTTCCTAATGTTGTAAACCTACCCAACATTTGGCAATATAACCCTTTCTGATTTCTGATTTCTGAATGTGTTAGTTGGTCAATGATGTCTAAAAATGCAATTTATTTTAAGGAGACATCTATGGATGTTCTTAGCCTACTGCATGCGTTTGATTCCAAATATGTGCCAGGGTGTTCTTTTGCAGAAAGCAAATTGGAAATAAACATCTTTGATTGTAAAAAGATGTCTGTATTGCTGTGACACACAAATATTCAATTTAATTCTGTTTATTTATATAGCACCAATTCACAACACAAGGCACTTTACAAGAACAGTAATTTCAACTCGATCATACATACATTCCAGTTAACCATTATGTTCATTATTCCAATCAGTTTAAAAGTTTTCTATGTAAGGAAACCCAGCAGATTGTATTAGTATTAGTATCTAAGGGTTTCCATAATATAGAAGACTTGAGTCCCTGAAGGCGTTTAAGTATTTAATTCAAACATGTCTGGCCAGAACACGGAGGGGACAGAGTTACACGTGCATCACCCTAACCAACCTTTTTAACTAACCACTTAAATAGTATTCCCCAATCATTGTTTATCTCTGTAGACGTCTTCTCCAACCTTTATCTTTTTAATTGCTAAACATATTAGCTAATTTTTCATTGAATGTGTCCAGACATGATCCTGGTGCCCTAAAAATGCAACTTAGAATGATATTGTTAGCTTGTTTAACATGGATTTCAATGGTTACACATTCCAATACATTATCTATGGTGCTTGACATACATTCGATCATACTACATCTCAAAGTTTTATCTATGTATATGGCAACACCACCCCCTTTTTAATTTACCTTGTTCATTGTAAATAATTCATATCCTTCTAATCCCATTTCACTAACTTTCTCATGATCAAGCTACGTTTCTGATATTGCAATTATATTGAACTTTTTCAATTTACTCAAGCATTCTTTAATTTTAGAAATATTTTTATAGAGGCTTCTACTATTGAAAGGTATGACTGATATTGCATTTTCCATTTAAATATTCATATTGAATTGGTTGTCTGTATAGTACTCACAACTATTATTATTGTTGTTATTATAGAAGTGGTTATCTGGGTCAAAATTACTTTCAGGGTCATACATCTTGTGCTCTGCAAAGTTAAAGGTTTTGAAGTTCATTTTCTCAACGTGTGTGGTTAAATAACCCCCTTTACAGTACTATAAAATGATCAAAGTCTTCCTCTTCAATATCTTTGAATGGAAAAGTATAGTCCTTGTCCAAACTTGTCATTTATTTTGTTGTTTTCATTGTTTGTTTAAGCCACAATGCCAAAACACTTTCCATATGCGATTCAAAATTTCCAGTTGTCATATTTCCAGTACAGAGTAGTCTCCTGATCATTTCCCTGTTTTATTTGTATTGTTCTAAGTCTTTGAGTCTTGTTATCATCCCAACTTTTGCATCTTCTGGTACAACATTTAGTCTTATCATTACTTTGCAATTCCTCGACCATGTCGCTTGTATCTTATTTTGTTTTCTCAAAACAAATGTTCATTTAAAGGCATACTCCGCAACTTTTACACCTTTATATAATGTTTTTTCAAAAGTTATGGTGGAATTGTATCATCTATTATGTTCATTTTTTGAGTTATCACCACCTTACAGGGGTCCTTGGCTTTTTTCTGCACTATAGAACTTTTGAGCGGCGACCCGCCACTGGAAGTACTGACTGAGTTCTGCTTTACGGTAGAGTCATACAGCCTCACTGTTTAGACTGTAGAGATGCTGATCCACCAAAGAGACAGAGAAATCCCATATCAGAAGAAGCTAGAAAAAGAAAAAGAGAACTTGATAGAGAGAGAGAGCAAAGACCAGAGTAAATATTGGGCCGGCTTTTCCTCGTTGGAGAGTTCTTTTGGAGCGAACGTCATGTACTACGGACGCCGAGTTTGCCGTGCTGCTAATGGATAGGTAAGTAATCAATGATTTGACATGATTGGTTGTTTTGACTCTTAAAGCGGCTACAACTACAGACAGCAAACAGATGATGATTTGTATTTGTAAAAGGTTTATTGAATAGAAAGGAGTGGGAGGAAAAGCTGGAGGGCCGCCTCGGGAAGAACCAGGAGATTTGGACCGGACTAGGAGAGGAAACTGGTACGAGGTTAAACACAGTCTGAGGTGATGTGATATCTTGAAGAGGTGTAGAGGAGGATCTTACTTGTTGTCCGGTAAGTGGTGACGGAGAGAGAAAACTGTAGGAATCCGTGATCTGAGGTTGGCTGGAGGTGGGTGTTTGATATTTGCTAATCCATTGTTTCTTTCAGATGAGGCGTCTTGAGGAGTTCGGAGGGTGATCCGGAGGGATGACGGAAGTTGGTAAGTTTCCTTTTGTATATTGGGTGGTGGCGTCTTCTGGGCGGAAAGGGAAGCAGCTAGGTGGAATACGGTGATGAAGGTGAGTATGGAAGAAATGTTACCAGCGGGGAAGCGGTGCAGAGGCTGACCAGGACAGGACTCAGGCTGAAGGAGAATCTCACGCTTGGAGGATTCCGGGAATTTGTCGTAGAAGCTTCTGGGAAAAACAACAGAGAAGGCAAAGGGTAAGCGCTGGAAAATACTTGATCTTGAGATTATAAAAGATTGCTCGAGAGTGAGCTTGGCCATATACCACGCTAGAAGCGAGAACCAACTGGCGCCAGCCTCCAGGATCCGCTCCCCTTTTAAACTGGAGAATGATGAGTGGTGATTGGAACCAGCTGTATTATTATGATTTAACTCAAAAGTCAAAAACAGCATTAGAGGCTGAGGCATACAGAGATCAGCACCATGCAGCTTTACCTCTTAGAAACATCATGCCTGATGTCAAACTGAACACTGGAGTAAACATTCATGCTAGGGGAGGCAGAAACAACTGCTAAAGAGCACAGGAAGCAGAACAAGGTAGTGTGACCCTTCTGCCTGCAAACATTGCAAGTTCATGCAAGTTTATTTGCCAAAGAGTATAGAGGGGTTATTTGTTTAACAACACTGCGGATGGGCCCACAACCTGGCTGCACAACGAGACGCTGGGCCTTTACACAGCTCCGGTTCACATTGGTATTGGTGGTAATCTTGCAGTTGGAGTGTTGGTTAGCGATGTTAGCATTGTTTGCTAACCAAGGATCACCTGATATGAAGTGATCACCGAAGATTGTCGCATTTTTAATCCATCCATCCATCCATCCATCCATTTTCTTCCGCTTATCCGGGGTCGGGTCGCGGGGGCAGCAGCCTAAGCAAAGATACCCAGACTTCCCTCTCCCCAGCCACTTGTTCCAGCTCCTCGGGAGGAACCCCAAGGCGCTCCCAGGCCAGCCGAGAAACATAGTCCCTCCAGCGTGTCCTGGGCCTTCCCCTGGGCCTCCTCCCGGTGAGACGTGCCTGAAACACCTCACCAGGGAGGCGTCCAGGAGGCATCCTGACCAGATGCCCCAGCCACCTCAACTGACTCCTCTCGATGTGGAGAAGCAGCGGCTCTACTCTGAGCCCCCTCCGGATGACTGAGCTTCTCACCCTATTTCTAAGGGAGAGCCCAGACACTCTGCGGAGGAAACTCATTTCAGCCGCTTGTATCCGTGATCTCGTTCTTTCGGTCACCACCCAGAGTTCGTGACCATAGATGAGGGTAGGAACGTAGATCGACCGGTAAATCGAGAGCTTCGCCTTTTGGATCAGCTCTCTCTTCACCACGACAGACCGGTAGAGCACCCGCATAACTCCAGATGCCCCACCAATCCGTCTATCGATCTCCCGCTCCATTTTTCCCTCATTCGTGAACAAGACCCCCAGATACTTAAACTCCTCCACTTGGGGAAGGACCCCATCCCCGACCCAGAGGAGGCACCCCACCCTTTTCCTGCTCAAGACCATGGCCTCGGATTTGGAGGTGCTGATTCTCATCCCAGCCGCTTCACACTCGGCTGCAAACCGCTCCAGCGAAAGCTGTAGATCACGCTCCGATGAAGCCAACAGGACCACGTCATCTGCGAAAAGCAGAGACCCGATCCTGAGGCCACCAAAACGGATCCCCTCAATGCCTTGGCTGCGCCTAGAGATCCTGTCCATAAAAGTTAGGAACAGGATCGGTGACAAAGGGCAACCTTGGCGGAGTCCAACTCTCACTGGAAACGAGCCCGACTTACTGTCGGCAATGCGAACCAAACTCTGGCACCGGTCGTACAGGGACCTAAAAGCCCGTATCAAGGGGCCCGGTACCCCATACTCCCGGAGCACCCCCCACAGGGCCTCCCGAGGGACACGGTCGAACGCCTTCTCCAAGTCCACAAAACACATGTAGACCGGTTGGGCGAACTCCCACGCACCCTCCAGGACCCTGCTGAGGGTGTAGAGCTGGTCCAGTGTTCCCCGGCCAGGACGAAAACCGCATTGTTCCTCCTGGATCCGAGGTTCGACTATTCGTCGGACCCTCCTCTCCAGAACCCCTGAATAGACCTTACCAGGGAGGCTCAGAAGTGTGATCCCCCTGTAGTTGGAACACACCCTGTGGTCCCCCTTTTTAAACAGGGGGACCACCACCCCGGTCTGCCAATCCAAGGGAACTGCCCCCGATGTCCACGCAATATTGCAGAGCCGCGTTAACCAACACAGCCCCACAACATCCAGAGCCTTGAGGAACTCCGGTCGAATCTCATCCACCCCCGGAGCCTTGCCACCGAGGAGCTTTTTAACGACCTCGGTGACCTCAGCACCAGAGATTGGAGAGCCCAACCCCAAGTCCCCAAACCCTGCTTCCAGATTGGAAGGCGTGCTGGTGGGATTGGGGAGGTCTTCGAAGTATTCCATCCACCGACCCAAAACGTCCCGCGTCGAGGTCAGCAGCACACCATCCCCACTGTAAACAGTGTTGGTGGCAGACCGCTTTCCCCCCCTGAGACGCCGGATTGTGGACCAGAATCGCTTCGAAGCCGTACGGAAGTCGTTTTCCATGGCCTCTCCAAACTCCTCCCACGCCCGAGTTTTTGCCTCAGCAACCATCCGAGCCGCATCCCGCTTGGCCTGTCGGTACCTATCAGCTGCTTCAGGGGTCCCACAGGCCAAAAAGACCCGGTAGGACTCCTTCTTCAGCCTGACAGCATCCCTTACCGCCGGTGTCCACCAGCGGGTTTGGCACCGACCACCTTGCGGCCACAGCTTCGGTCAGCCGCCTTGGCAATGGAGGCGCGGAACATGGTCCACTCGGACTTGATGTCCCCCGCCTCCCCCGGGACGTGTTCAAAGTTCTGCCGGAGGTGTGAGTTAAAGCTCCTTCTGACAGGAGACTCTGCCAGACGTTCCCAGCAGACCCTCACAACACGTTTGGGCCTTCCAGGTCTGTCCGGCGTCCTCCCCCACCATCGGAGCCGACTCACCACCAGGTAGTGGTCAGTGGACAGCTCAGCCCCTCTCTTCACCCGAGTGTCCAAAACATGCGGCCGCAGATCAGATGAGACGACAACCAAGTCGATCATTGAGCTGTGGCCTAAGGTGTCCTGGTGCCAAGTGCACATATGGACACCTTTATGCTTGAACATGGTGTTTGTTATGGACAATCCATGACGAGCACAGAAGTCCAATAACAAGACACCACTCGGGTTTAGATCGGGGGGGCCATTCCGCCCAACCACACCCCTCCAGGTCTCACTGTCATTGCCCACGTGAGCGTTGAAGTCCCCTAGCAGAACAAGGGAGTCCCCAGGAGGAGCACTCTCCAGCACCCCCTCCAAAGACTCCAAGAAGGGTGGGTAATCTAATCTGCTGTTTGGCGCGTAAGCACAAACAACAGTCAGGACCCGTCCCCCCACCCGAAGGCGGAGGAAGGCTACCCTCTCGATCACCGGGGTAAACCCCAACGTACAGGCGCCGAGATGGGGGGCAACAAGTATGCCCACCCCAGCTCGGCTCCTCTAAGCGGGGGCAACTCCAGAGTGTAAGTGAGTCCAAGCCCTCTCGAGGAGACGGGTTCCAGAGCCAGAGCCGTGCGCCGAGGTGAGTCCGACGATGTCCAGTCGGAACCTCTCAACCTCGCACACGAGCTCCGGCTCCTTCCCCACCAGAGAGGTGACGTTCCAAGTCCCGAGAGCCAGCTTCTGCAGCAGAGGATCGGACCGCCAAGGTCCCCGCCTTTGGCCGCCGCCCATCCTGCACAGCACCCGACCCCTATGGCCCCTCCCACAGGTGGTGAGCTCATGGGAAGGGGGGCCCATGTTACCTCTTCGGGCTAAGCCCGACCGGGCCCCATGGGTAAAGGCCCGGCCACCAGGCGCTCGCCAACGTGCCCCACCTCCAGGCCTGACTCCAGAGGGGGGCCCCGGTGACCCGCGTCCGGGCGAGGGAACACTGAGTCCATCTGTCATTTTCATCATAGGGGTCTTTTGGGCTGCACTTTGTCTGATCCCTCACCTAGAACCAAATTGCCATGGGTGACCCTACCAGGAGCAAAAGCCCCCGACAACATAGCTCCTAGGATCATTGGGACACTCAAACCCCCCCTATTAATCATTATTCCAATCACTTCTTCTAATAGCTTGCAACCAAAAACGTCTTCTGTTTGCCTTGAAACGGTGTGAGTCGATGGAATTCTATAGAACTTACGTGTTTTGTTGTTTTTATCAGAGCGATTTTTGCAACCAACAGCACAACAAGACATGATTGCGTCTCTTTCTGCAGACAACATGCGCAGTAGAGCAGGAAGTGACATAGATCGATAATCCCTGTATAGAAGTGGAGCTGTATGGCACTGCTTCCTGCTTGCTCTCGTCTTGTCGTTGTGCATGTATGGGCGGCCATTTGCAGCTCTCCTGCTCTGGTGACCAGTAACCCTATTGACTCAGTCTGTGACTGCCCCCTATCTGTAATCCGCAAACACATGCCTTCATTTGGTCATTTTGGTTGGATTCTAGGATTGACCATTGAACATAGACAGGTTTAATAGAGAACGTCTATTCCTGGAAAAGAACCCCAAATAACATAAACAGAAAACCTTGCTTTTAGTCCAGGGTGGGCACAGCTGACTCCATAGGCAGGCACTGCTGCCCCAATGCCCGCCCATGCCGCTGGGTCTGTCCAGTGGAGGTGACTGATAAGGAAATTCCCTCCAGGTGAGGTCATTTGGATGTCCTCATGTGTGCACTCCATAAATCTGGACTTCAGGAAGTTGACCTCAAAGAGAGAGAGGTTGGTGGTGCTACAAAAAAGGTCAAATTAATATTATGGAGACGTTAATGATCTTAAATAAAGATGAGAAGAATTCTTCTGTGGTCCAAGAGTATATTTAATTTGTCCTGTTAATTAACAAGGAGCATCAGCACACACAAAGTGTTGTATGAAGTGACCTGCACCCCCAAGTCTAAACATCTATTATATACTCATTGATGAACATTAATATCTCCTGTGGATCCTCCCAAGAGGTTTGGCTGTCTACTCCTGCTATACTGGATCACAGACATGCACACATGAGCCAGCCTTACCGGGTCAGAGTTCTCAGAGGCAGGGGGTGTCCCTAACGTTTACTCTACCAAGTCTACATGTTGAGTGAACAAAGACACAACAAAGTTGTTATTGCTGTGTTATCATTATTAAAAACCCTGACTTTATGTCCTGAAATGATGATTCCACATCAGTGGTCTTTAAAATAAAACAACAAAACTAAAACAAACTTCTTGTCAGAAAATACAAGCGTATGCATCACGCTAGTGAAACACCCTCACACCCCATTTTTCTTCTTTTTGTGTCACTCTACTCTGTGTCTGTTGTCAATATCTACTTCAGTGAGACTTCCTCCAGAAAGCGTTTTTCTAACCATTTTCAACAATGAACAGAACTTTATTCCATTGTTTGTTAACTAGAATGGAATTGTTCAATTGGAATGGATGTATGATTGAACTGACATGACTTTTCTGTAAAGTACCTTGAGATGACGAGTTGTGAATCGGCTCTATATAAATAAACAGAATTGAACTGAACCCAGTGTGCTGAATATTACATTGACACGCTAAGTGAAAACCGATTAACTTTGAATTTGTTACCAAACAATTATAGCATTCGAAACGGCAGCACCAGTATTTTTTTTTGCTCACATAAAAAAACCTCCCAATGCTTCACGCTTTATTTAAATAGTGCAGTGACACTGTTGTGTTTCAACCAGTGAGAAACAAAGACACTTCAAAATGATTTTGTGAGTTCACATTGTATTGAGGCACTATACTCAACTAATCTACATCATGTTGACAAAAACGTTGCATTTGTGCAGAGACGTGTTTGTATGTCAACTTATAAACAGACACAGCATGCTTGCCACTATTTAAACCCATGCTTTAATAATTTAATAATTCCTACATGTGTCTTTATTACTAATATTTATATCAGTAAACTTCTGCTGAAATGTTCGGCCTACTTTTTAGTCCACAATGATGAACCAAACTGCTGCATTTATTTGTAGTGGCAACTCAACACAGCACACTACTTTTGAATCTGCTGTGTGAATGAATAACCTTATCTCACAGTGAGCATGAAAGCTTATTAAACATTTTAACCTGCAGCCTTACCCTTTTACCTCCAATAAAAATAAAAAGCTTTACCACAGGAAAATAGGACAGTAATTGAAGTTTCACTCCAGTTTCTGACTTTAGATGGAAGGTCATTGTTCCCAACAACTTCCATTCCACGTTTTGCTCTTTCTATTGGAAATCAAAGATGATGCAATCAGTTCTTCAAAAAAAGAAAAACTGCCTGATTAAAATCCAAAATAATAATAATCTTTGGATATATTAAAAAAATGTGATTCTTAATTTATACGTTTTTCAAGTCTGTGTGTTCTCTGTACTCTTGTTTCTGGCTAAGCCAACAGGTTGTAAAATACAAACATATTAAAACACAAGCTCTAGAAATAAACCAAGTAGCCTAATGTGAATTTTGGAATATAAGCCGCTACTTTTTTCGCACCCTGTGTCCTATACAACGAAGTGGCTAATTTATCGATGTTTTTACTGGCTAACGGCCTCCGGGGGCACTATAGCAGGAAGAACAAAAGTAAGACAGACGTGGGGAAAGATTATGCGCTGAAGAAGACCCTACCGGTAGTTTTCATGCACACACCCTAATCATGGAAAACACATGAAGAAATACAGCTTTTAAGTTAAAGGCAATGGAGCTGCCCGTCAAAGAAGGAAATAGAGTTACTGCAGATAAGCTTATCATCAATTAATTGGTGGTGAGACATTGGAGGAGGCAGCGGAAAGAACTGAGTCAGTGTAAAAAGACGACAAAAGCTTTCAGAGGATATAAAGACACTGAAGAAGACAACTTCAGTGGCTTTAATAAGGAAGAGGGTGATGAAGATAGCGTCAAATGACTTTTCTGGTAGGCTAAAGAGTGTTTTATTTTCTAACTAGACATGTTACTGTCGTGTTATGTTGGTACCCTACTGCCAATTTTCAGGAAGAGTTTGAGAAAAAAAGCCCATCAACCCTTCCGCTGTTCTCGCGAGGTCAGAAAGACCCGAGTCTCCGTTAGACGCCTCCAGCTGCGCTGGTGGGGTCCTGGGGACCCGCACAATGTTTGCATCCTCCTCCGTTCTGCCTCTGGACACTGAGCCAGGACTGCGGGAGGGTAAATTAAAACCTAGAAAAGCATTCAGAGAGAGCAGACCTCCGCCAGGGCCACTCATTCCCCCCATCCCCATGTTGATATCTAATTCTAACTTTAAGTACTTTTCCAATAAAATGTCTGTTAATGTGACGTATGGCGGTGCTCTTCCAGTGGAGAGCGGAGTTTCATGGCTGCTATGCGAGGGGAGCCACTTGTGAGCTCTCTGACAGGAGAGGAGTGGAGGTTAGCACCGGTGGCCGGTGGGTGGATACGTGCTTCATGTTGGATCAACCCCAAAATTGTATCAGTTGTTTCTGGTCCCATTGCAGACATTTTCTGAAAATTTCATCGAAATCCATCCATATTATTTTGACTTATGTTGCTAACGCACAGACAGATAGACAGACAGACAGGCATCAAAACATTACCTCCTCACGGAGGTAATAAAAAAATCTCCAGCGTACTGTCATTCTGTGTAAATATCTCATGTTAGAACATGAAAACGTGCAGCTCATATTCAGGTGGGCACAACATTCTGAAAATCCCAGTAATAGGAGGCTCCTTTTGGCAAGCCTAACAAGTCACTATAACAGAAAAAGACAGTTTTCTTTGTCCATCATTGCAATAATAGTAAAACTAGCCTTTTTCCTAAAAAAATGTGAATGTTCATCATATTTTATTTTCATTTGGTCAAATTTTAAGACATCTAACAGTCATCACAATTATTTTTTAAAGGTCAGTAGATTGTCCATATGAGGGCAAAAATCTCCAAGTGTCCTCCCCCCCCCAATTTCTATGAAAAACTGCTGAACTCCTCTGGTCACCGAAGCTCTGCTCCCATTTCAGCCAATGTCACCCTTCTCCTCCGGCACATCAGCTTCTGGACCAATAATGTCATGCTGTAATATTTACAGCCTATTTAGAGCAGATGTTGTGTGTGCACATTAACCAGCCCACATGTACACATATGAACATGAAAAAATACTATTTTCTCAAACCTATATACCGTTTATGTGTCATATGTGCTCTGTGTGCTTCTTGCTTTTTTGCTGTTTTTACTTTATATGCTTTGTCTGTGTTTTACTGCTATTTTTATTTTACCCCTTAATCATGTCAAACACGTTGAATTACCTTGTTGTTGAAAGTGTGCTATATAAATAAAATTGCCTTGCCTCATTATGCACACTCTCCCTTACTTAAGTTATTTCAGTAGTTGGGGTCTGAAAATGTTGACCTGCAAAACGAAGGTTGCATGGTGAGATTAATTTGTAGATATAAGAAGATATAAGAAGGGAGGTTACACATAGATGCCAGAACATTTTGAATGGCTGATTAGGTCTGGTAAGTTAACTGATGCTATTTGTTGCCCATCCTTTTCTATCATACACTATGTGGGCATAGAAAGCAAAAACAACACCCTTTTTAAACAGTCATTTGGAAACAACCTGGAAAATGAAGTGAGATATACACATAATTTTTCCCTCATAAGTTAAGATGCTCATGACACAGAATTTTTAACAGTAAAACGAAAAAAAAAAAGATACATCTTACATAACATTTTGGTTGACCCAATTCAATTCATAATGCAATTCTAACTTAACGACAGCGAGCCCAAAAAATAGTTTTCTTCCCACCCTGTGTGCACCTCGAAACACCATATTGCTGTGACCTCCAGCGTTGCCAACTTAGTGACTTTGCTGCTATTTTTAGCAACGTTCTAAACGCCTTTAGTGACTTCTTTTCAAAAAAGTGGCTAGCGCCAAATATAGTGACATTTTCTGGTGTTATTCGAGACTTTTGGAGACTCTGATGTGAACCATGACTCAGCGGTGGTGCTGTGGGCTCCTCTCCTGGAGCGCTCACAGTCAGTCCTCCTGCAGCAGCCTCGCCCACCCAGGACCAGGACCTGGATCTTTCCAGGATCTTGCCTGTTTATGGACCTCAGAATTGTCCTGGACAATTTTATTGGAGGACAATCAGACCCTTGTGGATGTAAAAAGATGTTCGAGATGGGTTGGTTTTGTGACCTATATGAGGCTACGAATGGTAACTCGGACATTACATTCCTTCCGGGGGTAGTTTTCCAAAAGCGCTCAATGTGGCTACAGTTACAGGTATGTTTGTATCTTTGATTGGCATACATCATTGGAATCACAAGACTCTTAGATTTCCAATGATCAATTATATGTATATGTACATAGAAGTTGGTCGAGAAGATCAGCGGATTTAAACCCGGAAGTAGACAACGTTCCGCCCGCTGGATGTAGGAACGATAAGAGGTAATAAATCGAGAAAAATCACTATTCATCGGTTATTGTTAGGTTCTGTATAGATCTAGCATCTATTATTCTCAAATAAAAGTAATTCAGATTAGACGTCTAGATCTACTGTAGATCAAGATGACGTCTAAACTACTGTACAGAGCAGATCTATATTTGTATATTTGTATTTCTTTCATTTATTATTTTTATGTTATTATTATATAATGTTAACATGACAGATATTGATGCTGAATCGATTTTCTTTAGCTTACCTCAAAGTTTGCCGAGCACAGCCTAGATGCATCAGTTGGGGCCCACTTGTCTTTGGTTCAACGGTCCTTTTTTTTGCCCAATCTTACTGATGAACCGGATCTTTAGGATACCTAAACAGGTATAAAACTGCTTCTCTGGTGTTGGAACAATATCCTGCTACACATGATCAGGCATTGCTTCAAAAATGAAGATCAAATAGGGAAGATCGACCAACAAACAATCTGAAAATTTAGTTTTGTCTCTGACAGCTGGCTGACAGTGTACTACCAATCAAGTCATTCCGCCTCCTTCCCCAATTGCAGACAGTTGCTGGCCGGCGCGGTGCTGCAGTGGTTGGGTGCATGATGGCTTATGGTCGGCATTGGGGCTGTCTGGAGCTGTTGGCCGCTTGTTTGCTTTGTGTGCTGACTATGGTTTTGTAGGTTGCACTGTTCTTCCTGCGTGGGGGTAGGGGGGTTTTGTTCTGTGGATGAGTTCTGGGGGGGGATCGAAGGATACGCTGTGGCGTTGCTCATTGTTCCGCACCTCTCGCAGACACCGTTGTGCTTGGGGCTTCCGTCATGTTGTGTGTGAGGGAGCATCGTTTGATAGGGCGGTCTGTGTTTGCGTTGCACGGTGGGTGGGGAGAGAGCGGAAGATGGTGTCTCTGTATGGATACGGGGGGTCATGTCTGTGTTTTTCTGTTCCACTGCTGTGGCTATTATTGAGGCACTTTGGCGTGGGGGGGGGGGTGTTGCATTGGGATGTGGGCCGCGGGAATTGGCGATGCATAGCCGTTGGCTGGCCATGGCTTCTGTAGTTTGGCAGCGGGAGGGCCAGTGTCGTCCGATCTCGGGTCGGGTCCCTGCTGGGGGGGGGGTGTACCCTCTGGCCTCTGATTCCACAAGATCTGCTCTGCCATCGCCGACTGCTGGCAAGGCCTGTGGGCTCATCGCTACGGCTACCTGGGGCTTCTAGATTGGTTCCCTCCTCTCCTCTGCTCCTCTCTGGGGGGGTTGCAGTCAGTCCTGAATTGTTCCATTCACTTTGGGCTCCTTGTTCTGGGGCTCCTTTGGATGTCTGTGGCTCCAAGCTCCTTCTTGTCTGGATTGAGTCCTGGGGGGGCAAATCTATGTCTCCTCACACTTTCAATTGAACACTCATATGGAGAAACCTTATGAAAACCAGCATGCACACACACCCCCCCCCCCCCCACACACACACCCACCCCCCCCCCCCCACACACACACACACTTGTGAAAGTATACCTGTTGGACTTCTACTTGGCACTCAGACATTAATTCTGAATGCTACACTGCCAGACAGGACCTGTGTAAAAAAAGAAAGAAAGAAAAAGCAGATTAAATTGCCATAACATTCCACAAAAACCTCAAAATACAAAACATTAAAGCAGTCTGTAATACATATTTATTTACTGTCTATTTATAAGAGTGGTGAATCCTCGCAGAACAGCACAAATAGGATGGTATGAAGCTGAAGTTGGCTTCCGATTGCAGTCTGACTCGGTAAATGGCTAAAGGACGATTCGTCCTACTGTAGTTTTTGTACTGCTGAGCACACCTGAATATAAGCTGCACCAGCTAAATTTTAAAAGAAAATACATTTTGTACATATATAGGGTGCACCTAAATATAATCCTCACGTTTTCATGTTGTACCATGTAAGATTTTTTTGTTAACTCCTCTGTCTGTTTGTCTGTCTGTTGGCAACATACCTCAAAAAGTTGGATTTCAATGAAATGTTTCAGGAAATATCTACAATGGGACCAGGAACAAATGATAAAATTTGGGGGTTGATCCAACATGAAGCATGTATCCTTCCGCTGGTAACCTCCACTCCTCTCATGTGTCAGGCTGCCCTGGTCGCTCCCTACCCTAATCATCGTCCTCACCTGTCTCTCCAATCATCCACACCCGACCCTCCTTTCCTCATGTGTTTAGAACCCGTCCCTTCCCCTCACTCAGCGCCGGATCATTATTCATGTCTCCATGGTGTGTCTACCCTGCTGTCCTCCTTCCTGCTCGTCCAAAGTCCTGTCTCTCCGTTTCTGCCGTCACCATCATCATCATCATCATCACCATCACCACTTCAACCAGCAGCACTTTTATAAACAGAGTTACACTCACCAGCAACTGCGTTTGGGTCCTTGCACCACACCGCATACCCTGACATCATGTTTCAGAAAGCTCACAGTGGCTCTCCTCGTGCAGCAGCCCACAATCTTCGCTCTCTGCTGGAAGAACACAGCCATGTGTCTCATTAACAGGAATTTTATTGGAAAAGTACTTAAAATTACAATTAGATAACATGGGGGGGGGGGGGGAATGAGTGGCCCAGGCGGAGGTCTATGCTCTCTGAATGCTTTTCTAGGTTTTAATTTAAGACATGCATTTTTTTCTAACTCTGCCTGAAAATTAACTGTACAGCACCAACACAACACAACAGTAACATGTCTGGTTAGAAAATAAAACTTGCTTTTGCCTACCAGAAAAGTCATTGGTCCTTGGTCGCTATCTTCCACTTCCTCACTAAAGCTACTGAAGTCGTCTTCTTCAGTGTCTTTATTTCCTCTGAAAACTTTTGTCGTCTTTTTACACTGACTCAGTTGTTCCCTCTGCCTCCTCCAACGTCTCACCATCAATTCATTGATACCAAGCTTACCTGCAGTAGCTCTATTCCCTCCTTTGACAGCCAGATTGATTGCCTTTAACTCAAAAGCTGCATCATATCCATTTCTTCATGTGCTTTCCATGATAAGGATGTGGGCATAATCATTCCCCATGTCTGTCTCACTTTTGAGCTTCCTGCTATAGTGTCCCCCGGAGGCCAATAGTCATTAAAAATGTATAAATTAGCCGCATCGTTGTATAAGACACAGGGTCTAAAGCATGTGAAAAAGGTAACGGCTTATAGTCCGGAAATCACAGTAATTGTTCACTAACTTCAGCAGCTTTAATCTGTTCTAATAAAAACTAGTTTGTGGAACATTTTAGCGACAATCTTAGAAATTTTAAATGCATAATTTAAAATGTTTTAATACAAGTCAGCTGGGCAGTTTTCTGAAAAACAAAAAAAGATGGCCTGTTTGGGTGGATTACTACTGTTTTTGTTACCTACTGTGGTTGTCTCAGTTACAGAACAAAAGTGGTATATGGTGTACACGCATTTCCCCAAAAAGCGCCTACACATGTAGACACTAAAAGCAAAGCATGCAAAACCCAGCCAAGGGAGAAATGTTATTGGCCATTGAGGAAGGTGTCTGAATGGAGCTGCTGGTGGCGGTGCGTGCAGATGGAGAAAAGATGGATGATTTATTGTGACGGGACAGAGTGGGAGAGGTGGTGAGGAGCTGGCTGTGAAAGAAAGCTTGAGCACACCATTTTCCTGCTGTTGGAGCAGGTGTGCGGTTTTCCTAAAGCAATGCATTAATGTTAAATGGAGACAGGTTATAAAATATAAATCACAGCAGGATTGCTTTTCATGCACTGTGTGTTTTTCGGGGTTGCTGGTGTTTTGAGGACATAAATCTGTTCACAGTTTGTCGGAACATTGTGTCTCTAACAAAGATGTTTCATTATGTTGTTGATATTCACAAATGGAACAAAAGCTCTAAAAAGTTTATTGTGTTAAGTAAATTCAGACAAATAACTCTTTAGCTAGTCTTTTGAAAGTTTCTGTTGTAAAATCACTTGTTGCTTCAACTAATCAAAAACATTTTTTATACTGCTTGTATATGCAAAGGTGTGCTGATGAATGAATCTATGCAATGTTCTAGTTAATGTAGCAACAGCAATAGACGAATGATTTCCCAAGGACACTTTATACCAGTAACCTATCATTCAGTAAATAGCTATTTGTTATTCCTACCAGAAATATTTTTGTCCTGCTCTATTGCAGTGATTTATACAAATTTAAATGTTTATCTAATTTTCATAAATATCTCACATGACCATTATACAAATTTTAAAGTGAAGATTGTGTTCAGCATCATTACCACCAGACCTGGCATTAGGAAAATTTTGCTGGGGGGACCGTGGCTTATTCTGGGGGAGCCCAGTTTTTATTTAACCGTTTCACATTTTTATGTCTTGTTGGCAACATGTTGCATAGTTCTGGATCAAATCAGTCTTTTTTTTGGCACACTTTCTATGTACAGATAGATCATTTGAAAGCTGAGATACTTTGAGGGGCGGGCTGGCTATGGTGAGGTTTGAGAGTTTGCACTAATGGCCAGTCTGTTCTACACAGGTGGCCGGAACATCTGATTTTGGAGCCAATGTCATGATCCTGCTGTGTGTCTATTTGTTGAGTGAAGCAACTTCCTTTGTATGTTGGTGTAGTAGATTTTTAGTCATCCGGTTCATCAGTTTCGTCTCTCATCCAAGAGGCTTCTCAACTGGACTGGGAGTATAATATTTATAAGTCTGAAGTTAGTGTCGTTAAAGCTCACTAATGAGGCTATTGTTATCAACAAGCCCGCAGGGCCCACAGGCCCATGTCGGCCCCAGTGGACGGACGGCATCCCCAGGTCAAGCCCAACCAGCACCTGGACACCTAGCAAACCCACCAATGACACGACCGAGCTCAAAACATACAGAACAGGCGATCAAGTGGAGACGCGGGCCCGACCCCCATTGAGCCACCCAACTGCTACCACCAAACAATGCCCAAACAGGCCCCTCCCGAAGAGGTGCCCCGGCCAACGGCACCAAAAGGAAAACATTGGCCCGGCACACCGGCTGACCGATACCGGCATGCACCCCCAAGCACCCAGCCCCAGACATTGAGAGCCACAGTGCGGACAGAGGCATCAGTCACCGGCAGGGAGTGACGAAAGGGAAATAGGCCACCCATTTGTTGGGGGGCCTGAGATGCACCAGACGAGGGGGCAGCCCAAGACCCAACCTGACAGATACACAGAGCCACACAGACCGACTGTTTCTCCTCCCAGACCCCAACCCCTGATGGCCAATAGCGATTTGCACTGATGCAATTAAACTAATTACAATGTCGCCTAAATAATATTCTGCAAACAGCCGCCATTATCACCAAACAATAGAAATACTTTCATTTAGACGGGTATCTGGATTGCACGCTTTAAGCTCAATATATAGACTTTGTATAGACAAATGCAAGACTAAGACCCAGGAGCCAAGCCCAGTGCCCAAAAACTGATCAAGCACAGAAACGCCGCCCATCTACTGCAGCCACCAGCGCAACACCCAGCATGCAAATAAGGCGAAACAGCACCTAGAAATTGGTGAAGAGAAAAAGAAACGACGGCAGCACACATCGGCCATGACCATGATCCCCACACACTGGCACTGGCAACAGAGACACCCACACTGGCTAACCCCCAGCCAAGACCACAGCCAGGGGGCTAATACCCTAAACACCCAAGTCCACCCAAGACCTACCCAGGAGCAGCACGGTCACCAGGCCAGTAACCCATGTCCATCAGTACAACCCCCCGAAGGCACCACATGCAGCCACCAGGAATTACCACCCAAAGCTACCAAAGCCCAGCACCCGATCCTCCTAGCGATCCCACCCCCAAGTATCTCCTCCAGATGTCCCTAACCCCAAAAACCCCCACATCAGCAACAATGTCCCACACAACAAAACCAAAGACCCCCCACCCATACTAGGTGATGAAGCTGATCAAAGGACCCCAGAGAAATTGATCAGATGTGGAGGCAGAGACTGTCTCAAGACCAATGTGGTCCAACAAGAGATCTCGGTACTGATTAATATTAAGGGCATTTTTATTTTTTCAGTTCAGGAGGATAATTTTTTTTCTTTATGATGCATAAGGCAATGTGAACCATTTGAACTAACCAAATGAACTAAGCTAAGATGGTGCCATTGTGTGTGGCTGGCTGCCTATCTCTGCTTTAGATGCTGCTTGTGCAGGATCAGGACTCAGGAGCTGGTACAACTTGGTGTCCAGGTGCTGGCTAGGCTTGGCCTGAGGATGCCGTTCATCCACTGCAGCCATCGGTGGGGTGGCCCAACATGGGGCAGGGGTGGGGCGCTGGGATATTGGCGGTGGGAATTGGCTTTTATATGTGTGTGTTCTTTGTCTTTTCCTTCTCTCTTCGTGGGGACATGTTCAGCTTTATGCTGTAGGGTTCTGATGACAGATAGCTTATGTTCCAGTTGGTGTGTGAGTCAAAAAGTAGGTATTGGTCCGTATGTGTGGGTTTCCTAAAGACTTCTGTGGTAAGGCTGCCATCTCCTTCCATGTGTACACGGCAGTCCAGAAAGGGTAGCTTGTCTTCTCTAGCATCTTATCTAGTAAACTAAATGTTATAGTCTACCAAGTTGATGTGTTCAGTAAAAGCTTCCACTTGTTTGGCTTGGATTTTGACAGCTTACACTTTAACTGTCCAATGGCTGAAAGACCTTAGCACACGTGTTTTTGTTGAGAAACTCTGGTCCTGTTGCATTTACTCACAGTGTGTATAGGAACCGCAGCAAAAAACAAAAAACAAACAAAGAAAAAAACATTTGATCCGGACCAAAGCGAGTGAACTAGCGGACCTTCCTGGTGTGAATACACCCTTAATGAAACTTGCCTCTCTTGCCGCTTGTGGAGGAGCATTCACTGGCCACCATGCTCCTGTATTTTACAGTACTTCTGGAGGTGCTTACAGGCCATGGAAAGTGAACAGGCAAGATCCTAGCATCCTTAGCTTGTACAAACCAATCTCTGTCAGCCTGAGTTCTATGCCTGAAGCGGTATATTCTGCTAATTCTGCTGCATTTGTTCCTGTTCAGACGGGAACTGGTGGTGCTGTTCAGTCAAAACCACCAGGTAGTCAGTCTCCTGCAACATGTGCTAGGTCAGTAAAAATCACCTATCAGAAATAATGTGAAAAGTCTTTTTTTTACCTCCGCTAGGAGGTAATGTTTACGTGCTCGTCTGTCTGTCTGTCTGTCTGTCTGTCTGTCTGTCTGTCTGTCTGTCTGTCTGTCTGTCTGTCGGACTGTCGGACTGTTAGCAACATTACTCAAAAAGTTATGGACGGATTTCGATGACATTTTTAGGAAATGTCTGAAATTGGACCAGGAACAACTGATTGAATTTGGGGTTGATCCGACATGAAGCGGGTATCTACTAGGGCTGGGTATTGTTAGGAATTTCACAATTCGATTCGATTTCGATTCTTGAGGCTTCGATTTGATTCAATTTCGATTCAATACGATATTGATTTATTAACTTCAATATCGATCCAATAATAAGTAAATACATAAGTTATTAAGTACCTGAGTATATTTTTAAATAAATGAGCCAAACGTCAAGCTTTTAACGTTGGTGGTGCAGGCTTGTACGGAGTGCAGCTGCTGTCCGCCATCTTGCCGTTTTGGTAACGCGCGTCTTGCTGAATGCTCTCACTAGAGTGTTGCCCACAGCGCCGCCACTGGCCAGTGGGCTGAATCGATTCATAGGATTTGATGAATCAATATTAAATTGAGAAACAAATAATTGCAATGCATTGCTGAATCGATATTTTTACCCAGCCCTAGTGTCCACCCACCGATCAGTAGAAGCACTGCTATGGTTGGATCATATGCACAGCAAATTAATTTTGCATGCGCGAATCTCCCCCCTCTGCTGGAAGAACACAGCAACATCAGAAACACAGCCATGTGTCTCATTAACAGAGATTTAATTGGAAAAGTACAGAAAGTTAAAATTAGATAACAACATGGGGATGGGCGGTTAGTGGCCCTGGCGGAGGTCTGCGCTCTCTAAGTGCTTTTCTTGTTTTTTTTCTGTTTTGCTTGTTTCTAATGCCTTTGTGGAAGCATCAGATAACTTCCAGGAACATGGTTTCACCTCTTTTCTCCCTCCAACATCTTCTGGACCTTTCCTCCTCCCGGGAGAGACTTCTAAACTTGAAAAAAACTTGAATAATTAATTAAATTTCAAAATATTAATTGGTGATTTAAGGCTTAATTTTAAACAAAACTTTAATGTTCTCTCAAGAATTTCCAGAAAGGGTTCCATTGATTTAGGATTAAATAACCTAATGGTGTTAGGGAGAAAAATGTCTGTGAGAGGAAAACAAAAAGAGGGATGTTCCAGGAGTACACAGTTTGCTGATTTTATGTATGACTTATGACAACAAAAAAGGAACAAATTGATCTTTCTGTCATTGTGACTTTCTCTGACCAGCTTCGCCACTTTTCTGTTCATTCACGGTTTTTTTCCTTCTTCTTGTTACTTTATCCATTCTTTGCAGTTTTGCCAGTACTGTCCCCCTTTTTTACAGGAGTTTAGGCGCCTGAATAAACTCAAAACCTCAGGCAGGAAAAGCTGCTCGACCGTGGAGCTGCTCAGTGAAGGAAAGAAGCAACAAAGCTGCACTAATATAGTACCCCTGAATATTTTAGACACAATTTATTTTTAATCCTCGGGCTGAAAATCAGAGTGATTCAGTCCCATATTGTAGCCCCTGAGGGTGTTTCGTTCCTCATACTTTTTTAATGACCACTCTTCTGGCCATCCAGAGGGAGGGAAGGAGCTGGGACTCGATAAACTGGCCTAAAACTTGGGAGAAATAGTATAATTTGCCAGTTGGGAGTTTAAGTCATATCATGTTGCTAAGTTTTACTTTACATTAATATATAATCTAAATTTGAAGCCTGAGTACATTAAATTAGCTTAAGGAACATGTTAGAAAGTAATAAACATCTAAAAGCAGTTATGTTTCTGAGTTTTAACCGTTAGCAATTTTAAATGTATTTTTCTGAATTTGTTTGGTCTGGTCAGGCATCATGATATATACCAGTATGTATTTAAGAACCTTCCTGTCCTAAAGCTATGTCAAATATAAAACTTAGCTGTTGTGTCTGAATCGTGGATCTCACAAATCCAAAATGAACGAAACATCTTGCTTGCTCAGCACTAAGCAAATAATGTCACATGTTTGACCGTGTCATGCAAAGTCTGTACTCTTTAGTATGATGCATTGGTATCTTTCACTTCAGGCTGTGTGGTCAACTCAGAGTTTAAACTCAGCTCGTAAATGTTACTGAGTTGCTGTGTAATAAAAAATTTTCATTAAGCACTTCTGCTTATAAAATGTACTTTACTACTTCAACTTGAGAGATTAATTTGTGATTTAATTTAATTTTACTCATTCAAAGGCAAAATATGTCAATACATCACCTCTGTAAATAAAGTACGGTAAAGGTTTAACAGCAATGATTAATGTTCTCTATTATTTAAGGAGTTCATTTAGTTTTTAGCCCTTTCATTGATAATAATAAAAGCGCACAGCAATTCAAATCATCTTCTATGCCTTTCTTTGCTGTTTTTTGTGCCAATTCACCATCATTAAAATCTCATTTAGTACTGTTTCCTAAATACTTTGACATGTTTTGTGTATCTTGAGAGGAAATAAAAAGCATGACTAGTCATCTGAAGTTTTGAAAGCAACCTTATTAGTTTGAAAATATTTCTCAGATGATAAAAACAGTTACAGACAAATATATTAGACTGAACTTAAAAAGACACTAGTCTCCAAAATTCTTTAAATTTGAGTCTACGTCTAAGTTTAAAGATGAAGGGAGTTTTGTTTGTTTGTTTTTTAATCAGATTATTTCCTTTATCACACAGCATTTTGCAATTGGACATCTAATTTTTATGATGTTCATTGAAATGGCTCAAATTCCTTGGACTGGAAAGTTTTGATGCAAAGACTTTAACCAACACTTTTTTGAAAATGAAAAAAATCCAATTATGACATAATTCTTTGATGCAAGTCAAAATGTATTTATTTGGAAGTACAGAAACATAAATATTATGGCTATCTGGGTGGTTGCCCCTCAGGTACATTTCATGAGATGCACTTTGAATGCAATTATATACATGAACCCTGTGGAAATAAAGAGAACTCACTGAATGAAGACTTTGTCATGCCAAGCCAGTAGATAAAAAAGTAAATCTACCTCAAGAAAATGTTTTTGTGTGAAAGATGTGCATGTGCAAATAATATCGCTAATTTTAATGGGGGTTTTTCTAGTTCTGTTTAGTGAAGACTAAGAGTTGAGGATGAATCAATGAGGAAAAATGTTTGCAAACCATGCATAATATATTTACTATGGTGGTTCAGAATAATCACTGCACTTTAGGTCCAGTTAGGAATATTCTTATTGATGTAATAATTATTTATTTCATATTTTTTTTAAATAATTTTGCAGATATTATTTTAAAATCAGGATTTCACCTCTCAATCAGGAGAGTCTATACATTGAGCTTAAAGCGTGCAATCCAGATATTCGTCTAAATTAAAGTATTTCTATGGTTTGGTGATAATAGCGGCTGTTTGCAGAATATTGTTTAGGCGACATTGTAATTAGTTTAACTGCATCAGTGCAAATAATTATAAAAGGACAAGGAAACAATAAAACTATTATTTCTCATCTTAGCAATGAATGAACATCAACAAGCAATCAGAAAATTAAAGAGAAAGTGTCTTTTTTTTCGATTCATCATTATTCAAAACAGAATATGAATCATATCCAAGCTCCTGATTATGGATTGTCTGATTGTTTTGAACAATCTTTTACTTTTCATGACTGCAGACATTTAATGTTTATTTATATTGAAGGGTATTGAAAGGCTTCTTTAAATGCTTTACTTTGTGATTAATAATGATTATATTACAACAGGGATATAAAGAAAAGCACATACAGTATAAGAGTCAGAATACTTCTGTGTCAAATATCCTGGTTTAAAAATGACTCAAACTAACAAACGGTAACAAATACCTCTTGAGTTCTTGATGCAGTTCATATTTAATAGTGTGAGTCTCTCTTAAATTACATTAATGCATTTGCTAAGTAGAAACTGACAGAGTTCCGGCACTAAAAGTGGAAGTAGCTGTGTGAAAATTGATTGATATAATCCAAAATCCTAACTGTCGCTCTGGTTTACTTGACCTTTCAGTTGATGTTTGTACTTTGATGCAGTGCAGTGACCTTTTTAGGGCTTATGCAGAGCAGCACGGTTTTCACAAAAATCAATTTTTAAAAATGTGTTTATAAAAGTTAGATTTTGATGTATTTATGAGCTATATGGTAAACACACAGTGAGAACAGGTAGACCAGATGATTAAATGATCAGAAATGGTATCCTAAAAACGACGTGCAAACAATTTAATTTGAGAACACGTCCATCAACCCAATCCATATAGTTTTGCATTTTATTTTGTTAGTGGTAAACTATACTTTCAATGACTGATGTGTTGCTAAAAGTGGTATTTTTAGTTGTATTTTCACATATTACTGTTAACAATCATCTTAAGCTGCCCAGCATGCATGGGCGTAACAACCGCGGGGTACGCGTGGGACATGTCCCCCGGGCATCCCGTGTCGGTGCCCTGCGTCCCCCGCACTTTTTTTCAGCCTTTACAGCTGTCTTAACCGTTAATATGTGGTAACAGAGCCGTCTTTGAACGCACCGTAAGCTAACGCAGCCATTGGGTCATCGTCAAGTACTGGAGAGAGCAGAGAGAGCAGCACAACATGTCTAACAAGCCACAGCCAGCAAAAGGCAAAAAACTTTGGACAGTTTCTTCCATACAAGCTGTGGAAGTTGAGTTATGCTGTTGCGTGCAGATGACATCAGCTAAAGGATGTGTTAGATACCGGCAGGTATCATCATTTTCAAAATATATTAGAAATCATAGCACTTACATATTGTCATTGTTATGGGAAAAACTTCAGATCAATTTCTTTTTAAAGAGATCACAGCCATGTCTTTACTCAGAATGGTTTAAGAACAGCTTTAATTTTATGTGGGTATGCGTTTTTGAAACATTTGGGGCAAAAACTGCAAGAATGTTAATTCTAATGTTGGTGTTTAGCTAAGCTTTGTTACCTTGCTGGTTAATGCTAGTAATAAACCAAATTCTCTTCAATTTCCAAGTAGAACTAGTGCTCACTATTGCTTTCCACATGTTTGAAAGAAATTATTTGTACACAATATTAGTGATATTATCAATCTTTAAAAGTGGTCTGTATCAATCTTTAAAAGAAAAGAAGGTGAGAAAAAAAATCTATGGCATAAAGGGGGGCTTTAAGGTTATTTTTCACATTAATTTCACTGCCACTAATTCTATTAATTTTTTTTTATTCCATTATCACATTGTTTTTACCTTTATTTCCACAATAGAAAGATCAGGGTCAGGGAGGAGGGATAACGCCAGAGGCCAGCAGCAGGGGAGAGGATGAAAGTTTTTCACAGGTAAAGAGAAATTTAAATTGGCTAAGATAATAAGACATCGATTGCTAGGCAAAACTAAGCAGGTATCAGGACAGGGTTTTTAAAGATTTTTCCAAAATTGCTGTCATTCCCACTTCAGAAATATCTTTTGTTTGTATTTTTATTGGTAGCTCAGGGAGAAAGCCTTGTGACAGGGCAAAAACCAGGCTGCAGAAACAGAAGACTGTTATATGGCAGGAGATTAATCTTCTATAGCCGCTCTAAAGCCACATCAGCCAGATCCCAAGACCATTGTTTGCTCAGAAGTTGGCTGATAAAACTCTTAAAATTTCAGAGAAAATGGTATGAGAACTTCCCCAGGCTTCATTTCCTCCCAGGTGTTGAATGAGTATTGTGCTTTTACTGTCACAAAGCTTTTTTTAAGAAAACTTCCCAACTTGTTAAAAACCGAGCGCAAAAATTAATTTCCACTGGTTTTAAAAACTGGAAGAAGGCCGTGAAAGATTAGCATTACACACTGGGTCAAAATGTCACAAGATAGCCTTGACAACACAAATCTATGAGACTAGATCCGTGGATGTGGAACTGTCTAATGTAAAGGCATCACAGCAAGAGGAAGAATGAACCTGTTCGTAAAAAATTAGAAGTGCTGTACAGTTCTTGGCAAGGCAGGGTCTCGCTCTAAGAGGGCATGATGACATCGAAGGAAATTTGCTCAGTTATTGAAATATAAATCTGAGGATGACCCCCAACTAAGGAAATGGTTAAGTTCCAAAGTTGACTACACAAGTCCCAAAATTCATAATGAAATCCTAAATTTATTCAGCCACTCAATAGTGCGTCAAATTGCAGAAAACATCAGGTCTCTTCCACGACTGCAGTTTTCTGTGATTATGGTTCCCATTCATACATCCACAGAGTTCCTCCAGTTTCCTGGATCTCACATCTCAGAGTGACTGCATGTCTCTCCTCTGTATACAACAGCCCCTTTAGGTGGCAGGATCACAATTGGCTTAGAAACTGTTAAACAACAAGACAAAACACAGTTTTCAATTGGAAAACTGACAAAAAATGTCCTTTGCTTGCATTAACAATATTGTGATCTGCAGGTAAAACACAGCTTACTTTCTTTTCTTGTGATAAAACCATAGATAAATAACTATTTACCACAACTCAAAAGTAGAGTTCTTAACATGGGACAAAAAGAATGTTACAAATAGTTTAGTTAAACAGATACATTTTTAACTAAAACAGTTTTTTCTGACTGAATATAAACATAAAAAAAATAACAACGTTATATGAACTAGTTTAGTTTCTAAGCTCCTTAACTCCATGATGAAGCTTTACTTCATCATGTCCAAGTATTCATTTGGACCATGCTATCATTATTATCTCTGTTGTCTAAGTCGAAGACAGCAAATGTCTTTTCAAACAGCTGGCTGAATATTTCTTTCCTAAAACTTGTCTTTGCTTTAAATAACAAAATCACAGTGAGAACTTAAAATGTAACTACAAACATGGAGTAGACATTTTGGAAGTGCATTTTTGCTGTTTATTTTAATTTTTTTTATCGGTTTTATTGTTGTCCTGGACAAATTACTTTATTAGAGGACTTTAATCAGACCCGTATGGATGTAAAAAGACAGTTTCGTTTGAGATGAATTGGTTTTGTCACATTTAATGGGCTACAAAGGGGTGAGTCACACATTTTATCTCCTTCTGCAGAGGCGTGTGTGTGTTGGCAAAAGCACTCGTTCCTACAGTTATGACTGTATCATTGATTGGCATCCATAATTGAAATCACAAGACTCTTAGCTTTCTAATGATATGTATAAGTTCATAGAAGTTAGAAGTCAGAATTTCAGTGGATTTCAACCAGCAGGGCTAGCCCTGAATGCGGCCATTGGAACACTAACGGGTAACACATCGATCCATCCATTGTCTATGCCACTCGTGGGGATGACTAAACCAGCACCCTCATGTAACAGTGATTAAATGGCTTTTTAACCACTGAGGAAAAGTATTACTGAATGTGAGAGGATGATTTTTTTTTTGTCCCCCTCACTTCTGAGATGATGATTACGCCCTTGCCAGCATGTGTCTCTTGAGTGTCCCGAAGGCGCACTCTAAATCTTGAGGTGAGCGAGTTTTCTCAATACGCTCCAAAACTCTGGAACGAGCTCCCTCTCCCTGTTAAGCAGTCCCCCTCGTTAAATATTTTTAAAACTCGTTTAAAGAATTTTTTTTTAGCTTTTCTTTTCCCATAACTCACCTGGTTTTTATTGTTGGGTTTTGTGTATTGTACACTCTTGTCTTCTTCTTTTGTATTTTTAAACTAATTGTTTTATATTTTGTATGTCTCTGAATGTGTTTCTTGAGTTGATACCTTGCCCTCTGTACACACTGTAGGGCAAATTTTGTATTAAACACTTTGCAACCCAGGGTCAAAAAGGTTTATCCTTGTGTCTGAACTGCACTAATGATTTTAACTTTAGGCAAGGCAAGGCAATTTTATTTGTATAGCACACTTTCAACAGCAGGGCAATTCAAGGTGCTTTACATGATTTGGTGATTTAAAAGAAACACATAAAAGAAACACACATTACACATGATACACAATAAAGCAAGAGAAAATAAAATAAAAAGCAAGAGAGCATGAACACATTTCATACATATGACATCAAGCATTTACTCAAAGGCAATTCTAAACAGATGGTTTTTAGTCTCGATTTAAAGCAGTTCAGAGTTTCAGCAGCTCTACACTCGTCAGGAAGTCTGTTCCAGATAAGGGGAGCATAGAAACTGAAAGCTGCTTCTCCATGTTTAGTTCTGAGTCTAGGGATGTTTAGTAGGCTAGAGTTGGAGGACCTGAGTGGTCTTGGTGGTTGGTACCATGACAACAGGTATTCAACATATTTTGGTGCTAAGCCATTCAATGATTTATAAACTACTAAAAGGATTTAGAAGTCTATTCTCTGAGCTACAGGGAGCCAGTGTAAGGACTTTAGAACTGGGGTGATGTGCTCTACTTTCCTGGTTCTAGTGAGGAACACGAGCAGCAGCTTTCTGGATCAGCTGCAGCTGTCTGATTGACTTTTTAGGCAGACCTGTGAAGATGCTGTTGCAGTAATCAATCCGACTAAAGATAAACGCATGGATGAGTTTTTCTAGGTCGTGTTGCAAAATCAGTCCTTTAATCCTAGAGATGTTCTTCAGGTGATAGAACGCTGACCTTGTTATTGCCTTTATGTGACCCTGGAGGTTCAGGTCTGAGTCCATTACTACACCTAGGTTTCGAGCCTGATCAGTAGTTTCTAGCTGTATTAATTGAAGCTGTGTGCTGACTCTTGATCGTTCCTCCTTGGGTCCAAAAATAATCACTTCAGTTTTGTTTCTATTCAGCTGGAGAAAGTTATGGCACATCCATCCATTTATTTGGTCAATGCATTGATTTAGGGTTTGAATGGGTTCAGAGTCACCTGGTGACATTGTAATGTAGAGTTGAGTGTCATCCGCGTAGTTATGGTAGCTAATGTTATTGGTCGCTATAATCTTGCCTAGTGGGAGCATGTAGATATTAAATAGGAGGGGCCCCAGGATGGAGCCCTGGGGCACCCCACATGTGATTTCTGTTCGTTCTGATGAAAAGTTTCCTATTGAAACATAGAAGTCCCTGTTCTTTAGGTAAGACTCGAACCAGCCAAGTACTGTACCAGAGAGTCCGACCCAGCTCTCCAGTCGTTCCAATAAAATATCATGATCAACAGTGTCAAATGCTGCACTGAGGTCCAACAGAACCAGCACTGTGGTTCTTCCACAGTCTGTATTTATGTGGATGTCATTAAATACTTTGACGAGGACAGTCTCGGTGCTGTGGTGAGCGCGGAAACCAGACTGAAAAGCATCAAAACGGTTTGTCGTTGTTATGAAGCCATTTAACTGCTGAAACACAGCTTTTTCAGTAATCTTACTGATGAATGGGAGATTAGAGATTGGCCTGTAGTTCTGTATTAACGTGTTGTCCAGATTTTTCTTCTTTAGCAGTGGTTTAATAACTGCTTTAGGCGCCTTGCTGTTCAGTCTGTTGTAAGCGATAGTTCAATCAATCAATCAATCAAATGTTATTTACATAAGTGCTTTACAACAACTGTGAGTTGCTCAAAGCGCTGAACAGCAAAAAAGAGTAAGAATAAGTAAGTTGATAATTTAGATTTGTATTATAGTAATGTCAGAGCACACAGGCTCTACAGCTGAAGGGAAAAAGAATCACAGAAATATTAAATAATGCTGAAGGAAATTACTGCTGTTTTTGTGTCTTTGTTGTACTTTGTGTTTGAAGTAAATCTTGTTCTGGTTAGGAAATATTGCATGGTAGTTGAAAAACGGACACAATTAGTATAAACAAATAATAATAATAATAATTTGACTAACTGACCTATTAAAATAACCTATTTCATGTTTAAGTTTGCAAAAAAAATTAAATTACTACGTGTGTATTTTAATTCTTGCATTTTGTTCTTAAGTTTGTAATTTTATTGTATTGTACTTTCATGTTTATTGCTTCCTATTTCTTTTGCCATTTGGACTTTGAGTCCGTAATAAAGAATATATCAATTAAGTACCTTTATTTCTTATTCATTTATGCATTTGCTACTGATGTTGTCCTGCTCAAGATTTTCGTGCACAAACCTATCTTTTGAATCAGAGTCAGAAGAACGTTCCCAGCATGAGTTCTGCTATATTGCTTTGAAAGTATAAACACTCTTTAGCATGCCAAGAATCGGTTGTAACAAAGTAATGGGAGAGAATAATTAATCAAATGGGTCTAAACTGAGTGCAGTTTCTCAGAATGATCCATGTTAATGTCTGGCTCTGTTTTGCTATGCAGCGTTGTACTGAATATTTAAAAAGTCACATGGCAGAGAGATAAGTGTGCTACTAGGGCAAGGAACTGATCTAATCAGATCAGTAGGTCAAACTGCACCGATTGTCGCATTATATTACAAAATGAATTAATTTGATTATTTTGGGTTATTAAACAGAGATTAACAATCATTGATAATGTGCGGTTGGATTGTGTTTCCGCTCTGCTGTTAGACTCATGAACAATAACCCTAAGACTGTTCCCACCACCCGCTCTGTTTCAGTCACATGACCCTTTGTTGTGTTTTTGCACCAGTCTGATTTTGCACTGATCATAACCTGCACTCATGTATATATTAATCTGTTTACCCCGTTTTATTTTTATTAATTGCATGAAAAGAAGTGTATGTTAGCACAAAGTACCGCAGCAATTTCCTGATGCTGTGAACCTGTTCACACATATGGCACTAAAACCTTTCTGATTCTTATTCTGAGAGGACGCAAACGTGTGTCTGGCCTCAGCAGCCATTTTTCTTTCTTGTTTTAGTCAGTCTGGCATTCACTGCCCCAGGTGATGACATGGAGACCAAAACACTAAACAGCCAGGTATTAGTGATATGGAGGCTAACTCTGCACAGCGTATGTCAAAACTGCCTCGGACTGTCAGCAGGCACATTTGTAAGACGGATATGAACATTGAGCTTCAATCAGAAGAGCCAGAACAGCTCCCTGAGTAAGAGCCAGCAGAGCGACCAACAATGATACCAAGTACCAGTAATAATAACACTGGCTCATTTGTGAATATCAGATAAGCAGCTCTCAGTCGTTCAGGGATTTATAATTAATTACATCTATTTGATTCTTTGTCCTTCTGACACCAATAAATATTTGCCATGTAAATATTCGGTGCAAAATATGTCCATAATATACAGTGCTGTATTAATGTTTAATATGTTCAAAAACGATAGTGGAAAAGAGCAGCAAAAAAATAGCAAAAACTGACAAAAGCGGATAAAATATTTTAGAACATCGTGTTTAAATGAAACATGGTAATAAAATATCACAGATAAGAGATATTTTTTCAACAGGATCTCATGTTTTTACCTAAAAACAAGAAAAAAACCATCTACGTTAAAGTCTGCAATACAAAATGAATCAAATTAAATAACGTACATTGAAGAAGCCATCATAAAAAGCTCTGATCTGAGTCCCATTAAATCTGTGTCCAGAGCTGAAAAGGTGCGAAAAAGCAAGGTGGCCAAGAGTGTCTATACAGTATGTAAATATCTGAACCATGATATTAGTGGAATCGAAACATTCAAAGTCAAAAAAACATGCTATTTCTTAAAATGAATTTGCTTTTCCATAATATGATGGTAAACTGCAAAGTAAAATATTTCCATCGTTGGCTTTTTTTATTCGATGGTTGGTTAGAAATGTTGCGTACAAAATGAAGCTATGCAAACACACAGATCAGTTATGGTTTCTGCCTAGAAGATAAAGTTGTGAGCAGAGTCGGAGAGAGAAGACCGATCTATTTCTGAGATAATAGAAGGTCTGAGTCATTTCAGAAATAAAGCCGTAGGTGGGGGTTGGCGTGGGTTTCTATTTAGAAACTAAACTGCTGAGAAGCACCTGTCGGCACAATCTGTCCTCCTCCACAGTGTGGCTCTTTAAGGTTGCACAGACAGCAGCTGCTTCAGAGCTGGGATGCGGCATTTCCTCTCACTGTTTGATGGTTACTTCTATCTCTGTTCCTCTGCATCAGATAATCTACATGGAGATGGGCTACTCATCCCTATACTCTGTAAAGAGGCTTCGTGTCCACCACTGTTTAAAGCAATCAGTCAGATGACAGCTAAACCACCATTTCCTCCCACCGTGTTTGGGTTGGATTTCAGTGGATGAAGTTTTTCTGGAACAGTGATTTTAAACAAATCGATGATTGCAGAGGCCCTTAGGTCTCTGGGTTAAGGAGGTTCTGACATCTGGTATAGATTTGATAGATCAGTGGGCAAACAGAAAAAGGCTGCAGGGATGAAAAGTCTTATAAGAGCCTGACTGTGGAGAATAGCAGCTTAAATCCATCACCCTGCAGGGAACGTTAAGCATGTTCATATGTTTGAGGATTTAGAGAGGGTGGTGTGGGAGGAAGGCCATTTAAGAGCCAAGGTCCACACAATGGCGACTACCTAACAGTAAATATGGATACTTGTTTGTCACCCAGGCTCAAAATTGAACCCTAAGGTAGCACAACTTGTGGCACTTTGTTGTGGAGAGAAAATAGTCTCAGAACAAATGTGTGTGCGTAATACTTCATTTGTAACTTGTGTGTAACCTGTTTGTGTGTAGCATTGGGTCCTTTTATGTGTAAAAAAAATGATGTGTAAACCATAAATTACATTTTGTGCGTAACGTCAGGTACTTTGTGAAATTGTGTGTTCAAATGCACACACAAATATCAAGAAATGACCAGTACAAAATACATTTACCCATGAACAATTTTAAATTACACTAACTTAAAACAAACTATGAATTCAAAACGGCTTCTACGAATACAAATTGTTAAATACTCACCAATTGCCTGATACACACAGACAAAACCACATTTCTGTACAGATCAGGGTTACAAGGGCACAAGGGGTTTTGAGACTCATTTCACACGCCTCCAGATTTTTGCGTACATGATGCGTTTAAATGCTGGTAGAATGGTGGGTCATCTGAGTTTTCTTATCACTTTCCCTCTAAACTTGTTCCTGAAGTGGCAAAGATGTTTGTGTGTGAAAAGAAAAATCTCATTACCCCTTAGTTCACATACAGTATACATGAACCAACACTTTTTATGGATGCCGGCCGCCTCGACTCAGAGAGTGTGCATTTATAATACGGCAAGTTTGATGTTGAGATGCACTCAGTTATGTTTGTTTTCAGTCCTGAGTGTATTTCGATGACTTCGCAGTTTTTCCCTGCATCTGTTTAACTGCAGTAATGCATAGGTGGCATATTGTTTAGAGAGAAAGTGATGATCTGTGTGTAAATGTGGTTTTGTGTGTGTATCAGGCGATTGGTGCATACGTAGTTAACATTTTGTGTGCGTAGGGACTGCTTTAAATTTGTAGAGTTTTAAGGTAGTGTAATTTGAAATTGTGGTTGTGTAAATGCATTTTATACTTGTTATTTCTTGTTATTTCTGTTTACATTTGAACACACAAATGCAAGTACCCAAAGTTATGCACAGAATGTATTTTACGGTTTAGAAATCCTGTTTTACACAAACAAGTGCACAAAACTACACGGAAACAGGTTGACACAACTTACAAATCAAGTATTTCACACACAGAGATATTTTGAGACTATTTTCTCTCCATACATTACTGTCTTTAAAAAATTATTAGGTGTTTAGATTTTTGACAAAATTTACAGAGCGAGCTGTTGTACAATTTATGATGAACAAATCTATACTCACATCTGTTGCCTGATTATAATGGATGAAAATTTAAAAAGATGAACAAACAAGAAAAGAGCATAAACTCAATCTTATATTTGTAATAAAAAGTCTTGCTGATTCTCTTTTGGTGCATCTTTGGCGCAAATCTGAATTAACTTTTCAGAAAGAGAACATCATCTAACCCTAACCATAATCAACCCTAGAGTATACTGTATTGTCCAGCAATCAGGTTTTGATCTTTAGCTCAAGCACACTTGGGTTATGCAGCGGGAAAATTATTCAAACGCACACCAGTAATCAACTTATGAATGGAAAAAACAGAAGAATCTGTGTTATCTGCCAGGTTTGGTCATGGAATTTGACTTCGGTTACACTCGCTAACAGCACACAGACATAAAAAATGGTATAAATAACAAAATTAAGGCTTTCGAGCAGACCCGACACAAGGGGAATTTAGCTTGGGGGGCGCTGTGGCCTGTTCTGGGGGGCAAGTATTTCTTCAACTCCTTCGCGTTTTTACTTCCCGTTGGCGGTATGTAGACCGGTGGTCGGAACGTTTGTTTTTGTGATCCAAAAGCAACCACTGTTATGATCCTGCTGTGTCTGCTTGTTGAGTGAGGCATCTTCCTTTACAGAGGATCCTTGTAACTGCTGCTGGTGCTGCTGCACCTCCAGCACCTGCAGCTGATTTCTACTTCTTGCTGCTGCTTTTGATTCTGCAAGCTTTGGAAATATTCCGCAATGTTTTTATATCATCTATTTTGATATTGTTTGCTAGGTGCTACCAGATGTCATTAGCTCTCTTCTGCTTTTAAAGGAAGCCCGCCTAACCTCGCACTGCTTCTAAATGGAGGTTGCCTTGGCACCAGAAAGTTTGAGATATTCATAACAATAATAATTTTCTCATCCACCCGAATTAAAGAAACTTCCAATCTCCCGGGTTGAATTTTAACACCAGCCCACCCCTGCTTATGATCTCAATGATGTACGGCAATCAAGAATATAATCATAACTGTAGACACAGTACACAATCTTGTCAAACCACTCAGAAAGCAAATGATGTGCAACTGGGCCTTCAAAAGCCACATTTCAATTATAGAACTGAGCCATCTCGAACATAGACAATGGTCCAGTTGTTGTCTTCCAATTAAATAGCTAGTCCACAACAAGTCCAAAATCCAACATAATTTGATCTTGAAAACCTTGATAATTTCCTTCCCTATGTGCGTTTCTCACAAGGATTCCATCATAACTATTGTTTGCTTGCTTAAACTGTTGAAAACTGTCTTGGGTTGGCCGGGCTTGTTTTGGAGTGGCCTAATAAAAGCCTGGACTTATTCTGTGGCGTGATGCTAAGCAGTGCATTCATGCTTAAAAACACTCTAAAGGGGAGGAACTAAAAAAAAACATTAATTGCCAGTCATACCAAACACATGATGGTAATTCATGACACCAAGGGTGGCACAACTAGTTTGGGGGTAATAACTTTTTGACACAGGTCCGGGTTGGTTTGGATAGCTTTTTTATCCATCATTAATGAAATCCTGCCTCTCAAAGTCTTGCTTGGGTTGATCCAACAAGCAACACACACAAATCAAAAAGAATGTTGGAACATTAGAATAAATATGATCTATTTTTGTTGTAAGCCAGTTTCTGCAACATAGGAGAATATCAGAACTAACAAGGTTTAAATTTAGCTCTGGTTAACTGGTACTTCTTATAAGACAGTACCAGGAATCACCAAAATCGTATCTTTTGCACCGATCAACAAAAATAGAAACTTCAGAATGCTGCTTTCTTTTCCTGACCCCAAATTTAGATGTTTTTCAGTCACCCGGAAATCACGTCCTTCACACGAGGAGGGAGCATGTGAATTCAGCTGCATCACAACCTTTACTCAAAACTTCATTCTGACAGGTGAGAAGCAATGCTTCCCCGGGGCAACAACAAGAGTTCGCAGCAGCAAGCATGATAATGGAGCGAGCTGGACATGATTAAATAGATGGAGACTTATGAATGTAAAATTGAGCACATTTTTGTTACACCCAATGAGGCAGTATGGCATGCACAACTCTACTTTATTTTAGATGTAAATACAAACATAATATGGAAAATATCATTTTCTATAATTTAAACGTTTGCCATTAACAAAAATCTGTTTTATTTTGTCTTGGTAAATCTTTTTTAAAACCCTCCTATCTCAGTTGAGAAGCTATTCTGGCATTTTGTGATTTGGGCAAACAGGTCCAATGTTCCAGAGAAAGGTTACTGCCAACAACATCTTCCAACAGCAGGTCTGAGTAGATTGCAGCTACTGAGTACACAAAGCCAAGCAGCTGATGACTGGCAGAAAAGCTACATTTAACTCTGGCCCTGTTCAGTTCTGTGCACCAGATATTAAATTAGACCCGTTACAACAAAACCTGTGCAGAGAAAAGGAGATCGGGAACTCCTGTTTTCAAAAGAATCTGAATGTGTGTGTGTGGGGGGGGGGATACATCTTTTTCAAAGCAAAAGAACTCAAGTCAAACTGTTTACAAAATACTTTATTCTAATTCAACTTCCAATGTCAGGTTTTCTATGCACATACATTTGTCAAAAGTATACCATCATTGAATTCAGCTGTTTCAATCACTTTCATGGTCACAGGTCTGTAAAACCCAGCATCTAGGCATGCAGAGTACTTTTATAAACAATTGTGAAAGAATAGATCACTCTTGGGATTTTAATGAATTTAGGTGTCGTGCCTAATAGTAGTATTATGACAAAGTAGAAGTAACTGAGAACAAGACTAACTTGTCCAAAAAGAGGTAGGTTGCCTGAAAAGACAGAGGGGTTAGAGGATGCTGAAGCACACATTGGGCAGAGGTCCCCAGCTTTCTGTAAGCTAAATCTACATGGAATAAATTTCCATGGCTGGGCCGTGGCGACCAGTGATTGGCAGTAACGCGTTAGAAGCTATGCAATATTGTAATCCTTTTTCAAGTAACGGGTAAAGTAAGGAATTAAAATAGCAAAAAAGTAATTACCCTAGATTAGCCTTACTTCACCGCAGGAAGACTGTGTTGCTAAACCATGAATTTGTTTGCGAGTGCTTCGTGGCTATCACTTCAGCCGTAACACATGAGTAGATAAACAAGAGGTAACATGAAGAGCAGGAGAGAGCAGGACCATGCAGCGCTTTAATGCTTGGAAGTACAGATGTTATGTTGATTTGACTCAGTAAAAAGTTACAAAAACATTAGCATCCACAATACACTCTGCGTGGGAAGAAAACTTTTATATACAGCAGAAAATTCCACCTTAAATCTGGGCAGGTATCTAGCAAGCCAGCACAGGAATGTGAAACTCATTGAGAGAGAAACCCTGGAGCCCCCGCGCTGAAGTGACCGCTGTGGCTATCCAATGGCCTTCCTCCTGCTAAACAAGTAAAAATTATTTTGTAAACTGGTTCAAGGTCACCAGGAGAAATCCAACCACATGAAGTGGAAACATAAGAAAGAAAGAACCCCCCAGCAAAGGTTCTGATATTTCATGATGGTTCAATAAATAGGATCAAAGACTTCTGTAGCCAGAACACTAGTGTTTTCAGCTGCCCCAAAAGTACAGTGAGCTAAATCTCAGAAAAAATCTAGACAATCATAGAACACCAAAAACTGAAAAAGCTCGTTATCCATGCAGGATCAACTGATAGGAAAATAACAGTCAGAGATTCTGAAGAGAGATTTCTCAGATCTGCTTCAGAGACTTGATGGACTTGAAGGGGCTATATAAGATAAGATAAGATAAGAGATACTTTAATAATCCCCATGGGGAAATTAAGTTTCGGTACAACCAATCCAAGATCATACAAACAATTACAAACATTAACACATTACAGGATTTGGAAGACCGCGGTAGCAGCCGGCGTTACCAGCGCCCCTTTTAGCAGATAGAAATGATTCACAATAGGAGGGGGGGTGAACAGGGGGGAAAAAAAGGCAACTCAGCCCAGCCCCCTACAGGGAGCCGAGCCGAGGTGCTGAAAAAAACCACTGCAGAAACATATAAGCACATGTATCGGTCATAACATATGAGAACACAAATGGGACGGGGGGGGAGGTTCGGGAACCCTCCGTACAGAGAAACCGGTCGCGGCCATCCAAAGCACGCGCCCATCATTTCGCTGTCTGAAGAGTGTGCAGGAGTCTTAGGGTACCGCGAGCATGTTGAAATCCAGGACTGCGTGCATGTCTGTAGCTGTGGCGTGAGCGTGCGTGCATGTATGTGTGCATTAATGTGAGACAATGAAACTCCTCTCAGTTCAATCCCAGAGTCTGTCGCCTGTGATGTAATATACGACCTTGGGGCTGAGTCAGGGAGCTCACAGGCTCATGTGGGGGATGGGGGAGTGGGGTGGGATGGAGCGTCCTTTTGCACACACATCCAAGGGAGTTTTTGTTTGGTCTACCAAGACCAGGGAGTCGAATTCCAGTAGATAAGAAGTTGTTGTTTTAGAGACAGGCGAAGATCACTTTTTCTCTTGCCTTAGAGTCTGTCAGTGGTCCGAGTTCAGTCCAAATGGCCAAATCGTGGGTCAGATTACCTTCCAGCCGGCTGAGAACTTCTCCAAGTTATTACCCAAGCAGTGAAACGAGTCCAATTTTGCTCGCACATCACAAATAGTCTGAGTGTTGACAGCACAGCAACCTTCCTGTAGCCCAGGCAGCCTGCCAATTGCTGCCTTTAAGCTTGAAGTTTACGATACCTCAGAAAATCCACCTGCGATAATCAGCAGATATCCGGTTATCATGAATCCAATTATATAAATGTTTCCAACGTCCTCGATGGCCAAAAGTGAGAGACACAAGATCCTCCACGATGTTCCATCGGAACAACTCGGCTCTCCCTTTTAGCCGTTCTCCGGGAATTTTTTTTATTAATTGTATCAAGAGACCAGCTGACCAGAACCAGATTCAGAACCATAGTTGTTCTATCCGGAGGAGAATGCAAAGAGAGGCTCCAAAAATAGTTGACGAGACAAAAGAATGCAGAAGTAGACAACAGTAGGGAGGGAAAGAGAAAAGCGTCCATCCTCGCGGAGAGCAGGAAGAGATATATATATGCAATTTTCTGAAATTTTAACTTGCGAGTGACCCCATGTGGCCAAAAACGGAACTGCTCTTCCTTTCTGCTCGCTCTCGCAGCGCGCGCTCGTGTGCCGATCGCTCTCAATTTTCTATCTTTTTCGGGCACTTATCAGGGGTTTAACTTTCTTAGTCTTATGTGGAGTTACTGTTGGTGTCAAAGTTGTCCTTGGTCTCTTCTGTGTATTCGCACAATCCATTGAACTGCTTGCGAGGGCTGACCACCGGTAGTGGCAGAGTGATCTGAAACATTTAACATGAACGTGCTTGACGTCACATCCGCAGACAGCACAGGAAAATCGGACCCGACAGAAAATAGAAAAAATTGGATACAGGCTTATAGGTGCACCCACTGTGAGCTGACAAGGTGTCAGTATGCTCATCAGGAGATGTTTGAGTCATAAATGGTCAAATAAAAAGGCTATTGTTACATTTATTTTGGGGAAAAAGTTGCATATAGCCTCTTTTACATAAACATCTTTATCAGCGGACTAGTATCTGAATGGAATGATAAAAGATACAGTAGACTTCACATGGTCCATAAATTGCTGAAAAGACAATCTGTTGAAAAATCGATTTCATTTATTAATAATTTTTAAATATTTGGATGTGCCAAGCATCTGTTCAGGGAAAACCGACGTTATCTTCACAAAGCTGGAGTGAGACTGCTGACCTCCAATAATGTTCGTTTATCTTATCAGAAAGCTAAACACTTGATAAAACACCCGAGGGCTGACCTCGAAGCACGGCTTGTGGATACCACCAGAGAACAAACACCTCCCCAAACACACCAAGTTAAGATGACACCACCAGTCCAAACAGATGCACGACCCACAGAGATGAACAGAGTACAAACCAGGGCTGTAGTACTCGAGTCCGGTCTTGGTCTCGACCGAGTCCAGGTGTCTTTATCATGTTTACAATATTGGAGGGAAAGCAAAACACTGGCCACTAGATAACCAAACACACCTTAAGTGTGCTCTGCATCTGCGTGATCACGCAGCACGAGTGTCATTCATTTTCATTGATTCATGCACACACACACACGCACTGAAGATGTCCGCCAATTCAGCAATTATAAAATTTGCTTACACAAATCATACTGTCATCATTCATACGACTTGTTTTTCTGTCCTGAACTCTGTCTTCACTCAGACTCGAACCTCTTTGGACTTGGTCTTTTCTCGAACTCAAACCTCTTTGGACTCGGTCTTGACTTGGTCTTGACTAGTCCTGGTCTTGGATAGGGATGGGTACCGAAACCCGGTATTAAATTGGCCCTGGGGCTGATTCTGACGGTCCACCCGGACCGATAAGCTTCAGCCTTATCGGTCCTCTTAACGGTAAAATTAAGGTTGTATTCATGTTTTGCGGGAGATATAAACACAAGCCAGACACTGTATTGCAGCCCACTCCTCCTTAACAAGCACACACGCTGTGGGGACGGAGTGGCGACTGCTGCGCGTTCACGTGTGTGTTCGCCTTACAGATACGATGGCAGAGCAAATGAAAAGATCCAAAATGTGACTTTATTTTATGAAAATAGATGCCGACAATGCACGCTGTCACATATGAAATAAAAGCTTTGCTTGCAAAGGCGGGAACACAAAATACACCAACTACAAACTGAAAGATGCACGGTGTTTGACCGCCTGAGTGCTGCAGCAACAAAAACCCCTGAATCAGATACAACAGGTATGTATGTTTGTATGCAAAGCAAACACGTGAAGCATGGACATAAATTTGCCATTTCATTCTTACAATTAATAAATGCTGGATATTTCGAACAACAGCTTCCTTCTTATCTCAGTTAAAAAAAAGATTCTTAAACTCCAGTTAACCTGCTATTTTATTCTTACAATTAATAAATGCTGGATATTTTGAACAACAGCTTCCTTCTTATCTAAGTAAACAAAAAGATTCTTAAACTACAGTTAACCTGCTATTTTATTCTTACAATTAATAAATGCTGGAAATTTTTGAACAACAGCTTCCTTCTTATCTAAGTAAAAAAAAAAAGATTCTTAAACTACAGTTAACCTGCTATTTTATTCTTGCAATTAATAAATGCTGGATATTTTGAACAACAGCTTCCTTCTTATCTAAGTAAAAAAAAAGAACCTTAAACTACAGTTAATTATTTTTGTTTTTCCCCTTTTGTTTGAGTCTTTCAAAAAACAAAAGTACAGATAAGGACACTGATAAAGTACCGGATCGATAAGGAGTATCGTTAAGAGTAGTAGTTTCGATAAATCCTTAACGATACCCATCCCTAGTCTTGGACTTGTCTTGGACTCAACAAAGGTGGTCTTGACTACAGCCCTGGTACAAACACTGCCTATCTCTTCTATGACCGCACCAGCAGCGAGCAAAGACGTACAGCACTCACCACAGAATTCTTCAAGTATTCCAATGTCATCTGACCCATCTACACCAAATGATTCTTCCTTTAGAAACTTCTCTGACAGACTTAAGGTACAAATTAGAATTAGGACACAACTAACACCGAAACTTGGACTACATCAGGCCCCTGGGACTAACACTGGATGTATTGTGCCCATTCCCCAACTGGTAATAACAGACATCTGATATAGAAGGGGACCAGACAGTAATTCTACTCCCATTGTCTACCAGAAGCTGTCCGGCCTCCCTGACAGTGGTATTCCAGTGCTTATTAGCAGCATAAAACAAAAGCTAAAACCAAATGCTCTCATATTAAACCAAATCTCAAATTGATGACCTGTCAGAAGCTTCAGTTATCAATCATCAAACTACTTAAATTAGCTTTATTAGCCTAAACATTAGGTCTCTGTCAGGGAAGACATTTAAAATCGATGACTTCATCACTGAACATAATGTAAGTGCTCTTTTTTTAATCAAAAACCAGGCTAGATGTACATAATGAAACATCTGCATTGATAAAATCTACTCCTCCAAATTACATTTTTTTAAGCAAGAGCAGGAAACACAGACGAGGTGGAGGTGTAGCCACAATTTTTCATAACTCAAGTTTAAAAAAAAAGGTATCCCTGGGCATATATGACTCTTTTAAATACCTAGCTACCTAGATAAATTAGCCAAACAAAGCTTTATTTTTTGGTTTATATAAACCCCCAAAACTTAACTCTAACTTCTTTAATGATTTCAGCGACCTTCCGTAATATATATCCATTATAACCAATTAATCATTGTGGGGGACTTCAACATCCATACCAACAACTCTCAAGATAGACTAGAAAAAACATTAGGTTACACTCTTCATAACTTCGGCCTACCAAGCATGTCAAACAACCAATACACAATCGAGGACACACTCTGGACTTAGTTATCAGCAAAGGTTTAAATATATCCAATATCTCAGTAATTGATATTGCATTATCTGACCATTTCGGGGGTTTCTTTGAAAGTATCATCTCTGCTAAACTATCTAACCACATTGAGACCACTGTAAAGCATTTTCTCGGGGACAGTTCAGTTGAAACCTTAAAACATATTTACCCTCCCACCACACCCCCCTCATCTTCCAACTCCAACTCAGTAAACAAGCTGGTGTTCGTGTCCTCACTAGAACCAGGAAAGTAGAGCACATCACCCCAGTTCTAAAGTCCTTACACTGGGTCTCTGTAGCTCAGAAAATAGAATTCTAAATACTTTTACTAGTTTATAAATCATTGATTGGCCTAGCACCAAAGTATCCCCCCCCCAGACCACTCAGGTCCTCTAATTCCAGTCTACTCAACATCCCTAGAATCAGAACCAAACATGGAGAAGCAGCTTTCAGTTTCTATGCTCCTCTAATCTGGAACAAACTTCCAGACAACTGCAAAGCTGCTGAGTTCTTTTAAATCACGGCTAAAATCCCATCTGTTTAGAGCTGCCTTTGAGTAATATTTTCATGTATCATATGTTTTGTGTGTGCTTCATACTTTATTGCTGTTTTTACTGTATCCTAAATTCACGTCTGCTTTTGAGTAATGTTTTTATGTCTCATATGCTGTGTGTGTTTTATGCTTTGTTGCTCTTTTTATTTTATCCCCTAATCATCTAAAGCACCTTGAATTACTCCCATCTATCCATTAGTGTATTAATTATTCTAATAATTATTGTATTGCAGTATTTTTTTAACATATATTTGAATGAAGGAGTGAAAACACAAAAATGTTTTTTTTATATGCTGGTGCAGAAATATAGATTAACAGAAGAAATACTTTTTTACCTAAAATACGGTGGAATGTTCAGAAAATCTAGACTGTTGCATTTGATTTTATTAATGTGTATGAAGTTAAAATAGTAAAAGTAATAAAACAAGTTTTAAAAAGACTGCTTCACTTGATTAAATTTCATATGATGAAAAATGCAGAAAGAATCAAATTAGGCTGAAAGGATGACTGCTTTACAGCGTGAATACAGATACTGTAAGATACAGGGTTATAGGTGCACCCGCTGTGAGCTGACAAGATGTCAGTATGCTCATCAGGAGATGTTTGAGTCATAAATGGTCAAATAAAAAGGCTATTGTTACATTTATTTTGGGGAAAAAATTGCATATAGCCCCTTTTAAAAAACGGTCAAAAATTAACATAAATACAGCATACTCCTAAACCTGGTGGAAAACCTTCTCAGAAGAGCGGAATCTTTTGTAACTACAAAGGATGGTCCAACACCATACTAAACCTCATGGATAAGGTGTAGCATGGCACCAAGGGTGGACTGGTAATCTCTCCATTCACAAGAAGCAGAAGTCCAAAGCATGTCGGCCTGCCTGGCTCATGAACTACAATAATAATAACACTAATAACTCCTCTGATCAAGCAGCTGCATCTAAGCCTTAGGTCAATGCTTTATACTTACTCAATTAGATCCATTGAGCTTGGTACTTAGAGAATATATTTAATGTATGCAATATGAATGTTATCACTCTCCTTATTAAAATAATTACCCAATGTATATAATCTTCCATTTTTAGACTTGTCCTGCAAGAAATCTACTCTCGGAAATATTGTTGTTTCCGGATGTCTATGCCTGGATTACCACCAGGAAGGTGTAAATATGAAGAAATATGTCCAGAGCTGTTATTCCCACTACTTAAGTAGAAGCAAGGTTGCTCATTCTTCCTCATTAAGAAGGCTCTCAATACTTCACTAAACCTCCTTCAGCTCTGTAAAACTAATAGCTCTCCTGTGATAAACAAGAAACTGAATTAATAACCAGAGCAACATTCTTTCACGAATCATGGTGTCTTCTTACAAACGGCAGCTTCTATGTGACGATTTTCAAAGACACTGGCAGAACTAGACTTTTCTCGCGGATTTATACCATGCCAGAAACAGGCCGTGTCAGCTTTGTAAATCCCTAGAAGCAAGGTGGGTTTTCCGGGAAACAGTGGAACTGATTCTTCAATGGCAGTGTGAGCTGTTGATTACACTCTTTCAAACTATATCTGACATTAAAACTCAATTCAGTTGTAACCTTTTAGATGTAGCTGTTAATTGGTTGAATGTGTCATATGTTTCTGTTCTTTTTTAATTCATTTTTTACAGATTGTATTGATTTCAATCTCAAATGCTCTCTTTTATTGGACTTTACAACTTTTATCTCAAAACTATGGCTACTCTAAGGTTTGTCACATGGAATGTTCATGGAGCTGGCACCAGAGAGAAAAGAGTTAAGATTTTTAACCAGCTTAAAAGATTGAAGGCAGATGTCGTCTTATTACAAGAAACCCATAAATCTACCTCAGCTGCAGTTATCTCAAATCCCCTCAGTTTTCTAATGTGTTTTCTGCATGCTATAACTCTAAACAAAGGGGAGTAGCAATATTAATAAACAAAAATGTTAATTTTACAGTAATAGATACAGTTACAGATCCAGAGGGTAGATTTATTATAGTAAAACTATCCTTCTTCTCGGTGCTCCTTGAACACATGGATTGCTCACTTCTTCTTGGGGGCGACCTCAACTTTGGTTTAAATGAAGAAATAGACAGGCTCAGCACAGCAGGGACTCAGCGCAGCTGGAAATCTATAGATATAGTCAAACATTACATCAGCCATTATGGACTTTGTGATGCATGGCGATCTCTTCACCCCAATGACAAAAAATATACTTTCTTCTCAAATGTCCACCATTCGTATTGTCGACTGGATTATTTGTTAGTCAGCAGCTCACTGTTGACTGACATTTCAGACACTGAGATACACCCTATAGCTGTTAGCGATCATGCTCCTGTTTGAAAAAGATTTGGAATATCTCTGGTGAATATATTGACCTACATGGTATGTCACCATCCATTCTTTGGGAGGGAGGGAAAGCTGTGATTGGAGGTAAAATAATCTCATTCTCATCAAATAAAAAGAAAATGGAAGAAAAACGTTTCCAGGAATTAGAAGAAACTATTAATTCATTAGAAGCTTCTCTAGATGAGGAGAGACTAGGCAAAATCCGGAAAGCAAAGCTAGAGTTACATGAAATTATTAATAAACAGACCCAGATCTTAATTCAAAGATTTAGGATAGAAAACTTTGAACAAGGTAATAAATCAGGTAGATTTTTGGCTAACCAGCTTAAAATTAATAAAGAAAAAACAACTATATCTGCTATTAAAGATCAGACCGGGAATACAGTATATGATCCTGGAAGAATAAACAACACATTTAAAGAATTTTAAAAAAGGCTTTATACTCACCAGAGATAAACCCATCAGATCATGAAATAGAACAATTTTTGGATAACATAACACTACCTAAATTATCTGAAAGTCAAGCGATGGCCCTGGATTCACCACTAACAGCGGCTGAACTCCAGGAGGCCCTCCAAAGCATGCCCAATAAAAAGGCTCCAGGCCCAGATGGATTTCTAGCAGAGTTCTATAAAGAATTCTGGAATATTCTGGCACCAACATTCCACAGAATGCTGCAGGAAACCAAGGAAAATGGCCGACTTCCACCAAATATGAATTCTGCCAGTATTAGTCTTCTACTAAAATCAGGTAAAGACCCTTGGTTTCCTACCAGCTATCGTCCCATATCCCTCATTAATGTTGATCTTAAAATAATCTGCAAAGCCCTCGCAAAAAGGATAGAGAAAGTAACCCCTCTTATAATACATCCTGATCAAACTGGTTTTATTAAAGGGAGACATTCATCCACAAATTCACGTAGACTAATAGATTTAATAGAATTTTCTTACTGTAAAAACATTAAAACTAATATATTATCTCTAGATGCAGAAAAAGCATTTGATAGAGTTAACTGGAAATTCTTATTTGCAACCTTACATAAATTTGGCTTTGGAAATTATTTTAGAAACTGGTTGACAATATTATACAGTTCACCAACAGCATGTATCAGGACTAATAACCAAACATCATCTAGGTTTTATCTTCAGAGAGGTACCAGGCAGGGATGTCCTCTCTCTCCCTCCCTGTTTGCTATTTTTATTGAACCACTAGCTGTAGCAATCTGGCAAACTCACAATATTAAAGGCATAAAATGCAATAACATAGAACATAAAATCAGTCTTATGCAGATGATGTATTACTTTTTCTCCAGCATTCACAAACCTCTTTCTCTCAGGTAATTGGGTTGATAAACTCTTACTCAAACGTTTCAGATTATTCTATACATTGGTTAAAATCTACAGTTCTTCCAGTTAATTGTTCTGTCCAGAATCCAACTAATACACAACTGCAGTTGGGGAATATTACTTATTTAGGTATCAATGTCTCACCAAGACTGGCACATTTAATAAAGCTAAACTACATCCCACTTTTAAAAAAAGTGGAAGATGATCTTGCTAGATGGAAATCCCTACCCATATCACTTATGGGAAGGGTTGCTTCAATAGAAATGATGGTTTTGCCTAGAATCAACTACCTATTCTCAATGGTCCCAAGTAAACCATCACTAGATTGGTTTAGATCTCTGGACTCCTCTGTCTCTAAATTTCTTTGGAAAGATAAACCCCCATGTATCAGCTTTAAAACACTGCAGAAGACCAAAGAAAAAGGAGGTCTAGATCTACCAAACTTCCATCATTATTTCTTAGCCAACAGGCTCCAATACATCTCAAGATGGTTAAAACATAGCTACCTAGATGAGTCCTGGATAGACGTAGAACAGACACTATGCAATAAGATAAAACTTTCAGACCTACCATTTATTAGCTCAAATATAAAACAACATGAATGCTTTAAAAGCATAAATATCAGCTCCTCTCTGACAGCATGGTGGGAATTTCAAAAAATGACAGAGTCCACAATAATCCCATGCAGACGTACACCCATCTGGAATAACCCCAACATCTTGCAAAAAAAATGTATGATACATTTTCCAGACTGGAGGTGGAATGGAATTGAATACCTGGAACATATATTTGAAGGAACAGACTTTATCCCATTTAATACATTAATTACACAATATGGAATTGATAAAAAGAAATTCTTAGAATATCAACAAATTAAATCCATTATTAAAGGTAAATTTAGGCTCAATACAGTTGAATTACAAATTCGAGCAAGAGTTTTAGATTTTCTTAATCTCAACCCCCCCAAATTGCTGTCTAAAATATACAAAACTTTATCTACATTAGATGAATCAATAGCCATCCCTATTTCAAAATGGGAGGTGGATTTATCAGCCAACTTTGACCAAAGCGTCTGGTCTCAGATATGTTTAAGAACCTTTAAAATAACAAAAAGTCCTAATTTGCAATTAATACAATACAAAATCCTTCATAGAGTACTCTATACAGGTCAACGGATGTTGAGGATAGGTTTTACGTCGTCAAATATCTGCTTACAATGCACAAGCAATATACAAGATACTTATATTCATGCGCTTTGGTTCTGTCCACCTGTTAAGAAATTTTGGTACCAGATATGTGAGGACTTATCAAAGTGTCTGAAAGTTAACATTCCACCATATCCCTCAGTTTGCTTGTTAGGGAATTTAAATGATGTCACCATGGACACAAAGTCAGTTCTAATGGTTCACATTGCCTTATGCATCGCTAAGAAAACTATCCTCCTGAACTAGAAAAATAAAAAGGCTCTTAATATTAATCCGTATAGAAATCTCTTGTTGGACATTTTGTCTCCCAGCCCTTCCCTCCCCATCCCCGAACACCTCTGTCCACCCGCTCCATCACTTTACCACTCATATAGGGTCTTGGGGCATGGGCACATCACTGGGGTGCGAGGAGGGATGACTGTTGGGTGGTGCCTGCTCGGTGGCTCGGCGGGATACGGATCCAGCGTCTCTGCTCGTTCAATCCCCTGTTCTGTGCGCACCGTGCGTGGTCGGTACATTGGCGGGTTGGACCGGCCCTGGCCTTTGTTGGATGCCTGGTCTCGGCACTCTGCGTTGCGTGGGATCAAGACTCGGGAGCTGGTACAACTTTGTGTCCAGGTGCTGGCTGAGCTTGGCCTGGGGATGCCGTCCGTCCGCTGCGGCTATCGGTGGGGCGCCCTGACGTGGGGCAGGGGTGGGGCGCTGGGATGTTGGCGGTGGGGATTGGCCCGGGGTAGTGGTGGCGCTTGGCGCCTACAGTGCCGGGGGCCCCTCGTCGGCCGGTCCCTTGTCGGGTCCCTGCTGGGGGGCGGGGCGCCCCTGGGGGCCCGTGAGCTCGTCACTGCTGCCCCCCGGGCCCCTGCATAGTAGCCGCTGGACGTTGCCCTGGGGTTCTCCTTTGCTCCTCTCTTGGGGGATGCGGTCGGCCCCGCCCGGGTCCGCCTGGGGCTCTGGGGGTCCTTTGGACGTCTTGGCTCCTATCTCCTTCATGTCTGCATCGATTCCTGGGAGACGGATTGATGCCTGCTCACACCAGCTATCGAACACTCTTATGGAGAAACCTTGTATGCACCAGCATGCTCACACACATAGATGTGGGGTCTCTGGTGTTCACAGATATATTCTTGGACTGAGGTTATCATTACTAGAGCTTGATTAATCGGTACCATGGAGTTTTTCTGTGACATTGTTGTTGTATTTTTATATCCATTTTTGTGTGATGTGGTTGTGTAGTTCTTAGTTCACGATGTTTGGTTTGTTTTGTCGATGTTCCTTATTCCTTTTTTGTTTTGTTTTGTTTTTTCCCCTCTCTCTGCCGTCCTTTGGGGATGGAGGCAGACTTCAATGTTTTCCTATGTTTCCTTTGTTCCCATTCCTCTCTTGTATTTTCAACTCACCCTCTCTCATGACTTTTTGTTTCCTACCTCTCTTCTTCATCTTCTTTCTTTCTTCCCCTTAATTTTCCGTCTCCGTGTCCATAACATCAGGAAATAAAACCCCCAGTAATTCATAATAAAGATTTTTCAAAAAAAAAAAGATAAAAAAAAGATATGCAGAGTCATCTGGTCTGCTCAGAAGGACGTCAGGACCGCTCCAATCACAAAAGGTTGAAGAAAATTTCCACATTGAGAAGGAACACTTTAAATGTGTTAAAATCAAAAGGCTTCTTTAAGTAAACAGATAATGACTGAAATATTTCAGGACGGGACCAAGTTTCCTCTTTTTTGGGATTCAAAATATGATCACCCAACTCTTGGAAGTACAGCCAATCAGCTCCAAAGAAAATAAATGGCATTCCTAAATTGGCTGCTTTCCAATCACCAGCCAATAGCGTGTTAAGTAGCACTGTACCTGTACGTGTTTTAGCTGCATTTTCTTTAGAATAGGCTAGATAAGCTTTACAAAAAAAAAGGCAGCAAGAAGATGAATTTTCCACAAATTATTTTAAGTTATAAAAAAATATGTGAATTCTGAACGTCTAATAGGCGGGTGTTCACTGTACAGTGGTTATATTTAATTTTACATGTGCTTATAGTTTTAAGCGGTTCCAGATTCAATATTAAAGCAATACTTTTTTCCGTATGAAATTGTTCTTTGTTATTTCTCGAGAGAAGAAAAACGTCTTCAATCGTAGGCCCACGATTTATGACATCCCAATCGAGAACTTTGAGTCTGGAAAGATATGCAAATAAAAACGTGTGGGAATCCTGTTGGAGGAATAACATGATGGAAAAAACGTTGCAAGCATTGAAAGATAATGATTTACACAAAGAAACCAGAAACTCATGCTTTTGCTTATGATCCTCATAATTTTTTAATCTAGTCAAGAAGGAAAAGAAAATCAGTAGTCTTATAAATCACAGCACTTTCAACAAACAATCCTTAGACACAGAAACATTCCATTGGCTGAAACAATCGTGACATGTAAAACCTTTTAGCAATCATAAATGCATGTTTCTGGGAACACGACCATACAGCCACAATGCATTCAAAACCAGCAAGCAGTCACACATTGATGCTGGTCGGACTGCTAAAAAAGAAATAGAGAAGAAAAGCAAAAGAGCGAAAAAAAAAAATTATTTGTATTTTATTGCTGCACATGAGTATTTGAACACCTGAGAAAAATCAGTGTTAATATTTGGTACAGAAGCCTTTGTTTGCAATTACAGAGGTCAAAGGTTTCCTGTAGTTCTTGACCAGGTTTGCACACACTCAGACCCGGCGCCAGGGCAATTTAGCTGGGGGGGGACCACAGTTACTTTTGAGGGGGCCCCAGTTTTTATGTAACCCCTAACGTTTTTTACCTCCCGTTGGCAGTGTGTCAAATATTTCCGGGTCAAAATGGCCCTTTTTGACACTCTATGTACATATTCATACTGTCCATAATTGAAAAAGGGACTGGCTGAGGTAGGTTCTGGAGTTTTTCCGAACAATCACTCTGTTCTAGATCGGTGGTCAGAACATTTGTTGTTGTTGTTCTCCAAAAGGAGCCGTGGTTGATTCACTGTCACGACCCTGCTGTGTATCTGCTTGTGTATGTGAGTGAGCCATCTTCCTTTATAGAAGATCTTTGTCGCTCAGCGGGAGCTGTGGTTAAGTCGCGCTGATTCAGAGGGAAAATCTCCAAACAACCGGCTTTGTAAAAATAAGAAGAGTTGCTCTCAAACCAGTTAATAACAGCAAACAGAAACCACAGCAACAAGCCCTGCTTCTTCCATGTCAACTGTCCTGATACACTCAGGAAGAAAAATAATATAATGTCCAACTCACCGTTCTTACCCACATAGCAAAATTTGTCCAGCCCATCTCTGGGCCACACCCTTGCCTAAGTACTGGCCCACTATTGGCTGGGCCCTCGGCCCAAGAATGGCCCACTCACTGAACAATGACACAAGAAGTTTGTTTTGGCCCAGGTCTGGCCCACACACTGTAAGGTAACTCTCATTGTTTTTGCCGGCCCTGTACTGGCCCACAGTCAGTGAACCAGTACAGGTGTATGTTGGCTGAGAGCTGGCTGGACCCCTGGCGCAATATTGGCCCATACACTGAAACATTGACCTGGTTGAGTGTTGGCTGAGTGTCCCCAGGTCAACATTGGCCCATACACTGTAAAACTGAGACGAAAATGCTAAATGCCAAAAAAAGAAATGACAAAATTTCAATTTTGTATTAAAGTGCTTGTATTAACATATCAGAAATACAATACAAAGATATGAGACATTTAATCTGTTGAACTCAACACCGGAACACTGAACTTACTCCTACTAAACCAAAATGTAGAAATAAAAACCACATATTTACTAATAATAAACACAAAGAGAGCTTATTAGGCATTTTCTTTAGCTAGTAGCCTTCTCCTTCTCCCTCCCGATCAGCTGCGAGCTGGAGCCACCGCTTCATTATTCCCTCCACCTCTGATTCAGCAGCCAAACAAACAGTTGGGTTTCTTCGTGCTGCACCTATAGATATGGGAAATGGATATACAACTACATTAAACATTTATGTGGTATTTACCAGATTTTAATTATGTCACCTGGTATTAAAAACTATATTGGCAAATAGATAATTTCTGATTTTTTTGGGGCGGAAATTTACTCCAAACTATTTTTCTTTTGTGGACAATGGCCCTAATACTCCATGGTACAGTTGAACAATGGCCCTACACCCTACATATTCTGTGATTGGAAAAAATTTATCTGTGATTACTATGAAAGTAGATTGTAATTTATTTCATTGTTCTTTTTTTTAGTTTAATTCAGGGCTAAAGCTATTTAAATCTGCTAGCTAAATTTCGCGGTTTGTCTAACTAAAAGTTTAAGAATCTTCTAGTTGCACGCTATGTTATATTGACCTTTTCTGAAAGCTTACATTAGGCTACATTATACGCTGACAATTATGTTTTGTTTTTTGGCAAAATATATGTTATTAAATTATACTTACCAGAATCTAGTGACAAAGTGGGAGTTGCAAACTTTCCACTCCTGCATCCTCATCCATACAATGTGTGACTGGAAAGCCGCTGATCGTTGTTCAGTTTTTGGCACGACGACAGTCAGATTCCGCTCGTTGCACGGGCAGTGCGCCGATAGTATAGGATTTATGGCGGTAATGCAAAATCGAGGACTAATTCTTAGAATTCTGCTTGCCCAGTTGCTGGTAACGGACTTTGACTCTACAGTAGGCCACTGAGTAAAGCTGAAGTTACACACAGGAAACTGCGCTATAAAATTTTTTTTTTATTTGTTGTTTTTTTAACCCAAACCCAAAGTGTTTTGGTAAATTATTAAATTAAAACAGAACAGCCAACAAGTTCTCCTCTCATCTAGTTGCCATAGCAACAATAAACACATAGTGTGTCTGCAAGCTGCGCAGCATCATTTATTAAGGCTTAATTTGCACCAGTATGCAATGTACATTTAAAAGATTGTGGCCACGTTTTTATCGTCTGCCTTGAAATAATTAATGATTTATAAAATAATCCCACTTGTCCTCGACTCAAGTCAAAACTGTTATTTGTGCATATTTTGAGACATGACATCGTGGTTCTAAACATTAAACTTTTTAGAAGAGAGCTTTAGGCTACTGTCACGTAATTCATATAACCCGCCTCATCAGCCCATTACCCAAAAGTGCCAACACTGAGCCAAAATCGGGCCAACTGTGTTTTTTCTAATACCGGTAGATGTCTGTATCCCTACTGTCGGGCCACACACTGTGTTGCATGTGTCCACCGCATTGTGTCCACTTCCGGCAATATTGTATCGAACCACAATCGGGCCATAAAAGAAAGACAGCATCAGCTCAACTACTGAACATCTGTTTGGGGCCATTAAAGGAAACAAGTGATTCGGCCGACCCGGACCTCAGCCAACAGTGCCAGAGCTCAGCCACAATCGGGCCAATTATGCTTGCTATATGGGTAGCTGCGCCTACACATCCACAGAGCCGTCATCTCGAACAAAAACAATCCTTTTACGTCCAGTTAATGTATTCCAATAAAGTACTTAGTCCAAGTCTTCCTCAATCCAACTCTGCCGCTAAAAACCTTTGTAAATACCTTTCTTGCGTGTATTTCTCTGAATGTTTACATCATGACTACCGGTTAGCATGCTCTTAATAGCGCCCTTCCTCTTGTTAATTATTCACGGCTGTCTATGGGACGGATCCTTCATAGACCGGGTAGACCGGATGTTAGTGCCTGTGAATTTGGACAGTCTAGCCTTCAGATTAATTCCTTGGCGAATGTCCTGTCGCCTAGCAACCGTGACGACGCTAAACACAAGCTGGTAAAAATGGAGCTAGAAATCTTCCTGAGTTTTCTTATGATTTTTTTTTTTATTATTATTCTAGAGGAGCTACAGCAGCTTTACAGTCGCCGGCATGCTTTATATCTCCAGCTGAGAGGTATTCATCTAAGGTGGGACAAAGTAATTGTTTTGCAAGTCACAAGTAAGTCTCAAGTCTTTGTCCTTGAGTCCCGAGTCAAGTCGAGTCAAAGATGAGGCAAGTCCCGAGTTGAGTCAAAAATCTTACCATTTTAGTTTCGAGCCATTTCAAGTCCTCTTACCACAGAAATAAATTTATACAAATCATGTATGTCTGTAGGATTTGTATTTATTTAAACCTCTATTTATACAATAAAATTAATCAAATACAGTAAAAAAACAGAAAATTTATTTTCACAAAAAAATACTTGTATTTCAACAGCATATTGCACTAGAACAATGCACAGTAGCTTCAGTCCTGTATTGTATTGACCTCATATTGCAAAACAGTTTAACTTTCAAATAGACATGGGTCCTTTTAACCTAAACTTTTTTAAACATGTCATCAATAAAATCCTCACCCCTCAAAATTATCACTTCTGAAAAACTGGACCAACCTGATAATATAATTGGAATGCCTCCATGGTGTGTAAAAACTCTTTCCCCCAGTTTCCATGGGAAGTAGCAAGTCTTCTCAAGTCAAAAGGCACCAGTCCAAGTAAAGTAACAAGTCATTGACGTTAAAGTCAAAGTCGAGTTGCAAGTCTTTGTACATTTTATCAAGTCGAGTCTGAAGTAATCAAATTCATGACTCGAGTCTGACTCGAGTCCAAGTCACATGACTCTAGTCCACACCTATGGTAATCATATTTTATTTACTTCTACAGAATTACAAATTAATTTCAGCTAGTTTTATGGATAATTTCAGCAACTGAGTGACTGGTGATCAAATGTACACACTTAATATATACTATATATAAACTAAATATTACACTTTCTAGTATTCAGTTGATTTTAAAAATTATTTATGCGCAGAATACATACACACACACTAATTTCATTTTGGGATCAATAAAGTATTTTTGAATTTGAATATATCATATATAACCTGGTGATGTCTTGCAAATCTGCATTTTCTGAATAAAAAAAAACCAGTGCAACAATAACTTATAACATGTTTATGTTTTTAACACATGTCATACGTTCTTCTCCACAACATCTGCCTCAGTGCTGGTGACATTGTGGCCCCTGGGGATTAGCTTTAAGATGATGTTGCAGAGGATGAGGCTGGTTTGGAGAAATCAGCGGTGCTCTCAGGTGGGAAAAACTGTCTTCTGAACATATCTTAATGATGTGGTCGTCGATTGAGTCAGCCCAGGACGATTCAGTGGACATTGTGTACATACACACACATATACACACACACATACATACATATACATTGTATATGTATGTATGTGTGTGTGTATATATGTATGTATGTGTGTGTGTATATATGTATGTATGTGTGTGTGTATATATATATATATACATACATATATACATATATATATATACACACACATACACACACACTATATATATATATATATATATATATATAGAGAGAGACTTTCAGATAGCAATTTTGATACAAGATTGTTAATCTAAATTGTGTAAAGCCGCTTCATTTATGTTCTCAAACTCCACTGAGAATACTTCCGGGCTGAATGAATTTGAGGGGAAAAACAATGGCCGTCCCACTGAGGTGGTACTTTGAGGGTAAAAACAAAGCTGTAACATTCTAACTAGCTAAGCATCCATGGAAAAAGTGACAAACTTCTCATATCTCTGCTGCCAAATTGCTGAGATGTTTTTCTTTTATCCTCAAGCATTCCTGTGGCAAAAGCATCCTATATTTGAAAATACAGATACAGATAGCTTTATTAATCCCCAAAGGGCAATTCAGTTTCTACAGTCAGTCCACCGTCTAGACATACAACCATTCACACAGCAATAGTATATAGCTGGAGTAACATGATAGGGTCTGGGTCCAAGTACAGTTTATAGATAAAAAGACATCAGAGCAGAATAAATAATGACAAAAATAAATAAATAATAAATACAACATTCAATGTTACCAAAAAGTAATAAAAATGCAATAAATAAATGAAGGAAGATGAATTGCACATATCCGTAGCTCCTAAAGTGCATTGTGCTAATAACAGATCGGTCCATACTTATTTCCTCAGCTCAGTATTTAACAGCGTAATTGCTGAAGGAATAAATGATCTTCCGTAACGGTTTGTCTTTTTGGAGGGCTGCAAGTAACGCCGACATGATGGCATAAGAACAAATGTATCTCCCAGAATATGATGTTGGTTCATTAGGCTTTTTGCTTTTTGAAGAACACGTTTCTCCCAAAGGAAATTTAGGAGCAGACTTTCACAATATTATTTAAAACAGTTTCGGTCCTTCACAGTAATGTTACCAAACCAAATAATCAAAGAAAAGGTAAGAAGGCTCTCAAAAAGGACAAATACACAGTGCACAATATAAATCTGGAAACCCCAAAGGAATTTATCTTGCGCAATAAATTGACTCTCTGCTGGGCACGTTTGACCACTGAATCATGAGTTCATTTCAAACTTAAGTTGAGAATCAAAAACCGTACCCAGATATTTATAAGAATTTACGATCTCCACATCCTCACCATGGATCCTACATACTGAGGTATTTGTCCCTTTTTTTCTAAAATCGATGAGTTCCTTAGTTTTAAGAACATTAAGGTCGAGGAGGCTGTCGTCACACTACTTTACAAAATCAGAAAGTGCACGTCCGTGGTCTGACTCTGCGCCATGGAGGCGTGACAGCAGAGCAGTATCATCAGAAAATTTAACAAGAAAACTGTCCTCTTTAGGAGACCTGCAGCTATCCGTGTATAAAATGAACAGTAGTGGGGAAAGTACACAGCCTTGTGGGGAACCTGTGTTGGAGACTTGGGTTTTTGAAGTAACCCCATTTACTAAAACCCTATGTGTCCTATCGGTCAGAAAGTTTAAGAACAAGGCTAAAAGCTGATCGGGCAAGTTAAAATGAGAATCAAGCCTCTCCATCAAAATGTGAGGCTGCATTTTGTTAAAAGCTGATGAGAAGTCTGCAAATAAAAGCCTGGCATGAGATTTGGGTTTCTCTAGATGCTTATAGATTTTGTCCAAGATAAAAAGCTTAGCTTCATCCACTCCTTTATTCCTCTGATAGGCAAATTGAAGTGGATCAAGTTTGCCCTCGACCAAGCTGAGAACCTCTTCTTTTAGGATTTTCTTGAGGTTTTTTACTACAAGAGAAGTAAGTGCAACAGGTCTGAAATCTTGTAATTCCCTAGGTCTATTGATTTTGGGGATAGGAATAACAGTGGAAGCTTTCCAAATAGTTGGGAACTTGCAGTTATCAACACACAGTTGAAAAATTTGGGAAAAAACACCACTGAGTTGCCCAGCACAGTGGTGTAATGTGTGACCACAGATAAAGTCCGGGCCTGAGACGTTCCTCTTTTTTGTTTTCTTAAGTAGGACCTCAACTTGTTCTTGAGATATTTGAATTTCACTACGTGGTGTCAAAGAGTTTTTCAACCTGGAGATATCATGCATGAAATCAGACGTTTCAAATCATAAAAAGAAAGAAAAAAAATGGTAGTACAGTAAAATGGAAGGAAATTAAGCATCAGAGTATATTTCTGTAAACAGAATTAAAAATATTTGTTCTCCTTATTACTATGGAAAGTTCAGTAATAACTAATTCTCAGATATACCTGAAAGATATTTTAAATCTAAGGGTTTATTTCAACATTTTCACTAAAGGGCAGTATGTTTAAGTATATATTTTTGCCCTTTACTTAAAATGTACATGTGGAATCACACATACATGAAGGTGCCACTAATGTCTTAATCCCATTCTGACATCTCCACAGTCAGCTTCACCAAAATAAACACTGGCTGTTGTAATAAAACCTGTATGAATGCTCTTGTGATTTACATAAGGTACTTAAATCTATGAACGGCCATGTGATGATAAACACAATCTTGGTGGTCTTCAGTGAATACATCTTCCCTTCTTGGTTCCCCTGACATCACAGACAGTGCAGGTGAGACATTTAGATGGAGCTGGTGTTGAAACAGAGAAACCTGGCAGTCCAATTTGTTCCTGTCTCACATTACTGTCCTAAACTACTAACAGGTAATCGGGCGTGGATAAATCCACATCCTCCTGTTTTTGTTATGCTTTGTTTTAATGATGGTTGTGAGGCACAGAAAACAGTTCATAACAATGATTTGAAACTTTAAAATGTTCCCTTTCCCAGCCCAAGACACACTTTGTACAGATGGCGGCTGTGTCACACCCTAAACAGCTGCTGCATGAAATATCCTTTCATCAGACGAGCTGCAATGTTACCTGTTTCCCATCAGAGCTGTGATTATTTTTCGAGCTGGAAGCATCAGTGATGATTTATTTATAGCTCAGAAACCTATGGTGATGTTTAGCTAAATATAGAGTTCATTTAAAAGACAAGTCGTTGTATGTTTTAGGCTGTGTTTTTACTCTTCTTTTAAAAAATTTTGAATATCCAGACAAAAGAGAGATTTAATTAGTGCAGAAAAAATCTAAAATATCACAATCAGTGATATGTATTATGTATTCACCCTTATGTTGTAAAGAAGGAATGGATTTTATTGACATTCAGGGAATTTCATTTTGAGCTTCAGATTCTTCGATGCAGTGATTGATGAGGATGATGGTAATATTGACATGGCATTGTGTTCAGGGCTCAGCTGTTTGCCTGTGGGGATGCTTCTTGCTCGGAGGGGGGAGCAATTCATTCCTGAACTGGAAGGTCATTGGTTCCATTCCCTGCTCTCCCAGCTAGTCCAACTCTGCATGACTTTGGGTTAAATATCGAAATGTGCAGTCTTGGTATTTCAATCAGAAGACCTTTGGAATTCAAATGTGAATTCACTAAGTCTTGAAGCAATCCCAGCTCTACAGGTAAAACTGTGACTAATGATGTTTCTTTGGAGAATACGCTTTTGCGGGGCGGGATAATCAGAGGAGCTGAATACACTCATAGCAGTCTGACACCCCAAACCAGACACATCTCTGTCATCATTTCTATTCTATTCATTTCTATTTGTTATATAACAAAATAGTGAGACTATTATGAGCTTTTAGTATTTACACCCCTGACCAGTTGGTGCAGACTAACATTTTCAACTTTAAGCACGGATTACAGGTAACTAAATTAATCAAAGAAAAGATTCCCATGAGAGCATCTGAGCATCATCTCAGACCTGAACCCCATACTCAATGCAACTCACTAACCGGGTGCTGACAGCTCATTGTGTCAGGTTTGTGTGTTTGAAGAGAGGACCCAAAAGGCAGAACTTTTAGGAACTCAAATTTAATTAATAATAAATCAAAACTTACAATAATCACGAGGAAGCCAGAGAACATGGAGACCAGGGAACGCGGGAAGCCAGACCAGGGATGAACAGAGAACGCAGGAACCAGGAAGGGAGCAAAGACAACGGACCAGCAAGTAGTGACTGAATGAAAGTAGAATTTATATTAGGAAGGAAATGAGGAAGTGAGAGGAGACCAATGACCAATTAGGGGAATCAGATGCAGGTGAGAGGGAGAGAGCAGGTGGAAACAATCAGCTGGGAAGAGGTAACTGGTAGGGAGACAGAAAACTCTAACCTAAAGATAATAGATCTAGGAAGGGGACCTAGGGAAACACTAGAGAAATAAACTAATAAAGACAAGGAGATAATCTAACATGAAAAGACTAGATGAGGAAAAGAACTAGGTTAAAACACAAACAGGAGGGAACAAAACAAGAAAGCAGATTAGGGTACAGAGGGGAAGGAAATTAAGGAGAAGAAAAACAAAGCAAAATCCACAGAACCTTACACATTGAAGAGTTACTGAGATTTTGGAGCGCGTCGCTCCCAAGAGCCCGGTGTTGGGCCAACCACGGGTGCATGCTGGGAGATATTTTCCCACTAAAGTGATAGCTTGCGGATCAGGAAACGGCTCATTCAGAGAGTCTTTCTTACTTCTGATCACTTCAGTTGGAGAAATGTTCCCTGATTTCCAAACTTTGGCTGAAGTGGCGCTTTGTTCCAGTCTCCAGTGTGGCAGCGGAGCGCGGATTCAGCCTCCAGAACAACACCATGAGAAGTCATCTGTCGAGGCATACCCACTTACCAAGGTGCCAAACAATGTGCAAATATCAATGAGATTAAAAACATCCTCATCTGGCTCATACACTGCCCCTAGAGATCACTCCATCGATATCTGTTGTAAAAACTATTCATAGTAAACTGCTTAATATTAAATAATAACAAAAAATGAAACACCAAGGTGCTCCCCAACGTAAACACACACAAAACAAGTGTGAACACGAGAATTAAAAAAATAACATTTCCCTATGCTTATAGTCACTTTAGTTTAGGCAAACAAATTCCAGTTTCACTTCCAGGGACACCATAAGTCTACTAAACAGAGAATAAACAAGGGCTGATGCTACAGTCTGCTTCTCTAGAAAACAAAATTACTAAAACAATAACCATCTAAACTACTGAAACAGTAGCAGCACAGCCTACACAAAAGTATAAAAATGAGGTTAGTCCAACACCTTAACCAAACAGGCCTGATAAAATAAGGAGTGTCAGCTTTACCTCCCACAGAACCTGCGCTCCTTGTCTGAGTCTTTGCCCTTAAATGCTTCTGATCCTTAAGAGATCAATAGTGGTTAAAATAATTAAAATCTCCAAATAAAAATCAGTTAACAAACAACATACCTTTGGCAGGTAATCGATATTAAACCAGCGTACAATCTGCTAACACCATGTCCTGCCTGCAGTTAATATAGCGGCTGTTCTAACTGTCTCGGTCATGAGTTGGCTCTGCTGCTTTCTGCACATCTTCCATGTACTGCATGATGTTACTTTGAGGCATCAAGTGTCCTGGCTACACCAGTAGTATTTGTCCTTCTAAAGTAGCATTCTTGTGTCAGTTGTAATCCAAGTCTGTGTTTTGGAACATTTGATTTATAAAGTCTCAGTTAGTCTTCATAGCCAGGGACACACTAACACTAAACATGAAGCTAAGGTTAGCTAGCTAAGATTTCGCTGGTGGACATAAATACAGTACATGAATATTATATTTACAAAATTCAAACATTAAAAATGTTCAAGCTTACTTGTGAAAAGTAATCCCCCAAGTTCTACTCCCAATAGTCCGCAGATTCAAACAAGAATACACCACAGAGTACTTTATGACAATCGGCAAGCTTGAAGTGCAATAGCGCCACCTGGAGTGTGGACCGGTACTGTGTTCATCGATTTATCTAAGCTCCAATAATAAACCATTGATAAGTTGACCTCGCTCCTGGTTGTAAATTCGTATTCTCAAAGCAGAAACGTGTATTCTCAAACACGTTGCTCCTTGTGTTTTTATACTGAGGAAACAACACCTGTAAATGTGCAATTTTTATTTGATTTATTTCAGATGTAACTTTTGAAACTGCATTCTCGCAGGGAAAATATACATTTCTGTTTTATGTGTGATTTGGTTCATTCAATAGTTTACAAATTTGTAGTTATGCACAACTGTTGACCAAATATTACACACATTTGAACCTGTGAATACGCTTTTATTTTGACAGTGTCCTTACCCCATACAGAAATCTTTTCTTCAGTTTGAATGTCACAGAATTTCCACCCAGCTGCAACTATGCATCCCTGACATTTTAAAAAGAAACGCCTCCTCAAAGCTTCTTGCACACCAGCTTGAGGCGAGGGGAAAACGACAACAAAAACAGCTTGGTGTTGTCTGTTACCGTGTGCATTTATCTAACCTTGTTCAGCACAAAAGATCTTGATTCTACTGAGGAACGCCTCACTGAATTACAGTTGGCTGTAGAATGCACATGAAAGTCACCTCTCTGATTGAACACACAACGGCTGCTTGTTATATTCTCACGGGTGACTTAAAATGGTGGTAAGCATGGAGGAACAACCCCTCCCCTCATTTTTTTTTTTTTTTGCACAAACATGCAGCTACAGGGATCACACGCTGTACTGGAACATGAGAAACCCAGCAAACATTGTTGCCATGACAACCCAGCCAGAGGATAACTGTTTTACAGCATATTACACCACCCACCACCTTGGCTGGCTCGGAAATGTGTTGCTTTGGCAGTCACTCAGGCTCACCAACTGCGGTGATTAGAAGACGTCTAGCGAAGGAATTGCCTTCCGTCCTGCTAGAGCGACTGACAAATGTAAGCGGTAAACACTAATGAGCCGTCCTATTGTTAGATGTGCTTGAAAAGCGCAGAAATTAATTGAAAATGTCGCATCAGCATAGGAAATGTCAATGGTTTTAGAAGATATCCCAACCAGGTTGTTAATATATTACACTTTGATAGGACTTGATAACAAACATGGCAATAAGTGATGTGACAACATTCCCTTTGAGACATTGTTTTATATATAGACATTGCAATATGGGAAAATCTTAATTTTCATCTAAATTGGCAGCACTTCATTACCTATTGCATGCTTTGATGCATTTTCAAAACTGATGTCAGATTAAGTTTCCAGCTGGTTTTATTCGAGAATGTAATAATTTACAGTATATCTTAATATGAGATTAGTCAAGGACCAAAACCAAAACGTCAAACGATTAAAAGTTTTTAATCTAAATAATAACAGGGTGGCTGTGACTTAATCACAATTAATCAACATTCCTAAATGTGACTAAAAAAGTAACATTTTCAGTGTAAATAAAGGACAAAACCGGAAACTGTTGATCTTTTTTCAAATGTTCTTTATCATGCAAAATCAACTTTTTGGAGCTTTTAACCATGTTGTAATGCAATTTTCTTGTTTACAAAAACCCCCACCAGAGGGGTTTTTGGCTTAATTCACACATTTCTCAGTAATCCTCCTGATCCTGCACTCTGAGCAGCTGCACCGACATCTCCTGAAAAACGACTGACTCATGGCATAGTGACGTGTTTTACGTAACTGTGTCAAACCAGGAAGTGCCTGATGTGTCCGCGCCGCCCCTGCAGATTTAAACCCACACGCCCCCTTTTTCACAGGCGCGAGCTGCGAGAGTCCGAAGAAAGACACTAAGCGCCACCTTTTTTATAGTATTGTACTTTCTAAAATAGCTTGGCGAAACTGCGCATTTGGCTGCAAGAATTACAGGACTATTCAACATTCCAAAAGAACAGCCCAATCGCCAGGAATGGCTGGAAAACCGCATCTAACCAGCTACAACATGTTTGTATGTGACTAACATTTCACTGATGTCTGCTTTCCAAACCTCTGCCAGTACCAAACCGGACTGTCGGAAAGATTAACTTTTGCAGCCGGATCAATTCCAACAATAAAAAAACGCCTGATGGAGTGTCCAGAGCAGTAAGTAAACGCTAGCCACATGCTAATACTAATGTGTGTTAGCCATTTATGAAGTTGCATATGTGAACTCGCTGCAGCCAGGCCGGGGCTCAAGGCTACGTCATGAAATGGGCGGCACTCACAGGGGGGGAGGCGGGATTTTATTGAAACCGAGCGTGTTACTTCCGGGTCGAAGAATAACTCCAGCATATAAATTATATTTCAGGAAAAATGAATAATCCCAATGGTAACATTTTATCATATATATGCCTATCCTAGACGGTGAAAGCTGTAAAATAGCCTGATATAGGAACTTTAAGGAAATACATGAGCGATGCATGGAGCTTTTGTTTTGAACTCCACCATTACACGCAGCTCTTTACTCATCTTTTAGCCAGTTGCTAAGCCAAACTAACTGGTTAATCTTTTCTGAATGTTATGCTGACGGTTTCTTTTTAATATTGGACAACCCAGAGCATCCTCTTCATGAGACTATCTTACAACAACAGAGTGTCTTCAGTTAGAGGCTTCTTCAATTTTGCTGCAACACAGGCTGCTACAGGAAATCCTTCCTGCCCACAGCCATCAGGATCTACAACAACTCCTTAAAAAATTAAATAGTTTGAGCTACAACACTTAATTTCTCTCTGGGATCAATAAAGTATTTTTGAATTGAATTCTTCTGAATATTAGAGGGATTATCTGTTTATCAACACCGCCCTAAGTGCCCAAATGGTTTGACAGAGAACCTTTACATTACTCCCTGGTTCCCACTGTTACTATTTGCATTTATCTTGCAGTAGCAGTGTTGGTTAGCTATGTTAGCTTGTTTGTTAGCCAAGGCTTACACGATGTGAAATGATAGCTGTAGATTGTTGCATTTTTAACCATCTGGAACAATCCAGTCGCTTCTTCTGATCACTTGCAACCAGAGACTTCTTTTGTTTGCCTTGAAAGGGGAGAGTTGATGGAATGCACGTTTGTTGTTTTTATCAAAGCGACCAACATCACAAGCTATAATCGCGTTTCTTTCTGCAGACTACATGCTCAGCAGAGCAGGGAGTAACATGAACTGATAATTCCTACAGTCTACGACTGAGAAGAGATGTTCACATGTAACCACGGATGCAGTGCGGTTCTGCATGCTGTTTAGGTGACAAGCGAGCACTGAAAGCAGCGCGGGTTGAATGGTGAAAAAAATATTTAACCTGCAATATGCACTTTAATATTTTCCTAGCTGATTAAGTCCAACTTCCATAACGATTTATCGTTCACGTTACTTTTAAACTTTTTGTAAAGAGTTTTATAGACAAACATAAAAATGTGTATGCTGAGGATTGAAGGTGCAGGAACCCCGGTGGCTTCACAAAACTAAAGGCAAAGTATTAACATCAAACTAATGCAAAAAGCAGGTAAAAAAGAAGTCCAGGTAATTCAAACAACATGACATGATCGATTGAAAGGTAGTGGAGGATATGACAAACGACCGAGAAAGCCAAACAGTTTATACACTGGCTTGCAAAAGTATTCGGCCCCCTTGAACTTTTCCATATTTTGTCACATTACAGCCACAAACATGAATCAATTTTATTGGAATTCCATGTGAAAGACCAATACAAAGTGGTGTACACGTGAGAAGTGGAACGAAAATCATACATGATTCCAACATTTTTTACAAATAAATAACTGAAAAGTGGGGTGTGCGTAATTATTCAGCCCCCTGAGTCAATACTTTGTAGAACCACCTTTTGCTGCAACTCCAGCTGCCAGTCTTTTAGGGTATGTCTTTACCAGCTTTGCACATCTACAGACTGAAATTCTTGCCAATTCTTCTTTGCAAAACAGCTCCAGCTCAGTCAGATTAGATGGACAGTGTTTGTGAACAGCAGCTTTCAGATCTTGCAACAGATTCTAGATTGGATTTAGATCTGGACTTTGACTGGGCCATTCTAACACATGGATATGTTTTGTTTTAAACCATTCCATTGTTGCCCTGGCTTTATGTTTAGGGTCGTTGTCCTGCTGGAAGGTGAACCTCCGCCCCAGTCTCAAGTCTTTTGCAGACTCCAAGAGGTTTTCTTCCAAGATTGCCCTGTATTTGGCTCCATCCATCTTCCCATCAACTCTGACCAGCTTCCCTGTCCCTGCTGAAGAGAAGCACCCCCAGAGCATGATGCTGCCACCACCATATTTGACAGTGGGGATGGTGTGTTCAGAGTGATGTGCAGTGTTAGCTTTCCGCCACACATAGCGTTTTGCATTGTGGTCTCATCTGACCAGAGCACCTTCTTCCACATGTTTGCTGTGTCCCCCACATGGCTTGTGGCAAACTGCAAACGGGACTTCTTATGGTTTTCCTTTAACAATGACTTTCTTCTTGCCACTCTTCCATAAAGGCCAACTTTGTGCAGTGCACAACTAATAGTTGTCCTATGGACAGATTCCCACACTTGAGCTGTAGATCTCTGCAGCTCATCCAGAGTCACCATGGGCCTCTTGGCTGCATTTCTGATCAGCGCTCTCCTTGTTCGGCCTGTGAGTTTAGGTGGACGGCCTTGTCTTGGTAGGTTTACAGTTGTTCCATACTCCTTCCATTTCTGAATGATCGCTTGAACAGCGCTCCGTGGGATGTTCAAGGCTTGGGAAATCTTTGTGTAGCCTAAGCCTGCTTTAAATTTCTCAATAACTTTATCCCTGACCTGTCTGGTGTGTTCTTTGGACTTCATGGTGTTGTTGCTCCCAACATTCTCTTAGACAACCTCTGAGGCCGTCACAGGGCAGCTGTATTTGTACTGACATTGGATTACACACAGGTGCACTCTATTTAGTCATTAGCACTCATCAGGCAATGTCTATGGGCAACTGACTGCACTCAGACCAAAGGGGGCTGAATAATTACGCACACCCCACTTTTCAGTTATTTATTTGTAAAAAATGTTTGGAATCATGTATGATTTTCGTTCCACTTCTCACGTGTACACCACTTTGTTTTGGTCTTTCACGTGGAATTCCAATAAAATTGATTCATGTTTGTGGCTGTAATGTGACAAAATGTGGAAAAGTTCAAGGGGGCCAAATACTTTTGCAAGCCACTGTATATAGTAGATATGTCAACACGTGGGTTGGTTAGAAATGGCAGATTGGTGGTTGGTGAGGACCAAGAAACAGAGGCAACCAGATTGTCAACCTATTTGCTAAAGCATATAATTTTATTACGTCCATTGACTACTGGAGATAGGCACCAACCCCCCCGCAACCCTTCATTAGGATGGACGGGTATAGAAAATGGATGGATGGATGGATAATTTTATTACTTTCAATAATTAAAGCACTCCATTTCTATTTCTAATCTTCTTTTAAGCATCATCACTTCTGAAAAAAACTCCAAATGGCTGAAATGTGTTTAAATGCTGAGAAGTAAGTCAAATCACATCAAATAACTGTCCAGGAATTTTTTTTGTTTTCAAAGTGAGAACAAAAAGGTAAATAAAACTGAAACGCAAAACTGTTTAATTCAGTTTCAATTCATTTCAGTTTATTTATATTGCACCAATTTAAACTGAACATGCTTAATAAAACAACCTTTACAAACTACAAAGATAGGCTTTATGTGATGAAATTATTTTACTCCTCTAAGTAAATTTCTGATTGTAAATCTAATTGCTGTGTGAGTATCTCTGAGCCATTGCTCCGGTAAATGAGGCCAGAGCAGGCCTTGGCTAATAGAGCTGAAGATGAAACATTGTCCCAGCAGCACTATTGACATCTTCTATATGAGGTGGCAGATCCAGGCTATTCTCTGAGTACCTTCAGTCATCATTAGCAGGAGTCCAGTGAGGATAGCATCAGAACAACCATCGGTGTCTAGCAATGTAATGTTAAGAATGAGCTGCCCCCTCTACAGTCTGGTTGTTCTCATGGCTGAAGATTCATTTTGCTTAACATCTCTCTGTGCACTGATTGGCTAAACTAATATCCCAAGCGGATACTTGACCATACAAAGCTGATGAGGCTGACTTGGTGAAATTAAGCCATCTATTTGAAATTTGCATCAACAAGCAATTTTACTACAAAAAACCCACAAAATACTGTCACAGCTTAGTTTAAAAAAGCACATTAAGTAGTGATGATATCCTCTATAATTAAAACAACACGAATCTTTAAATGACAAGGAAAGCTAGCTGATACATCCATGAGACATTCCTAACCTTTAAAGATGTCTTGTTTCACAGATAAAATACAAAACGGTGCTTCAAGCAGAACTGATTAATGTCACTCTTTACTTGGAAGAAAGTCAGACAGCAGAACTGTGCTCATAAGGAGAAAAAAAACTGTTATTCCATCATAACTCAATAACTAATAGTTGATTTAAAGATTTTTAGTTCACCAGTTTATTACTCATTTCCATTTAGACTAACATACTTTTGAATATAAAATGTCTTCAAACACTGGAAGTAAAATAAAAAGGACAGTAAAAGCTCAGATTCTCTCCAGTTTCTTTAAAACAAAAGTGTGTTTAATGCTGTTAAAGGAGGGAAAAACATTAAATGGTTGAGAAATAAATAAATCTCAAAATGTGTCTACTGGGCAAAATTCAGAGAGAAATGCTGAGGATGACCAGATGTGACCAGTTGCCAAGCCAACTGATCTAACTCAGAAACCAGGCGTTGAGCCAAAGCTCCCGTTCTCAAGCATTTAAATCAGCATGTGTACCTGGAGGAGAGATGAGAAGGTGTGGAAAACAAGCCTGTCTTTTTCTTGATCTGTAACATTTCTGGTAAAGACACACCTAGTATCTACACTCAAGGCCGGTCCTACCTATTTGGGCGCCCTAAGCAGAAATGTGTTGTGGTGCCCCCTCCCCCAGCGCAACAACGTTTTAGCTACATCTGCCAAATGAGCAGATGTGGCAGTGTTTCATGCTGGTCATTTTTGAAACGTGTCGGACAACATACTGTGGATCTATATCTATTTATTAATGGGTGTATGCAAGTGTGTATTGTCTTAAATGTGTATTGTGTTTCTTGGTGAACATGTAGGTCCTCAGATTCCTTAAATTATTACCAACTTTAGTCCAAATAATTCTCTTTCAATGCAAATGTACTGTACACCATTTATCACATTCTAAAGCTGCAGATGATGATTATTTATCAAATATTTGACTTATTTGGTCAATAAATCCATGAGAATCTTAAATGAGTCATTGATCAGTCAGTGATCTTAATCCTGACCTGCTTTCTGAAGCAGCTCCTTCTGTTCTGAATTCATCAGGTTGCCAACATATCACAAAGTTCCACATAATAAAATGACTCTTCAAATGTAAATTTGATAATCAAAAATCCAAAACCTAGACCACCTCAGATTAGGTCACTCCCACTAACACTCCCTGATGAGAAAGTCGTATGTGGATAACATAAATAGCTTAAATTAGTATTTATGTTTACATCAATCTTTGACCTTTATGTTGTGAGTCTGATGTTTGGCACCCAGATTAGGCCCCGCCTCTTTTGTATTACAGCGCTGCTTCCTGCCTTGGTTTTTATTTTAGTGTGACACCCCAAGATCATCACTGGCACCTATTTAGCCATCTTATAAGACTTCTGGGATATAACCCTGCTCAGCAGTCTTTATTAAGCATTTTTAAGTTTATGTAAACAGTAAAATTCAAGAATTAACACCTTTAAATACTTTGAATATAACGCAATGAATTATAACACACTCAAAGGGTTAAACACACCAGGTCTGATGCAAAATATTAAACTTCGTCATTAATTAAAACTCTCAGCTTGGATGCGCTGCAGGCAAAGTGTGCAAAGTGTGTGATGTGAAGTTGTTCAGCAGATAGAAATAAAGACACCTGTTGAGGAAAACTGGATCATGGAAACAGATTCAAATCCAAAATGATTCAGCTCCCATCTGTCACCTACAGTCTCTGCCCAAAGACAAACACATCTGCTGCAGACTCTGGTCACAAACTTGTCGGACACGGGCGACATCACAAAATCATCTGTCACAGACTGGTTTTTTTTCATCGCAAATCTGATTTATATTTGTCGCACTGTGAAACCATGCCGGTTTTCTAATTTCTTTTAATGACAATATATTTGCAAGGTTAGAGGAGAAGTAGTTCAGTCAACAGGTTAAACCATTAAAAATGTTTTGTCGGACAATATTAAAATATGTCTGTAATGTCCGACTGACATGTTTTCACAAACACATCAGACTGTTTTATAATGCAAAAAAGTCAAATCTGAAACGACCTAAAAATGCTCCAGACAGGCTGTACACAAATAGAGCCAAGAAGTTTGACATGTATCTGCCAAAGTTGAGATTAAGGGATGATGGAACAGACCACAGGGAGACAGGAGGGTCATCTTTCTCTCAAGCAAAAATGTTGCTTTTGTATTGAATCTATTAACATGCTTTACATTCTTTTATATTTATTATGTTCTTATTAGGATTACTATCATGATGAGTTTTAATGAGCACAATTGTTTGGCGCCCCCCTGGGCACTTGGTGCCCTACACGCGATGCAAGGAGCTCGTGGGTGGATTGTCTACACTGTACTATTTACAAATAAAAATATTAATGTATTAATTATTTAGTAATTATTTATCTTTCCAGGTTGTTATTTTATTATTGCCCTGCGATGGACTGGCGACCTTTCCAGAGAGTACCCTGCCTCTCACCCAATGAAAGCTGGAGATAAGCACCAGCTCCTCTGTGACCCTCCAAGGATAAGGTGGTGTAGACAATATATGTGTTATCAGATCTTCTGTTCCTTCTGTGTTTCTGGTCTGTCTTCTCAAACCCCCAGACGGTCGTGGCAGATGGCCGCTCCTACTGAGCCTGGTTCTGTTGGAGGTTTCTTCCTGTTAAAGGGGAGTTTTTCCTCTCCACTGTCGCTACATGCTTGCTAGAGGGCATTGGACCCAGAAATATAGAAGTTTAGTCTGAGATCCTAGAAGTTGAGTTGAACCAAGAAATGAAAATGAGACGAGCAAACTGCACAGGAGTAATGTTTGTAAGCAAATATTTAGTTTTTGATGGTTCAAACTGCTAATAAAGTGACAGTCAATATCATAATGAACTGGATGTTTCAGTCTAATTTCCCCCTTGAGTTTGGATTTTTATTCTCATTAAATTAATTAAACCTGATAAATCACTAACAACTATATATAGCTCATATATGTTTAGCTATTTGAAACTAAAACTATAGAGATTAGTGGGTCAAAGCTCACTTATCACAACCTTAATTACTTGGTATACCAAGTTAAGAAACTTTTCAGATGCAGCAGGAACTGCTGACAGATTCTCCTATGCAAGCAAGACACAGCCTCAGATCAGAAAGCTGGTTAGATACAGTCTAAGTTTGATTTCACAAAGTTTTTTTTCTCTTGATGTAAAAATGCAACTCCTTCCGTGAAAACAATTGTAATGTCAAAAGGGTCTCTGCTTTCAAAGTCTAGGGTCACGATTAATGGATAAAGTACTAAAATGTCCACATAGATCTAATCTATCAAAGGTTTTTGGAGAATATTTTGGTAACAAAATGTAAAATTCAAAGGCCATGAATATTTCTGTAAGCCACTGAAGCATAATTTACTTCTATAAATGAAATAGTGTGGAAGACATCCTCAATAGGAACACAAATGTAATGCAAAAACCCAGATTATCTTCCTAGAGCAGAAGCGAGTCAACCATCTTTATGGAGATGTGTGACAGTCATTAACTCTCAGCAGAAAAAGCGATAGACTGAAGGCACCTCAGTGCTGGAAACGGGAAGCTTATGGGAGGGAGAGCTATTAGGAGTTTACTCCACACAACTTACACTTGACCTGCAGAATGAGACACTCCTTCACAGTGGCTTTGCTGTTCCTAGATGGCTTATTTGATGCAACAGTGGAGAAACATGAGGCATTTACAGAAAAATCTGGGTTAACATAATGCAATTCTAGTCCCCGACATCCAGGATCCTACGTGTTTAAGAAATATTACTACTTCAAAGAGTTATATCAGACATTTAAATAATCTGCTCAGCATGTCACCATATTCTGCTGCTTCCTGCTGTTTACCTGTTTTGGGTGTTCCATATTGATACTATTTTCTCCCATATTGCCAATAACAGTAACTTGTTATGACATAACATCACACAAAGGGCATTCTCTGAAAAACGTTCTATATGATATTACCATGAATGTTTAACAAAGGATCTATGATGAAAGATCTGTTTCAGGGGTTAGAATAAATACTAGTTTATTGGCCTCCTACGGTCCTTTTTATTTAGTCAAAAGGTCACATTTTTTACCATACACTATAATATTCTTATAATAGTAAAATATAATAAAAACTAGAACTGCAAACCCGTTATAAACGGGTTCCAAGCCTGACCAAGCAGTTCCGCCCCCTGCCCCGCCTTCCAGCGGACGTCATCAAGCCGACATTGTTGGGTCTTATTGCATGTCGGCATTTGTTAATTTGCAGGACAAAACACTCCTTTAAGGTTTTGCCATTAAAATGCATGTAGCCTCTGGGTATTAATGTATAATTAAGACTGCCCTTGGCCCTGCCCTCCTTCCACACTCTCCTCCCCTTCTCCCCCTCCAGGATCAACACATCTCTTTGCATATATCGACAGAGAGTTGGGAATTTAAAGGAAAGTTCTTACTCCTAAAATATCATGTCATTATAATGGATTTAACCTATGGGTGGTAGTGTAACCATTTCTTTTACATAAATCATAAAAAATTTATCTTTCCTAAAATTCCCAAAATATTTTTAGACAACCAATTTTATATGTGAAACAATGTGGAACAATGCAAACCCATTCCACTGCTCTCGGATCTAAAGCTTTTAAGATTTGAAAACTGTAAACTGCAAGTTTGATGATTTGTTTTTTCATTGCAGACTCAAATTTGAAAAATGTATATAAAATCCATAGTTCATTATAGAAATCCCAAAATATTCTCGGGGGACTTTTGTCTGTATCTGGATTCAACAGATGTCACTGTCCCAATATTCCATTGTTTTGAATGAACAATAGTTATCTGCTATTTCAAACAATAATTAAAGTACATAAAAAAATTAAAAATTCAGATAAAATCCAAATTACATGTGATTTCAAAAATGTTCTCCGATATCCATGTCTCAAGAGAAAAAACCTGTAGTGTTTCTTGTGTAAATCTAGGCTAATGTTTTTTTAACAAAAAATGTTTATCACAATTTTTGGCAATTTAATGAAATAAATAAACAGTTATAAAGAATTACAAATTCTTTAAAATTTTCACTACCAAACTATTCCTATATTGTCCGGTCTAGATGTGGAATAGTATCAATGTTTTATTATGCCTGTAGTTTCACTTTTTATTCAATTAAAACATTTAATTTCTATTTTAAAACATAATCACCAACATTAATAAACTCATTTAAAATCCAGATATAATCAAGGAATCAGGTTATTTTATTTCCATATCCCCAGATCAAGTACTTTTTTCGTTAACTACTATTTGGTACATTGACTTATATTAATACATTTATAAATTCCTTCATTATTAAAAAATTACCAAAAATATTTTCACATAGTCATGTAAGCATATGGAATCATATTCTTTTATTTTCATGTCTCTAGTTCAAATGGTTTTTTAATATAAAATGGTTAAGTTTTGTTTAATGGAATTGATAAAATCTATTACAATTAATATTTTGTCAACAAATGATCAAATTATTCTCGGGTCATGTTTACATATGGAATAATAATAAATAACTCTTAAACATGTCCTTAGATTCAACCCTTTTTTGAATAAAAACATTAACAGCTATCTCACAGCATAGTGACACAATTTATTAAATTCATAAAAAATCCACTCATAAACATATTACCAAAATATTCTCAAATGGGCTTTTCTACATGTAGAATCATATCCGTTTAATGGTTTAACTGCATTTTCGGGATACCCATTTAAATAAAAGAAAAAAATTCTAAATTAATTGTAAAGTTCCCCAAATATTTTCAAATCACAATGTCTTTATGGGGAGTAATTTATATGCTTTATCATGTCTCTAGACTCAATGGCTTTTGTTCCTAACATTACTAACCTTCATTTAAATGTGAAACTGACAAGTTTGCTCTTTTGCTAATTTCACAAAACAAATAAGTGTTATGACAGCAGTTCTATATGTAATGTAAAGTTATCTTTGTATTAATTGTCTTTTTAGATTATCTGCAGGTGCACCTTGATAAATTAGAATGTCCTTGAAAAATTAAATTATCGCAGTAGTTCATTTCAGAAAGGGGAACTCATGTTTTATATATGTTTGAAGTGCTGCATCCAAGCCAACAAGGGAAAAGCTTAGTGAAAGAAAAAAGTGTGGTAGAAACGTTGCTCGGAAAACAGGTACAACTGTGGTATGGAAAGTATTGTGAAGCAGAGCCCGTTTAAGACTTTAGGGGAGACTTACAAAATGTCTGAAGTCTGCTTCAAGAGCTACCACACATAAAGGAATCCAAGACATGTCCCACTTTGCGCATGGGTCCAGTGTGTAACTTCCACCGTCAGTGATGATTTGGGAAGCCATGTCATCTTCTAGTGCTGGTCCATTGTGCTCTATCATGTTCAAACTCAGCACAGCCATCTACCAGGAAAGGTAAGAGTAAGAATGGTTCCCTTTGCTGACAAGCTGTATGGAGATGCTGATTTCATGCTCCAGCTCCACTTGGTACCTGCCCACAGTGCCAAAACTATCAATAACAGCTTTAAGGTTCATGGTATCAATATGTTTGATGAACCAGCCTGACTTAACCACACAGAGACCATATGGGCTGTTGTCAAGGGAAGCTGAAAGAAACCAAAGGGAACAATGAAGATGAGCTGAAAGCCATTATTAAAACAACCTTGACTTCTTTAAACACCTCAGCAGTGCCATAGTCTTATCTTCTCCATGCCAAGTTGGGTGGACACAGTAATTCATGCAGGAGGGGCCTTCACCAAAGATTACATGGATTAACTCTCCAGTAGACTTTCTATTGGTCCTGTATAGTATTCAAATTAGTTGTTAAGTCATAATCATCAAAACAATAACTTGAAAAGTATTCAACTGTAAGGGACAAAATGTAAAAAAGAAAATTCCAGGATATCACATTGCATGATTTTTAAAGAATTTCTTTGTATAATGGTGCAGAAAATAAGTATTTAGCAGCAACAAACAAGCAAGGATTCTGGCCCTCACAGACCTGTTACTTGCTGAAACGTGGCTGGATCTTCCAGCATGACAATGAGCAACAGCCCCAAAACATCCCAGCTCTAGAGAAGATCTACATGGAGGAATGGGCCAAAATACCAGCTACAGTGTGTGAAAACCTGGTGAAGACCTACAGGTGACCTTTGACCTCTGTCACTGCCAACCAATAAATTCTTTAAAAATCATACAATGTGATAACCTGGGATTTTTTTTACATTCTGTCTCTCACAGTTGAAGTGTATCTATGACGAAATTAAATTACAGACCTCTCATCTTTTTAAGTGGGACAACTTTTTAGTATATTATATCATTTCACTTTTTGAATTGAACCATTGCAATAAATACTATGTCAATAGCAATTAAATGTTTTAAGGTGCACCTGTATTTCCCCAAAGGAGAATAACCCATAAAGATGTCTTCTAAAATTACTCATATGTAATCTTATCAGTGACCTGTCCAGGGTGTACCTCGCCTCTCGCCCAGTTAGCCCCCCGCGGGCAACCCTGCAAGGAAAGGCAGGTATAGTCAATAGATGGATGGATCTAATCATCCCTGAATAGCAGAAAAGTTGACTTGAATAGACATATCAACTGGATTCCATGTTGCTGGAAGACTCAGCGGGATAAATACAACATTAACCTCAGTGAATGATACACAGAGAGTAACAAGAAATCAGCAACTTTTATTTAGAAATAGTTCCAAAAAATAAAGAAGTTAGCACACATTCCATATACAAAATGTCAGTGGTAGGCCTGAATATGTAATGAAACCGATTAGCAACTATGGTTCATGTTTCTAATGTTGATTTCAAGAAAGAACATTGAAAATAATACAGTTCAGGTTGAGTTTTGACAGGGAATTGAAGACGAATGTGCTCATTTAAAAAATTGTGCAAACTCAATCAAAAATAAATAAAATAGAAGCATTTTCGGAATACTAACAAATAAAGTTTGTATTTCATGGAAGTAAAGGAGCTTAAGTAGTGGGATATAATTTTTAAATATTTAAACTTTTTATACAAAATATATGTTATATATATATATATATATATATATATATATATATATTGTGTGTGTATTTATTTTGATATATGTCTTACATTATATTTCCAGTTTCAAACAAGTAACCTCACAATCTTACATTAAAATGAAAACAGATGCTTGGCAGTAATGAAATAAACAGATGTAATATATGTGGCAACAACATGCAACTGGTGCTACTTCATTATCAGAACAATGCAAAATATATGGGGACCAAAAAAACAAAGCAAAAAGGCTATTGTTATTAGCACTGTCATTGCCACCAACTGTACACCTAGATACAAAAGTTACAGAATGTATCAGAGTCATTTACATTCACTGAGATGACAGTTATTGTTTATAGTAAGACTATAGTTATATCTACTGGCACTAGATTTTGGCACTCTTACTCATTTGGCATTTTCGATCATCACCTAAGCCATACGAATGTGGATGCCTCCGCTTGATGTCACTTCAGAATGTAATGCTATAATAACCTTGTCATACTGTTCATTGTTTTCCATTCATGGCATGTAAACAGATACGTTTCTTCTTGAAAACAGAGTGGTAACCCTGGTCCTCATCAGAAAAAACACAAACAGCAAGAAGCACTGAAGCAAACAGAGACAAAAGAACAAAGGAAATTTGCTGCAACAACTTCAACAATAAAAAGCTGAGAAGTATTATTTCCAAATGTCAAGCATTGACATATAGATCATATCAACACCTAATGTTAAAGGATAAAATATACAGGAAAGTTTTTATTAAGAATTAATTACATGACTTTAAGATCTCACTCTCTTATGCAATGCATTTGGCTTTCAAAATATGGAACTAGAAGCTGTTTAGTACTTTTTCCTCTTTCTCTGAACTCACATGTTGTTGCTGATGACCAACCAGTATGAACGCAAGTTTATTTAAAAGCTATTCTGTGAAAATACATAAAAATCTTTTTTTTTAATTTTTTTTCCTCTGCAAATTTTCTTACAAAACCTCCCCAAAAACATTTCATATCTTAATGGAGATGATATCAAGTGTGCTTGAAAATCCAGTTTGGCGGTTGGGGCTGCAGAAACAGTTTTCAACAATATTTTGACCCCTCTATCGGTCTCTCTCTCTCTCTCTCTCTCACACACACGCGCAGAAACTATTCAGGCACACAAATACAGCGGGGCTGACTGAATCGTTGACACCCAGGAGAAACTGCAGCCGTGAATCAAGCCCTTGCTTCTTTCTCAGTCCAGTTCAAGCAGGTAGGAAAGCATGATATCGCAAGTTCAGAAAACAAAAGCCAACTCTTTACATTTTGAGGAAAATTCCACCCCTCAAGGGAAGCCTTTTTTGGAAAATGTAGAGAGCAACAGTAAATTTCTTTCTGATAGAGAAAGAGAAACCTCTGTCTCAAACTTTTACTTTTTCACAAGACAGAAAAAAAAGAAAAACAGTGCCAGAACAGAAACGGGGGAGAGAAAAAAAATCACTATCAAAACCATTGTAAGGCACTCAGGAGTTTCTCAGTGATCAGGATAGATCTGTCAGGCTGACGTTTAGTCCCATGTCAGGTCTCACATACGGGACAGCGTGGACAGCTTTGGGAAACTCTGGAGTCATCACCCGACCATTCTCCCCAGTACTCCCTGTAACGGAAAGTCTCGCTTTATTCCTCATGGCATCCCCAAAGGTCACCTACAAAAGCACACAAGCAACGAGCACATCCATACACAAGCCAGCATAGTCATCCCACACACACACACACACACACACACACACACACACACACACACACACACACACAGGATCCATACACAAACAAGAAAGCAACATGTTAGACGGATGCATCTGACCACATCAAAATGCTTAAAAGATTATAGATACACAAATATGAGAATGTAGATGAGAACTTAACATGACGTTCGTGATTAACACAATGCAAGATGCAAATGATCATGTAAAGGTTTCTGCATGGTCATTGCAAGCATTATTGTTGAAATACGTTTCTAAGACAGAGGTTTTAACAAGCATGGCCGTCAACAGTCATACATGAAGATGGTTTCAAAGAGGAAGAGAACAGAAATTAATAAACACAATTGTATGCTTGTAAAAAAGGGGGGAGTATCGCTCGCTCTCATTAAAATCATAAATCACCAGTACATACGATCCTTTGGCCAACCTCTTCACTCACTAACACTTAAGGATGGGACGGATGGAGCCAAAAAAAGCGTGCATTTGGGGGGAATTTATGAAAACCTCGTTCCCTACCCCCTAAATTTTTACACTTTCGATCCCATATACGTTGTAACCTTCCTTATAAGTTGCAAAATTCTGTGAATTCTGCGAGGAAGTTGGGTTAATATTCTGTGCATTCTTTGCCACCTTCATTCGTTTCGCCTCGGCTCGGGACTTGTAACAGAACTCAATCAAGGCCACCAGCATGGCCAAACCGAGTCCGCCGACCAGAATGTAGAAGACCCCAGCCACGTTGCTCAGGCTCAGGGCACTGGTCTTCTCCTGCAAAACGGACACGACATGCGGTTCGTTTATGAGGGTAATGGTTAAATCTCATTTGTAAAATAAAAAAAAGAAATTACATAAGTGACACAACAACAAAAAAGTACAATCACAGCAATTACTAAAATGTACAAAAACACAACACAACATGAAATAATCTGGATTACTTTGTCAACAAACAATATTTAAAAAGCACAGAAAATAACACAACAAATCACACATCAGTTCTTTGTTAAAGTGGGGGTAAATTCAAAGCAATGTCTTGGGTGTGGTTAGTCAATTAAAATGAAATGTAGCAGCTTAAGGCATCGCTGTGTTGTGGATCTACATCAGAAATTTGTACTCTGTGAGGACCATTTACATGGGTTGCCCATTAGAAAGGGCTAAGCTGTTACAAACGTGCTCAAAGACCTTTACTTAAAGACAGAGACAAGGGGGAGACAGACTTTTAAAAACCAATCAGTTTTTGACACATACAGTACAGTAAGCTCTGTTAGGCCTATTAAACACCCATGTATTCATTTAAAGTGGATGCCAAATGGATACATAGGGATCTACCTCATCAAAGTGGTGTACAATTTATCCATGAGTGGGAGAGTGACAAACACAACAGCCATAGACAACACAGTTCTTTCTATCACTTTCTTTTTTTTTATCTCACATGCAACAACACAAAAGTGCGTCATCGAGGAAAAGAAACAAGTGCTAGTTGAAGAAAAAGAAGCAGAAAAAAGGATCATTTTATATCAATTGGTGTAATTTAATCATGACACCTAAGATTGGAAAAAGAAGGTGAAGGAGCTTTCTTTGGGATATTTAAAAAAAATGCTGGCTTTATGTTAATTTTCAGCACACTTAGAAAGCTACTAGATAATAAATAATTAGGAAACACAAAAAAAACAAAACAAAAAAAAAACATTACTTGACAGTAACACACAGCAGTACACGTACAGACATTTAACAGCATTGGACACCCTTTATAGATGGTCCAAAGTTTGGCCAATCACTATCAAATTTTAGCATTCGATGCTTTGATTTCCTAATTATGTGTAGCTGCATCCAAACAATTAAAATCAAGACTATCTTTTTACTATGTCAAAGCTTTTTTGTAAGAAAAAAGCTTTTTACTTCAATTGTATTTGCAAGTGCGAAGCAGGAGAAGGAGAACTTTATGGGTCATTTTGATAAAGGAGTGCACATTAATAACGACACTGCATGCATTACAGTAATATAAAAAATATATATGTTATTAATCATTAGTAGGTCTGCAGGCATTAGTAAATTACATTTTACCAAGGCATCTCATGCTATGTTTGTGCATTTGCTTGAAATGATTTATCATTACTTTAAATGGGGTCATTCCCAATAATTATGAATGTGCTTGAATCACATAGAACCTGCAGCGACTAACCTTACTTCCAGAGTCCT